>SJYO01054996.1:2526400-2891784 GCA_006410555.1 Capra ibex
CCCTCTTTATAGTTATTGGACTCTATACGTCTACTGTGGTGGGAATACCGTCTTTCACTTCTCCTCGATTTTTCGGAGAACTACTTTCACTTGCTCCTCTCACTTTTTCAACCGAATTTCGAGTTGTAAGTCTTTTGCTTCTAGTACCGTAGACCAGGGTAGTGAAGTACCCTTTCTCTACCCCTTTGTCATCTTTGTCACAGTCTGAAATAAAAAACCCCGAGGTTTTAGTGACGTCTACCACTGACGTCGGTACTTTAATTTTCTACGAATGAGGAACCTTCTTTTTAATACTGGTTGGATCTATCGTATAACTTTTCGTCTCTGTAATGAAACGACTGATTCCAGGCAGATCAGTTCCGATACCAAAAAGGTCACCAATACATACCTACACTCTCAACTTGACACTTCTTCCGACTCGTTGTTTCTTAACTACGAAAACTTGACACCACAACCTCTTCTGAGAACTCTCAGGGAACCTGACACTCCTCTAGGTTGGTCAGGTAAGACTTCCTCTAGTTGGGACCCTAAAGAAACCTTCCTTACTACGATTTCGACTTCGAGGTCATGAAACCGGTGGACTACACTTCTCAACTGAGTAACCTTTTCTGGGACTACGACCCTTCTTAACCCCCATCGTCCTCTTCCCCTACTGGCTCCTACTCTACTGACCTACCGTAGTGCCTGAGCTACCTGTACTTAGACTCACTTGAGGCCCTCTACCACTACCTGTCCCTCCGGACCGCACGACGTCAGGTACCCCAGCGTTTCTCAGCCTGTGCTGACTCGCTGACTTGACTTGACTGACTTACTGTATACCTCCCACTTTTACGTTGGGTATGGTATTCTTCCATATATACGTAAATCAGGTAAGTCAAGTCAGTAAGTCAACACAGGCTGTGAAACTCTGGGGTACTTGACGTCGTGCGGTCCGGAGGGACAGGTAGTGGTTGAGGGTCTCAAGTGAGTTTGAGTGCAGGTAGCTTAGCCACTACGGTAGGTCGGTAGAGTGGGAGACAACAGGGGAAGGGGAGGACGGGGGTTAGGGAGGGTCGTAGTCTCAGAAAAGGTTACTCAGTTGAGAAACGTAGTCCACCGGTTTCATGACCTCGAAGTCGAAATCGTAGTAAGGAAGGTTTCTTGTGGGTCCTGACTAGAGGAAATCTTACCTGACCAACCTAGGGGAACGTCAGGTTCCCTGAGAGTTCTCAGAAGAGGTTGTGGTGTCGAGTTTTCGTAGTTAATAAGCCTCGAGTCGAAAGAAGTGTCAGGTTGAGTGTAGGTATGTACTGGTGACCTTTTTGGTATCGGAACTGATCTACCTGGAAACAACCGTTTTGTTACAGAGACGAAAACTTATACGATAGATCCAACCAGTATTGAAAGGAAGGTTCCTCACAGAAAATTAAAGTACCGACGTTAGTGGTAGACGTCACTAAAACCTCGGGGTTTTTTCTTTCAGAATGTGACAAAGGTAACAAAGGGGTAAATAAAGGGTACTTCATTATCCTGGTCTACGGTACTAGAAGCAAAAGACTTACAACTCGAAATTCGGTTGAAAAAGTAAGAGGAGAAAGTGAAAGTAGTATATAGCTTTTTCCCGAGTAGGAACCTTGAATACACTTCGAGAATTTCAGTCATTATTCATTCTTTTGGTTAGGTTGTCATTCTACCCGTTTTTTAAACCGTTTTTACTATAGGTTACTGGTATTTATATACTTTTCTATGAGTTGAAGTAACCAGGAAACGGGTTTAGTTTTTGTGACACTTCAAAGAAATGTGACACTTCTTATTTAGTTTATTATAAAAAATTTTGTGTATTATGATTCACGATTACTCCCACATTTTCTTGATAGTGAAAGTACGTGTCGAGTACCCTCACATTTAACCATTTTTTTGTTTTTTCGTTTGTTTGTTTGTTTTTTTTTTGGGTGAAACTTTTCGAGGTACTCAATTTGTCTTTGGGAACATAGTTCTTAAACCTTAAGGTCTAGAACCGAGAGGAACGACAAATGGTCCTCACACACGTAACCCTTGAGGAGTCAACCCTTGGTTCTTCGGACCACATCCCTTTGGTCGTCCTTCGTCTACCGTGTGAGTCCGACCCCTCACATTCTCTCGAATTATTCACCTACCACTTGTTCGTCCTGGGACTGACGGTCCGACGGTGGGCACCCGAGTCGGAAATCGACTTCAGGTTAAGGGGAGGAGGTCGTTACATAGAGTAGTGCGGGTCCCTTAGGTCGGACGGGTAACGTCAGAGTCGAAATCTGAGACGCCGTAAGGTCTAGGGCGAAAGTGATCCCCCGCGACATTACCAAGGTGGCCTTAACTCCGACGGTAGTGAAACCCGAGGGGTACGGTCACCGGTCGTCCGTTTCTTTCCTTAATGAGATCTTGACTGTGGAACTCGGTGTCACAAGAAACACCACCCCGACAGGACACGTAACGCCAGTCGTGAGGACTGGAGACACTGGAGGTAGTGGTTTCCACCGTTGGGTTTTACAGAGGTCTGTAACGGATTACTTAGAACCCCCGGTTTTGACAAGGACCTCTTAGCGACTAAACACAACAGTAGGGGTCAACACCCCTGCAGGTCCAAAACCTGTTAATCAACACTGTCAGTGTGTTAAAGTAACGGAAACAAGATACTAGAGGACGAGATGACTCTTCGCTTAGGTCCGTTCCGATCCTAAGTCCCAGTTTCCAGAGTTTTACAGAAAGTACAGGTTCCGATGAAAGAGTCTGTTGGCTTCTCCAAAAAGGACATTCTATGTATTTTCTGTTCCAAATACGAAAGATTATGGAAAGTTTTTATAAACTCTGGTGAACCATAACTCCTTTCTCTTACCCGATCTTAGTCTCCCGTCCATCTTGGACCCGACTCAGTAACGGTGGAACATCCCAACTCGAAGACCCCCACCCCCCGTTAAAGGAATCTGACATCTAGTCATGGACCGGGATACTCGAAGAGCCGTCCTCGTGTGCCGGAGTGTGTACATTTCGTAGTCTTTTCGGAGTGGACTGCGAAGAGAGGACCAACTCCAACCCGAAGATAATTATCAATGGGGAAAAGAGGAAAATTATACGACAAAGAGGAAGAGTAGTATCACCCACTCTTTGTCGAGTCCCCACCGGTCGACGGTGTAGTTCAGAACGAGCACGAAAACTTGGTCCTTCTTGACTGTCGAGGTGTGTGGACTCTGTCCCACACTCTGGAAGTGGTTGAAGAGGGCTCAGCTGTACCTTACTGGGGGTTCCCATGCTTACCCACACCACGCGACTTTCTCGTCCGAAACGTTTCGGAGTCCTAGGTGCGTCGGGTCCAACCGGTTACTAACAGTAGAACCGGGGTGAAAACATCTCAACTGAATCCAGTCCTCGGTTGACTTCTCGGAACAAAGTCCCGGACAAGCACTCTTTCGACGAACCCTTTCCGTCTCCCCTCAGTCTCTCGATCTTGTATGTCCATTGTGGATGTGTCTATGTGTGCGTGTGTGTACGTGTGTGTGCGTGTGTGCGTGTGTGCGTGTGTGTACGTGTGTACGTGTGTCAGAGTGCATGTGAGTCCAAAGAGTGTGTCTGTATGTGTGAATGTGTACCCACACGTGGTTCGTGAGAATTCAAAGAGTGTGTGTGAAACGTGAATGTGTATCCACATGTGTGTGCGAGTGTGTGTATGTCGAAGAGTGTATGTGTGTGCGAAGGAGTACGAGTGTGTTCCGATTGTGTGTAAGTGTGTGAGTGACTGGGTGTGTCTCTGAGAGAGAGTACGACAACCCGGTGTGCGGTGTCCGGACGTCCGGACAGTGACGGGTCGACGGTCTGACTTCTTTCTCGGGTGTCTGTCGCTGTTCCTGGAGCTCACAGACGACCTCCCCCCAGGAATGTACGGACCTCGACTCGGGGACCTCGCTGAGGGGTCGCTCCCGTCGTGTCCGTCGTTGTCCGTCCTGGACCGTCGCCAGAAGTGGGGAGCCCCGACCCCCTCTTCCTCCGACTGAAGGTATCTGCCTTAACTACAGTCCACCCGAGGAACCGACAGTACCTTTGGTCGTCGACCCAGTGTAGGGAGTCGAATTCGTAGTACCGTCACCCCGTCCCTCGTCGCAAAGCGGGTATTACTTGATCGGCCACCTCGGTAGGCCGGATCCCCAATCTTAATCGACCCCGACCCCCGTCCGAACAATGGCGGACATCCTCGTCCACCTCGTCCCCGATCCACCCTTCCCCGCATGTCTCTCGGCCTCTTGTCGGTCGGGATCACCGGACTGGCGCGTGTGTGAGTGTGTGAGGGTGCGTCGAGAGTCGGGTAGTTGTGGGTCGAGGGAGAAGGGCGACACTGAGTCCCGAGGGTACTACCCGAACCGTGACCCGAGTGAGGCAGGAGGTCGACGGAGTAGGGCACTACTCAGTGTTCGGAGTACAAACACAACGGCGAACCTCCTCGACCTGAAGCCGGTCCACAAGAAAACCCGTCGCCCCCTGCACGCCCCCTCCTCCCACCCTCTTTTCGTCCCAGTGAGACCTGGTCCCTTCCTCTCTGATCAACACTCGCCTCCTCTACGGGTGACCGTGGGTCGGACCCCCGGAGGTCCCCGGGGCGGGCGTCGCCCTCTTCTCCGGTCCCCACCCCCCGGCGGACGAGGGATGGGCTCCTCCTTCGTCGGACGGAGGGCGTCCTCGGTCCAATCTACGACGCCCCTTTAGACTGCACCTTCCCGCAGACGGGGGTGGGTGCGGGAGTGGCCGAGGCGACTCACTTGAGTCTCGTCGAAATCTCTGCAAAACGAAACTCGGCTGCACCGTAAGTCTTTTTAGGGTCGCTTGTCCTGCAAAATCATTTATTTACACGAGAGGACTCTAAGTCCGCCCGGAAATAGACTCTCTACAGCCATTCCTAGTCCTCCTCGACTCCTTGTTACTGCGACAGAACAAAGAAGTCCCATCACCAATTATAAAAAAAAATTCCGTTTTCCGTTTCTTCTTATAAAATCGGCGGTCTTTACGTACTTGAATCCTTTGACGAAGAGATTCCTCGAATCTAGGGCACTGAGTGTCTCCCGGTGTACGTTGACTCTGCGGGAAGGGTCGTCTGGTAGACGCGGTGTGCACCTCCGGAAGACTTACTTGGACCGCCCGCAAGGAGGGCTCGGATTACTCGTCCCTCCGGAGGGTGGACCAAGTTCCAACTTCCCCTCCCTCGGGGACATCTCCGGAGGAGCTCCCCACGCCTTTGCTCGAGGTGTCGGGGCGAAAAGGAAATCCTTGATGTCCTTTGTTTTGGGTCTAGCGAGTCTTGTCCTCACCCGAGTTTCGCCCGTGACTCCGACGCCCGGGTCCGCGAGTGGACCCTACCGAGTCTCACCGGGAGCCCACCGCGACCCCTCCCGAACCTCAACCCCAGAAACACCCTGGGACCCGAGTCTAAAGTAAGTCCCTCGTGGACTTCTGGTCTGAGTCCGGACTGAGTTCTCACCCACCCCACGCCCCGTGGGTCCCCATGATCTGGTCGGAGTCCAGGTCATGTCTCCTAACCGCCCCCGTCCCCCGTCCGGCTCCCAGCTAGGAGGACCGGTCCCCGACCGGACCCCGGTCCGTGAGGTGCGGACACAGGGGACGTCTACGTTTCTCGTCAGTGTGCGGGACAAGGTGCCGACGTACGTCGACGTACCGGACGTCTTTGGGACGTCGGCACATCTGGGACCAAGTTTCGGGTCCACCCGTGTCCCGGGGGAATCGTCAGGAATGTCTCTTGGACTCCACCCCCGGAGGCGACTTGGGTCCTCCCTTCAGCCCACCCGATAGACCCACCTTGGAAGCCCAGCCCGGAGGGGACCACGACGGGGTGCGGGACAGGTCCCTCCCGCGGGTACACCCCCCTCGAACCCACCCTGGGTGTCGTTTCCCACGCACCCTTCTTCTCCTCCCTCCACCCACTTCCCTCAAAACCCCTTGGTACAGACGATAGGAAGGTGAAAATCACCCACTAGACTTCACACACACATATATGTGTGTATCGTATAACACAGTACGTGTGTATGCCCAAGGGGACACATGCGTACTGTGTTACGACCCCGAGGGGTCCACCGTCTCACCATTTCTTGGGCGGACAATTACGTCCTCTATGACCTCTGGACCCAAGTTGGGGACCCAGACCTTCTAGGGGACCTCCTCCCGTACCGTTGGGTGAGGTCATGAGAACGGACCTCTTAGGGTACCTGTCTCTCGGACCACCCGATGTCGGGTGTCCCGGCGTTTCTCAGTCTGTGCTGACTTCACTGATTCGCGCGTGCGCATAGCAGTATACGAACTCAAATTTGCGTAAAATTTAAACCTGCTACGGTCTCACCAAGTTCCCAATGTGAAGTCTGAAATTTCTTTATTTTAGGAGAAGGACCATCTCCTTAAATGAGTTAATCTGTTTTTACGACCAAGAAAAAGAATTTTACAACTCCTCTGTGTAAAAACTCGAACCCGGAAAATTTTTTAAGAGTGAAAAACTTCGTGACGTTTAAGGAAAGGGAATTCCTATAAATCAGACAATTTTAAGTGTTAGGATAACACTATAATCTTTTGTCTGATTCGCGAATCACTGGGAGGATTGAGAACAGATCTGGTTTGGTCTGTGTCTTTTGCCGGTGTTTTATTAACTCAGTCAGATTTGGCTACGAAGGATTGTTACCTTTTTGGAAGCTGAGACACAAAAATTAATGTCCTACCCAAGTATTTACGGTTTCGAAGATTCATATAAAACTTCAATTGACTTACTAATTAAAGAGGTTCTTTCGAAGATGAGGGGACAGTCGTTTCTCCGACTTCCTCGACTCCTGGAACCAGGGCTGGTCATGACTACAGACCCTTACCCGAACCAAGACAGCAACCCCAGACCAAAGAGATTATTTACTTCCTGATCACCCAGTGTCTCTCTTTCCCCCTCTCCTGTGACAAGGTCCCCGGTCCAACACCACTGAACCTACTTGTTTTGATTCCAACCAACGTCGGTTCGAGGTATTTTTCACCTGTTACCCGCGTCCCCCGACACTGAGGGAGTCTTTACGTGCGTCGTGCGGTCGAGACAAAACGAGCACAGGAGTCAGCGACTCAGTACAGGCTGAGAAAACGCTGGGGTACCTGGTATCGGGTGATCTGAGGAGACAGGGACCCCTAAGAGGTCCGTCCTTGTGACCTCGCCCAACGGTGAAGGAGGAGGTCCCGTAGAAGGACTAGGTCCCTAACTTGGGTGCAGAGGACGGAATCATCCGCCTAAGAAATGGACCATGGTTGACCCTTCGGGATAAAGCGTTTACAGGGGTTTTGTTTGTGCTTGTGGGTCGTAGGATTGTCAGACTGAATCTACCTTTTTGTCTCAAGAGTGAGGTCCGTCCGCGGGGAAAGAGAGGACACGATACTCTCGCCTGTCGAGAGAGACCGCGGATGGTCCGACGCGTCCGACTCGCTCCGGGGGCCGCACTGCCCGTGGGTCGGGGTCCTCCTGGGTGTACCACTGAGAGGTGCAAGTGGTTACAGTCGAGAACCCGAAGGGACCACCGTGTCACCATTTCTTCGACGAGCGTGACGTCCTCTACACCCCAACTAGGGACCCGTCCCTTCTAGGGGACCTCTTCCTTTTCTTGTCGGATGAGATCATTAGAACGGACCCTTTAGGGTACCTGTCTCTGACCACCCGACGTCAGGTACCCCAACGTTTGTCAGTCTGGACTGAATCGCCGACTCGTACTGGAGAAGTGATACGTAACGGGAGAAGTTCAATGAAAAGTTCCGGAAGGGGATTTGAGGGAACCCTATCGGATAGAGGGACAACCTGAGGATGGGATTTTGCACTGAGGGTTCCTGTTCGTAAAGGACCGACACCGAACAGTTACTGGCCAGAGAGGTCCGTTGATTGTTGACACCCCGAAGACAGGAACATTCGGGGGATGAGAAAAAGAAGGGACCTTGTGAGAAACCCTCAATGGGTTTAGACACAAAGGGTTTGGTGTTAGCGTTAGTTCGAGAGACAAGAGAGTGATATATGTGGTGCTGCGTCTTGTGACTCGTGGTCCCAACCGACACGAGCTACCGTCTCTGTGGACTCCTGGGGTGTGGGGTTTCGAGAGAGAGGTGTCTCGTTCGGCGGGTGTGACGGGTTACCGTCCAAAGGTAAATCAGGCAGACTTGCCCCCAAGGATCCGGAACGGACTGAACACCAGGTCCCTTGTGTGAAACTCTTGGTCCCGAAATCCCTGGGTGGGGTGGTACTTATACTGAAAGGTGTCGACTCTTAAACTACTTTGCACCGCAATTGAAAGACTGCTCTCGTCCCACGAGAATGTGGACACGACGTCAATTCCCGTCCCGTGTGGGAACTTGTGCGTCCCGGCTACGATGGGCGGGGCCCCCACGACTCTGGACTGACCCTGACCTCGACGTCGGTGGCGGAGACGTTAAGGAGGACCCCCACTCCCGTACAGGAGGAAGTTGGGGTTCGATCTGGAGGGACACGACTGGGACTTCCACTGGAAAATCGTTTGTAGGTCCTAATAAGCCAATCCAAAACAGATAAAATGATTTAAAAAATAAAATTTAAATAAAGTAAAATTAGTTTTAAATATTATAAATAATAAAAAATAATAAATTTAAAATCTAAATCCGATGTTAACCTAAACCAGAAGACTTGACTACTTAATGTTCATACACTGTTGGTGAGGGGGGCTGGGGTTCTTAATACGGAACCGATCCAGAAAATTAAAAAAGGGGATTAATAATCCTTAAACGAAGGTTTATGTGGTGTCTAAAAGATAGAACGGTTCAGAATCATTTGAGCGGGTAAGGTGAGAATACTGTTTTCCTGACTGTAGAGTACCCAACTAGTTTTTACAATTTTTGATTCTTTTGTGTTGAGGATAAACAGTTTTTATAGATCATTACCGTGACAGAGGAAATCCTTTCTAAATAAAGAGATGACTCTGACAAAAGTCTGACACTAAGGTAGTGACTAGTGAATTTAGTTGTCTTAGAGATGGGACCAAAATCGAACAGAAATGTATATCACTCACTGGACCTTAGGTTTCGGACCTAGGTGTCCTTACCGGGACGGGCGGTTCACTTAGTGTTGTCGCCAAAAGTTTGCCTTTTGACTCCCTGTCACGTCCCATTCCTAGGTCGTCTGCAGGCCGAGACCGATTTGACACCCGAAGTCTCGCACGTCACACCTGGGACGCACAAAGGGACCGACCTCGGTCTTCGACGGGACCCTCCTCGCACCGACCTACACTTCTTTGCGAGGGGGGCGTGTCCTAGGGTGACCGTCGTCGTCGAGACCCGTGTGTCCGTAGTCTACCATAGATTTGCCTGTAACTCGTCTCTACCGCACCCGGGACCTTCTGTGCCGACCTCTGTCTTCGGAGGACTGGAAGACTCTACACAGGAATAATTTCACAAAACCCGTTCTGCTTTCGGGGGTTCCTGTACGGGACATAAAGGTGGGTACAAGAAACACAAAATACCCTTACACCCGAGTCTTTGGGTACATCGTCAAACGACCTTTAAATCTAAAATGTCTTCCGCAGGTCATCCGAAGGCCGACGGTCGACCTACACGTTGAAGAACCGGGAAAGAAGAAACTGTAGTGAGTAGTAGGTTGGAGTGTTTGTTGGATGAGGACAAAAGTTCGAAGATAAATTGATTGCACCCTGCGGACACTTAGTCAAAAACAGTGGTATTCGTCATAATACGTATCACGTAGACCGACCGACAGGACGTAGCCGAGGAGGATCTTAGATCCGTGTCCGTATGCTACTCCTTCTGCAATTCAGTTTTGACTAAAAACCGCTAAGGAGGGTAGTACACTGAGTGGTCCCCTTTTACCGAGCCAACGAAAATAAGTCTCACTTTGGAAACGGACGTCGAGGTGGGTCCTCGCTAGGGTACTGAGTGTTGGTCCCACATGTGTGTCCTCGTCGCTTCAGGTGAGTAAAGAACCTCTTTACAGGCTTCTTGACCAAAGGGTGGTAGAGTCGACTAGGTCCCCTTGTAGTGACTAGTGAATTTAGTTGTCTTGCAGGTGGGACCAAAATCGAACAAAACTGTATAAATTTGACTCACTATGGTTGAAAAGGTGACACAGGACGTTTGAAGGAAAGGAATTTCCTCGTTGTTTTAGTCTCCACAAATAATGAAACGACTTGGAATTGTTTTACTAGCCTAGTGAGTTCTGATAGTTGAAGTACTGTTTTCGTTCGGAGGTAGTAGGAGTTTGACGTCAATAGTACCAAGAGTACTCCCCTATCTGTCCGTGTCGTAAACGACTTTCCTCCGTGTCGACTAGGAACTTGTTGGACCTCTATCCTCCACAGTCGGGGGACCCGTCACCCTTTAGGTACCTATTGAAAACTAAAAGGACTCGATTACTGAGGATCGGACGGCAGCAGACCTTCAGAGTAGATCCGTGCCGACGTGACCCAGAGGCCCGACGAACTCGAAAGAGGTCAACGGTACACGCTCGGAGAGCGACGTCGCCGAAGAGACGACGTCTCGGACCCGGGGTCCTGCGCACCCGAAGTCCTCGACACCCCGTGTCCGAGTCATCAACACCGGGTACCCGAATCAACGGGACGTCGGACACCTTAGAAGGACCTGGTCCCTAGTTTGGACACAGGGGACGTGACCGTCCACCTAAGAATAGGTGACACGTAGTCCCTTCAGGACCTTCGGAATACCTATTGTGTCTCAATTATGCATAAAACATACTTATACAATGTGTGCATAAAGGTTACTCTCTTCTTTTACAATAATTCTTTTAGTATTCCTTCTGTTTTATCTAAATCTTATACCAAAACACAAATAGTTATGGTATACGAATACAGTAGACAAATGTTCTGCGTGACATACAGACAGTCATAGATGTAGTTATGGCAGATTATACTGTGTTTTGTGACATCCACAATGTGTATAATGATTGTGATCTGTAGTTTTTACTTGTGTAGTAATATTTTACAAATATCGTCTCATAATGTCAGTATAAGTATTATGTCGTAACCTTTATAATGTAATTTTTTTGTGAAAGAGATTAATCCTCTCTGTATGACATGTGACTGCAGTAAGAAACTTTCGTGTCTGTATTTTATTCATTGGATAATAATGAAAATATAATTTATAGTGAATGGAATAAGGATATATTCCTGTTTGATATATATATACGTAAGTATTAAAATAAAAATAGTTATAAAGTTCCGATACACTAAGTGGACGTTATTTCTTAAAAGGTTAGATAAATAACTGTTTTCAGACGAGTATTCATCTGAACGCGTCAAGTTTGTGCACAACAAGTTCCCGGCTACATAAATGAGGTTAAGCACTCGACGGTTCTCAGTTATCTACCGAAACAAAAAGACGAAAAGTTTCGTCTCAACTGACGTGCGACAAAAATTTTCTAGGGGGTTGAGTGACTCTCGATCCTCTGAGACCCTTTTGACTATCAGAAAAGGTCTTCCACATAGTCGGAAGAGACGGTATTAAACCCACCACCCTACGATCACCCACCCTAAGACAAGAAGGAAAACGATGTGGTTCTCCTTTACTCCATTCTCCCTCTGGTCCTTTGACAGGGACTGTATTGGACACACACTTATGAGGGAGGTTTGTAGGACTTGTTCGTCGATGAAATTGAAGCACGGTTCCTATGGACCACGTCCCCTGAGAGGACCAGAGACTTTGTCACGTCTGGCGACGACACATCATACGTGCCCCGTGTCCACCGACCGCTCGTGGGTCTTCCAAGTCTCACTCGACCCGACGCTCATATTTTAGGTGGGTCCTAAAGTCTCTGTACCATACCTTTTTTTCTTACATTTTATTGTAGAGTAATTATAAGAACTATAACTACTGTACCAGCTTGACCATTGTAAAACCTGACCCGACTTATTTTACGATGTTGATTAAAGTGCGAAAGGAAACGTGAAATAAAAAGTGTCACCGATGATCTTTTAAATTATAATGCATACCTACGTTGAAGATGAAGATAACGTATCCCGACCAGATCTGTCAAAATTTCAAGAAGAAACGAATCAGCATAGACTGAGAACCCTAGCGTACCTGACGTCGGGGGGTCTGAAGAGACAGGTATCCTAAAGGGTCCGTTCTTATGACCTCTCCCAACGGTAAAGGAAGAGATCCCTCGAAGGACTGGATTCCTAACTTGGACAGAGGAAGCAACCATTCATACAAGAAAGGGTAACCGTCCTCCTAAGAAGTGGTGACTCGGTAGTCCCTTCGGGGACTTAGTTTTGAACACGCCGGGATGGACCCTTTGGAATTTTTTTGTCCCCGATCGAAAACGCCAACCTTCGGTTCTACCGCAGGCCGCCTTCTCTATCCCCGCACCGGATACCATTTCCAAAACTAACCGAGAGAACTGAAGGGATGTGCACCTGTCACGCACTAATGGTATCTGAGGACAATTCGAGTACTGCTGAACTGGAATATACGTATAATATTAAACTGGAAATTGCACTAACCACGTTGATACCCGCCAGGGAACGTCTTGGGAGAACGAACGGATATATTTGGTTCTCAAACACCGTTATTTCGCCTTGACGAGTCTGCCTTGGGGACAGCGCAGACTAACAGAGAGCGAGCGCCTCCCCGACCCAACCACCTGTCGTCCGAGTGGAGAGGAGCCCTGGGGAGCCGAAACGACTCCCTTCAAGGTGACGGAGAGAGACGTCTTGCGGGGGGCGTTTTTGATTGGAAGAGATTGGTAGAAGTTAAAATGAAAACCTTCGTCATTTGTTTTAAAGAAGACACACTTTCAGGTTATAAACTTCTTTAGTAGTGGGGTGGAGTAGAAGAGTACAGAATCTCTGGAAGAAGTTTTTATAAGGAGGATGTTGTTCATAATTCCTAATACATAGGTAGACCTTTTACTGACGACGATAGAACGACCCGTCAAAGAAATGATTCGACTCCGTCGAGAGTGACCCGAGAGGGTCCCTTGTATAGACTGAAGTGTCGCGACACTTCGTGGGTCCAGGAATAGTCAACACCTAGCACCCCGAGTCAGCGAGTTAACACAGACTGCGAAACACTGGGACACCTGATGTCGGAGGTCCTAGGAGACAGGTACCCTAAAGGGTTCGTTCTTATGATCAAGTCTAGTCAAGTCAAGTCAGTGAGTCAGACTGAGAAACGCTGGGGTGCCTGACGTCGTACGGTCCGAAGGGGCACGTAGTGGCTGAGGGTCTCGAACGAGTTTGAGTTCAGGTAACTCAACCACTACGGTAGGTTGGTAGAGTAGGAGACGGCAGGGGAAGAGGAGGACGGAAGTTAGAAAGGGTCGTAGTCCCAGAAAAGATTCCTCAGCCAAGAAGCGTAGTCCACAGCGTTCAAAACCCCGAAGTCAAAGTCGTAGTCAGGCAGGTTACTTATAAGTCCTGACTAAAGGAAATCCTAACTGACCGACCTAGAGGAACGTAAGGTTCCCTGAACGTTCTCAGAAGAGGTTGTGGTGTCAAGTTTTCGTAGTTATGGTCTCACCCAACGGTAAAGTATGAGGTCCCCTATAAGGACTGGGTCCCTAATCTTGGACGAAGAGAGGATAGAGGACGTAACCGTCCGTCCAAGAAATGGTGACACAGTAGACACTTCGGGGTTATGATGTGAACTAAAATCGGTTTTTCAGTTCTTCCCCAACAAGTCAAGTCAAGTCAGTGAGTCAGTACAGGCTGAGACGCTGGGGTACTTAGCGTTGCGCGGTTCGGAGGTACAGGTAGTGGCAGAGGGCCTCAAGTGAGTCTGTGTAGGTAGTTCAGGCACTACGGTAGGTCGGTAGAGTAGGAGACAGTAGGGGAAGAGGACGGGAGTTAGGGAGGGTCGTAGTCTCAGAAAAGGTTACTCAGTTGAGAAACGTACTCCACCGGTTTCATGACCTCGAAGTCGAAATCGTAGTAAGGAACGTTTCTTTAGGGTCCCGACTAGAGGAAGTCTTACCTGACCAACCTAGAGGAACGTCAGGTTCCCTGAGAGTTCTCAGAAGAGGTTGTGGTGTCAAGTTTTCGTAGTTAAGAAGCCGCGAGTCGGAAGAAGTGTCAGGTTGAGAGTGTAGGTATGTACTGGTGTCCTTTTTGGTGTCGGAACTGATCTGCCTGGAATCAGCTGTTTCATTACAGAGACGAAAACTTATATGATAGATCCAATCGGTATTAAAAAGAAGGTTCCTCATTCACAGAAAATTAAAGTACCGACGTCAGTGGTAGACGTCACTAAAACCTCGGGGGGTTTTATTTCAGATTGTGACAAAGGTGACAAAGGGGTAGATAAAGGGTACTTCACTACCCTGACCTACGGTACTAGAAGTAAAAGACTTACAACTCGAAATTCGGTTGAAAAAGTGAGAGGAGAAAGTGAAAGTAGTTCTCCGAAAAATCGAGGAGAAGTGAAAGACGGTATTCCCATCACAGTAGACGTATAGACTCCAATAACTATAAAGAGGGCCGTTAGAACTAAGGTCGAACACAAAGAAGGTCAGGTCGCAAAGAGTACTACATGAGACGTATCTTCAATTTATTCGTCCCACTGTTATATGTCGGAACTGCATGAGAAAAAGGAAAATTTCCCCAACAATCACCGAGTAATAAGTCTCGAATTAGACATCTTTGGTCTCTGACTTCCTACAAGAATGTTGGAATCCACTTTTCGTGTTTGAGACATTTATCTAGAGAACCGTAATACCCCTCCCATAGATTACTAGGTTACTAGGAGACAAGTGTACGGGGACAGAAGAACGACAACTCCTGTGTCGAAGGGCTACCAATACCAAACGGAGTCGTTTACGAGGTGTAAAACCTCCCTTCGACAGGACTTCGACCCTAGACGACTTGGAACTTGCCCTGTAGTGGTAAGACAATCCGACCCACGAAAATCCGTTCCTAAATCCTAGTTACCTTGTCGAATTTTAGTTACCTAGTGCACCTTACGACAAATCTACAAGAACCCTCCACTACTTCTTCTACTACGGCAGTCACGTCTTCCGTTTGGTGTGGACCTGATGTCCGGTGAAGGTTATTCCTGTTGTGTCCCACCTTTCCCGGTTCTATTAGTTGAACGGTGGTTACCCGATAAACGAAAGAGAGTCCTTACCACGAGACACCTGTCGAGTCGTAGTGAAAGATGACTATGAGCCAGTCGGAACCACTGTCTCTTGAAGACTCTTAAGTTATAAGTGATACTTTCATCGAGATTATAAATAATAACTGTTCATGTATATATACATTTCATACAAAACAACAACAAGTCAACGATTCAACACAGGCTGAGAAATGATAGGGTATCTGACGTCGTGCGGTCTCAGGAGACAGAAGGTGATAGAGGGTCTAAAACGAGTTTAAATCCAGGTAACTAAGCCACTACGATAGATCAGTAGAGTAGGAGACTCCTGAGGAGGAGGTCGAGAGTCAGAAAGGGTCGTAGTCCCAGAAAAGTCCACTCGACCGAGAAACGTAGTTCACCGGTTTCATGACCTCAAAGTCGAAGTAGTAATCAGGAAGATTACTCATAAGTGCCACTAAAGGAAATTCTAACTGACCAAACTAGAGGAACGTCAGGTTCCCTGAGTGTTCTCAGAAGAGATCGTGGTATTAAGTTTTCGTAGTTAAGAAGTCTCGAGTCGGAAGAGATACCAGGTTGAAAGTGTAGACATGTACTGATGACCTTTTCGGTGTCAAAACTGATATGTCTTGAAACAACCAATTCCACCATAGACGAAAAATTATACGACAGATCCGAACAGTATCTAAAAGTAAGTTCCTCGTTTGTAGAAAATTAAAGTACCGACGTCAGTGGCAGGTGGTGTATGTATATATATACACATATATGTGGTACAAATATTAATAAAAGAATCAAATAAAAAAACTTTTGTTCCTACAAGAGAAGACATTGATGCCATCCTAGTTGTTTTAATCCTTTTGATTACAACTTTGTTTTAATAGACTAAACCCTGAAATTATGTTTCCCGGTCTGTTATATATAAAATCGGAAGGGTCCTGTGTCCAACAGACAGTGTTGATGAGTAAGACGACGACACACTTTCGTCAGTGTCCGACATGTGTGTGCTCACCCGCACACACACACGGGTATGTCGAAATAAATGTTGTCGCCAGTCGTCGGACCGCAGCCGACGTCCGACGTCAGACGGCTGAGGACTACATTAGACATCGGATGAGTCTGGGGTGGGTGAAAGGTCATTACGTACAACACTATCTGAAAATAAACACTATCTGTACAACACGTCTGAAATGTCACGACGTAGATCAACGACACGGCAATCAAAAAAAAGCTGTCAAAAAGTTTACAAGAACCAAAACACAGTCTTTCTGTGCACTTTCACCTCCACGGGTCAAGGGAAATCACCTCCACGGAGTCCTCCGCTACTGGACTCCTACCCACAGGGACGAGATGGCACCTGTCTCGACTCACAGAGAGTCACCTACCTGGACCCTCTATATGAATACAGGGACAGATAGGTGCGTATGTGGGTAGTAGCTGGTACGTGAGTAGGTGGGTTGGTAGATGGTAGGTAGGTGGGTAGATGGGTAGGTTGGTAGAATTTTCGGTCCTCGAATAATACGTTATAGAGATCAAGTCAGGTCGTGGAGTCCTGACAGATTATTGCGAAGGAGAAAAGATCTTGACATTGAGGAGATTGCTACCTTTTGGACCTAGGGTAATAGATGTAAATAAACAAGTCAGGATCTTATGTGTCTTTCATCAAAATCTTGCTAATCTGAAATGAAAACGTTGGTTCTTTTACTGATTGACCTCAAGTTACATACAAAGTTCAAGAAAAACAGAAATTGGAGACCTGGATAGTAGATTTATCATACTAGTTTTAAATAAACGTATAGGGCATGGAAGTCTCTTCAATAAACTTTATGTTCTCACCCAGTGAGGAGGAGATGTGCGAGGCGGGGGGGCGTAGTAGTAAATAAAGAAGAAACTTACACACTTTACAATTCTATTAAGGTCTTCACTCTTAACATATTATCTCTTGACTGGGATTAAAGGGTTAAAAAAGTCAGGAGAGGTGGAGTCAGGAAGGGTATGGGACTTTCGTTTGTTAAGGTAATAAAAGTAAAAAAGGAAAGACCCATAAAGGGTGACTACTCGTTTACATACACATAAAATAAAGGACCAGAGAGTGTGTTTTATGACGTCTGAGACCTGTAAAAATACGTGAAACGAAGAAATTACTGTATAGGACTTTTTAGTGAAGTGGAGTCACTGACACTAATAGGAAATAATCTCTATCCATCATGAGGAAGTTTGCCTTTACGGTAGTAGATACGTGCACATACGTTAGTCCCACAAAGGTTTGTGAAATATTAGTCTTTGTCACAACGTTATTTATTGGGTGCCACATTCACACACATAAATATAACACCCTCAACTTAGGAGTCCCACTTAAGGACTCTTAATCAACGTCCTTGTTTTTCGAGTAGTTACGTATACGTTAGGAATCGACAACGGTTTAGGGGGAGACATTTTTGAAGGTTGTACTTAAGGGTGGTCGTTTCGTACTCTTGGTTAAAAGGGTCAAAACGTGGTCTTACGTTACGACATAAGAATTAAAAACGGTCGACCTACCCAATTCACGTCACAAGATTAAACGTAGAGAGAATAATATTTCAACTTGTAGATAGGTACAAATTCTCGGTGAAAACATTAAAAAAACACTCAACACAAGCATAGAAAACAGTAAAAAAAAGAAATTTAAGGGAGTTAAAAACATAATTCTTATGATGGTCGAGAAATACAACATTTATAAAAAAGAGTCAACAGTCTGTAACCCAAATAAAAACCGGTACGTTTACAAAATATAAATCAGTTTGACTAACAAGAAAAGAAATTAGGGCAGAAACTCGGTCTCCTTAGAAAGGAAACGGGTCCACTTTCTCCTTAAGTAGGTGAAAAAGAAGATCCTGACCACACGAAAGTAACAAACTGTAGTTCTAGGAACTAGATAAGGTTGAAATAAGATTACCTGAAAACTGAAAAGGTCGCCGATTGGTTAGAAGGGTCTTGGTGAGTCATGTTTAAGATGAAAATGGGGTCACTAGACTCTACGGTGGAAACAGATCATAAGTAAACCCAGATAAAGAGCAGAGAGACAAGCCAAGATGACCCGGCAGACGGGTGAACACGAGGTCACGGAACGACACAACTACTCTCCCCGAGACGTAACAAATCTATAGACTATCGTGGCACGAGGGGTGTGGCACTGACGTCTCCTGAGAGTCAACAGGTAAAACGAACTAACCTCAATGAATCTGTAAATGTTAATAAGGGTGACGGGCAACCTGAATTGTCGACATCATCCTTTTACCAGAGGATTTCTGCAGTATGAGATTGAAGACCCTGGCACCCCTTCTCTTTAATTCTCTCGTCTATTTTACTTCCACTGTACTCAAACTCGTTCGAGGTCCTCAACCACTACCTGTCCCTCCGGACCACACGACGCCAGGTACCCCAACGTTTCCCAACCTGTGCTGACTCACTGACTTGAATTGACTTAGTAGGATAAATTTTGATCTAATAGGACCTAAAGGTCCACCCTGGTTACATTGGTGTCCCTGGGAAGTTTTACCTTCTCCACCGTCCTTTCTCCTGGACTCCCCCGTCACACTTCCTGAGTCGGGCTGTGACGACCGGTACTTCTGCGTCCTTCTCCCGGTACTCGGTCCCCTCCGTCCACCGGAGACCCTCGACGGTGCCCGGTTCTCAGGGACTACCGGAGGCTCCTTGCGGCGGGACGACTGTCGACTACCATCGGGTCCTCTGGCCGAGGCCAAAGGCTCGATACCTTGGCATTCTCCTACTTGGGACACCGCAATTCGGTAGTTCCCATACCATTAAACGATGGTGTCGTTATCCTTTGGCTACGTTGGCAAAGGTGTTTTTTTAGGTGGAGATACAGATTGTTTCGAAGACCCGAAGTCAGAGGAGAAAGGTTATGATGACTTCGACGTGGTCCGAAGAGTCACGAAGTAGCCACACGGAAAGGGGAAAATTGTTGTGTCTTCTCACTTTCAAAATTTTCACGGAGAAAATTATCGTCAACGCTAAAGAAACTGTGAATCTTTTACGGTAAAGTAGCGGGGGACCGAGATGACAACGAAGAACCTGTTCTTTCGGGAGGGGTGGGAGGGGAGTACGAAAATTATAAAACAAGAGTCAAAAGGCGTCAAAATGATGCTACAGAGGCCCACACTAAAAAGCATAAATAGGACACACCCCAAAAGACTCGAAGAACTTAGACACCGAACTAAAGAAAGTAGTCAAAACCTTTTAAGGACCGGTCACGAAGTCCATAATGGAAGGAAGAAGTAGGAGAGAGCAGAAACCGTAGGTCAGTGACGGACCAGAGAGCGACGAGACGTCGGTACATGGCTCGCGAGAAAGACCATCCGATGGAGAAGAGATTCACGGAGTTAGACTTACCAAAGACAATGGGAGGTCGACGTCAAAATGGTTGTCAAATGAGATCAAATATGATTTCCGTGGAACGATGAGGATCAGAAAGTCGTAGTGACTTCGGGTCTTGTCGTTTTGGAATTAAATTTTCCATAAATTTCATTGGTAATTATAAATTGTAATTGTAACATCGACTTTATCGGTCATTTCATATCAAATTTACTCACTTTTGTACTCAGTACAGTGATGGTGATATATCCAGTAAAGATAAATTAATTCTTTAAACATGAAATTATCTCTGTTACCGTTTGATCTTGCGTAGACGTCCTTCTGTCCTATCACTTTGGAGATCTTTGATGGAAGTCATTTTGTCGACTTCTTAAGTTAATTTATAAATAACTTGTTTACGTCTTATTTACTTGATTCCCCACTTAAATTGGACTTCTATGTTATGTGTTGAAGTTTACAAGTCTCCCGACAGTGTGTTTTTTTACTTTCTGAACAAGTCACAAAGAGGGTACCCGTCTTGAACTGGGTTCCCTATTTGTCTTCGTTGGCTATCCGACGTCTGGTCAACATGTTTCACATAGTGCATTATCGAAGAAAGGGGTTGTTACGTAAGGTGTGACTGCAGAGGGAAGAAGACTTTCGTTTATAATGGTGAAGTATGAAGAGGGTTTACAGAATTTATTCAGAGTGAAAGCACCGTTCGGGAGGTGGTGGTCGTTACCTACATGAGTGCGAGAGTCTTTTTTTAGATTTCGTTTGACCAAATGGTCCCTTTACCAGAACAAGGAGTCGAGTCAGAGTCGTAAAACATAAACACTAAGAGTCCNGTGACTTCGGGTCTTGTCGTTTTGGAATTAAATTTTCCATAAATTTCATTGGTAATTATAAATTGTAATTGTAACATCGACTTTATCGGTCATTTCATATCAAATTTACTCACTTTTGTACTCAGTACAGTGATGGTGATATATCCAGTAAAGATAAATTAATTCTTTAAACATGAAATTATCTCTGTTACCGTTTGATCTTGCGTAGACGTCCTTCTGTCCTATCACTTTGGAGATCTTTGATGGAAGTCATTTTGTCGACTTCTTAAGTTAATTTATAAATAACTTGTTTACGTCTTATTTACTTGATTCCCCACTTAAATTGGACTTCTATGTTATGTGTTGAAGTTTACAAGTCTCCCGACAGTGTGTTTTTTTACTTTCTGAACAAGTCACAAAGAGGGTACCCGTCTTGAACTGGGTTCCCTATTTGTCTTCGTTGGCTATCCGACGTCTGGTCAACATGTTTCACATAGTGCATTATCGAAGAAAGGGGTTGTTACGTAAGGTGTGACTGTAGAGGGAAGAAGACTTTCGTTTATAATGGTGAAGTATGAAGAGGGTTTACAGAATTTATTCAGAGTGAAAGCACCGTTCGGGAGGTGGTGGTCGTTACCTACATGAGTGCGAGAGTCTTTTTTTAGATTTCGTTTGACCAAATGGTCCCTTTACCAGAACAAGGAGTCGAGTCAGAGTCGTAAAACATAAACACTAAGAGTCCACCCGTCTCCTTTTCTCGTACCAGAGGTTTCTTCCACACTTAATGATAGGGGTCGTTGCGTCTGTGACGGAGACCCCACAGGAGGAGTGTGGGGTTACGTGGTACCGTTGATGGTTGGATACCACGTCCACCCTCCCTTGCGCGACACGCGACGTCGTCTTTCTTGCGAACTGTTGGTGACAAGGTGTTCTTCGTCCTCCCGACATAAAATACTCAGTGATCCTTTATATTTGACGTATTATGACTACCTGAGGTTTAACAGTTTGTAATTTTTTACTCTTTACAAAGTTGTTGGTAAGTCGTACAAAATTCCTGTTTTATATATATTATATGAACTATAATATATACATAAAATAGTGTATGAGTCATTTCATACTACTCCACTAAGTAGGTAGGTTATTTTGACTTTTGTTTTTAAAATGTAAAGAGATGAACAGTCATAAGTCCGAAGACTTCCACCTAGAACTTGACTCTTACCAGTCAAAAGCTCCTTTCGGTGTATTAGCCACTCAGACCGATTGACAACGAGCAACCCCTACCCACCTTGTCCCCGTCCGAGACGTGCAATCTCTCTTTCTGTGAGTCAGTCTGTGGTCCCAGTGTTTCGGCACCAGGACGGTGACTGTGGGAGGTTACGGAAAATGAATAGTTCTTCCTGTGAAAGAATCTAAATGGAACTAGAACCTGTAAAATTTTTTTGTTCGGTTCTTCAGAGTTGAAGATACTCATCAAAAGGGTTTGACCCTTATTTCCGTACAAACCAAGACAACAATGACTTCAAAGGTACACTTCCAATCTTTGTGAAAATTGTCCGTTGTGGAGAGGGTTCTCTTGTGTCGAGAAGAATCTTTCTGGGGAGGGGTATACTGTAATTAAATTATTAGTGGGTCACGAATGGTGTGTCTTATAATTTAACAGTCACTTGTCTTTTGGGTGTCTCCTAGGGAAAAGTTTTTCGAATCAAGAGTGTGCAGCCGGACCTCGGTTCAGACTCAGTCCCGACCGCTCCCCGAGGTAGTCCGGACGGACTGTACTGTGGTCCCTCCCCGGGTGACGGAGCTCCCTTCGATATCTCCCCTGGGGGGTGGCACGTAGGAACACTGATCTACCTCATGATATTTATAGTACAATCCTAAATTGGAGAAACAGATGTTGTACTCTCGATTGTTTTTCTTTATTATGTTTTTGTTTTCTCTTTTCGTTGCTTTATGAAAAATTTACCTGTATACTTGTATGTATGGACTATTCCCTTATTTGGACAATTTCCTTTGTAGGTCCCGGGGACGTTGACTTGTTTTGTGTGTCGGGCCAATGTCTTCGGAACAGGTTTCGGAAGTGTGTCTTGTCCTGTAAAGATTACGTCACCGTAGGGTCAGTGAGTAACGAGTCTCCTTGTCGTTAGTGCGAGATGGACTGGTGTGGCCAGAAAAATGAGGTCGTCACAAGAGAGTGGTGGATCTAACCGACCCGGGAGAAGACTGGGGAGAAGACGTGGGAGTTTCCCGGCTCGTGTGCCATCGAACACATGAAGGGATGGCACCTCAGTTGTTGTAGACTTGTTGTCCTTAAGTCTCGTCCACCTTGAGACCCTCCCTCGGCTAGACTCACAAATACCTCTACCCGTACCTCGGGTCGAGATTTCGGTGCCGTCTTTTCCTGTAAGGACCATTCGCCGTTCCCTTCACCGAGTAAAGTCTCTCCTTCCGAGTCCCTGATCCTTAAGTCTACCTCTGTTACTCCTGTCCGGTTTAAGAATTCCGGACTTGTCTGGTCTATTGAATTAAAACACTTTCAATTTCGGTGAGTTTCAGAACAAATCCTCTTCTCAGATGTACAAATGTCGTACTCCTCTTTTCTCCTTAAAGACTCATAGAATTCATAGTAAAATTTTCCGTCGTCAAATCCATAATCTTTATTCGTCACTCTTTACCGGGTTATTTATTTTCCTACTCTCTAATAATTACGAATCATTTTTAATTCAACATTATTCCTAATACCTTTGTATATGTATACCCAAAAATTATTTGTTTTATGTAAAATTTTTTAATTTCATTTTGGTCTAGTAGAAATTCTAGGAAAGATGGTATTCCCAGGTAGTGGGAGATAGACATAATTTGTACTCAATGAAAGTACGACAACCGTACCATCTTGAAACATAGTTTAATAAGTATCCGTTGTGGACTTTTGGACGTCACCGGAGTCTCAAGTCCGACGAGGTGGATGGACCGAAGAACCCGTACTGGTAGGAACACCACCTCAGCCGAACGGTCGGAACAAGTTCCTATGGATTTGGTACATAAATTGTGTCTTTACATAAAATTTTTGTCTTTGAGATGAATGTTCTAGGTGTTATATAGTGACTACAATGGACATACCCTCCAGGTTGTACCCATCTACTTGGACATTGCACATAAAAGTTATGTCTCCATAGGATCTCTGTCGTAAGAGTACCCTTGAATAAACCCTTTATGGAAAGACTTTGTAGGTACTTTCGGAGTAAAATAAGATAGTCCGACTGTATCAGTGATTTTTCACTAGTCAAAAGATATTATATACATAATACCATAATTGGTCTAGCTTGATAATTTTTCTCTGTATTCCTTCTGCAGATGTCATGAGAAAGATTAGGACTGTAGTCCTTATTGTTTCTACTGCCACTCCTATTTTTGTCGTGTCTCTGTGGTGTGCCTCCGGCCAGTCGTCCATGACGCGACCCGCGAGGAAGTCCCCAGTGCAATACGTTGGTGGGTTATCGAGACACTTCGAGTAGCGTTGACGTGTCTACGCCTTTTACTCCGAGTCTCTTGGGGTTCTTGCACAGAATCCAACGTGTCGATCGTACCTCTTCACCTGGTCCTAGTGTCCGTCTGTCCACAGTTCATACCGGAAACCCTATATAATAAATAATGCCTAATTAATATTATATAAAATTAGATATTAGTTATTTAATACCTAATTAAAGTTTTCTCAGTTTTATGTACAGACATGCGCATTCATTGTCATACTAAATGAGGTTCCTGTAAGTAATTGGTCGGTAAATACGTAGATATTGACACCATTCGGAGTCTTTAAGTACTATACACCACGAATTACCTCTGCAAAGCTGACCTCTTGGGTTTTACAGGTTGTGGTATTTGTCACGACGTTCTATGGACGTCATAATTATAAGGTCTCGTTGGACCGGTCCCCTCCCATCTGACCAGTCCTGGACTCTTTACTTTTACGTCTTCGTGTAGACCTTTGGTCACCCACTCTCACCCCACGTCTGTGGAGATCCAATGACCATTCTTTACCACTTCTTTTTGACCCGACTTTCCGTATGCTCCTCCTCTAACGGAAGTAGTTCCTTCCCACTTTGTTCCCAAAGATGTCCAGGCCTAGGTGATTTTGAATGAAAGAATTTTATTGTTTGTTTGGGGTGGAGGTACAACTAAAAGTTTCCTTTTATATATTTCTACAATTGCCTCAAATTCGAATCTTAATACTTATATTACAATGGATGGGTCGCATAAATTCTCATATACTGCACGTGTGGGACTTAAAAGGAGGAACATCGTGTGTACGAGATGGTGGACATTTTCGATACTACATTGGCCCCCCGAGTCTCCACCCTTACAGTGGTTTGTGAACTCAGATGTGGAGGTAGACGACGGAGAAAGGAGGTTACTGGATGACAAGAGTGGTGGAAGGAAAGGGGAGGGAGGTGACCAGTTGTCGTCGAGATTAAAAAGGAAGGACCTGTAGTTGAATCTCCCGAGTCGTGACAAATCATCTCGTCTTCAACTAGTTTCCATAATCTCTATTTTCATCTTTGATAAGTCCCCAGTCTGGGGCCCACGGCACTATTCTTCATTGCTGGGTTTGTCACTCCTCCAAGTCATTCCTTTCTCAATAATTATGATTGTGTACGTTGTTCCCAAATAGAGTTTCTATTTCAGTTTAAAATTAGAGTATCTTTAGCGTTACGTAAGGAAGTGTTTCGAGGACAAAATTCTGTAGAAATAACCACGGATAGAAACCATTTTTCGTGAAATTTCCATTTGTGTTTGGGTTATAAAGAATAAGTGTAAGTCTTCAGGTTTTTTAAGATACTTAGTTTTTTAAAAGAAATTGAGTACACAACCGTTTGGACTACGTCTGGGGTTTCAGATACATGTCGGAGGAGAGTGCGGTTGACGCCTCTGTGTGCACGAGACGCCCTTGGTGCCCACCCGAACCAGTGGTCCACGACCGACGGACCCCGACACACCACATACGGAGGATAGTGGAAAGATTTCTTGAGTGTACTGGATTTAAGACTTTACACAGGACTAGGTTACCGAAGTCTGTTCCCGAACACCTGGATACTAAATATAAGGTAAAAGAAACTTTCGTCTTTCACTTTCACTTCAGTGAGTCAACACAGGTCGAGAAACGCTGGGGTGCCTGTGGTCCGAGGAGGCAGGTACCCTAAAAGATCCGTTCTCATGACCTCACCCAACGGTAAAGGACGAGGTCCCTTGAAGGGCTGGGTCCCTACCTTGGGTCCAGAGGGTGTAACATCTGTCTGTGAAAGGTAGACTCGGTGGTCCCTTCAGACTTTCGTCTTTCATCCGGAGTTTATGGAAAGTGTCGGAGGAGGTGTCCTTCAGGTTGTTTCCGACGCTTTAGCAGCCGCTACTAGCTCCACATCCGAACCCTCTGGTCCCGCTTCCGAGCAGAGGCCCAACGTAGACAGCACCCTCACTTCCAAACCGTCTGTCACTTGGTTTTCTCGACGGTCAAAACTTTGTGTGTTAATTTGATGTAGTATCGGGAAGAGGTTTAAACCATTCTTTTTGATCTAGTTGGATTTCTAAAGACGTAAATGTCCGTGTCGATATCCGTGGATTCTACATTCTTCCCGAGTTTATAACGAGTTAGTTGTGATTTAGTAAGTTAACACAGGTTGAGACAAGCTGGGGTACCTGACATCGGGTGGTCCGAGGGGACAGGTACCCTAAGAGGTCCGTTCTTATGACCTCACCCAACGGTACGGGAGGAGGTCCCCTAGAAGGTCTGGGTCTCTACTTTGGACACAGGGGACGTCGAGGACGTGACCGTCCACCCAAGAAGTGGTGACTCGATGGTTTCTTTCTTGCACTTTCACTCTCGTCGAGTCAGCACAGGCTGAGACGCTGGGGTGTCTGATATGTCCGGTGCCCTAAGAGGTCCGGTCTTATGACCTCTCACACCGGAAAGGGAAGAGGTCCCCTAGAAAGATTGGGTCTCTAGCTTGGGTCCAGAGGGTGTAACGTCCACCTACGAAATGGTCGACTCGGTATTCCCTTCGACTTGTAGGTTGACTCGGTATTCTCTTCGGCTTGGTGGTTCCTTGTACGTAAAGAATGTGAAAGAGACTTACTTTTTGTAGAGTCCAATTTTTTTTTTGGGAGTCCACTGTTATTTTTAATGTTTCTACCTTTTTTTTAATGATGTCTATCCTGAGGTTGAGATTCTTTTGAAGTAAACATAAACCCTACATATAAAGTTTTAAAGAGAAATAGGGTGAATGTTTGTAACCTGACTGATCTTGTCTTTAATGGAGGAGGGTCCTAGTCGCCAGGAAAGAGTCGTCCCAAAGACTGTGTCCTGGTGTGGACCCTCGACGATTTGTTTGGACTATTGGTCTCGGGGGAAGGATTGAAAGTTCAGACGAGACTTGAGAACTGAACTGTAGTAAGTTCACGTTTAGGGTTTCACCTCGGGACTCGGGGTGTCCTTCCCCAACATTTGTTGAGGTCGTTGTTTTGAAGGGATCTCTGGTGTATACCCGAGGGGGTCCGAATTTAAAGGTGTAATTCATTAAGTCCTTACACTGAAGCTGTACGAATCCTTAATACCTCAAATGGAAGGTGTAAATTATCCGTTCACATGTGTATGTTCTATCGGGACTTGTATTCTTTTGGGCGGGGGTGAAGACCCTGGGACAATGTCGGTGTGGTTGGGGGCGTCTGTGGGAGACGAAGTTTCGCCGGGCGACCAAGACGAACGTGGCGAGTGGCAACACGAAGAATCCGTGAAACATCCCGCGACACGAATGTAGAGATACACCAGACTTGGTGGGAGGAGAGGAGAGAAGGACCCAGATAAATATTTGGGAGGCGTGACCCGTGACCTCGAGTGACGGTAGACGCGGGAAGAGACTGGAGTGTCGTAGTGAATGAATGAATTTCCGTTAGAAAATGGTGGGAGTCACACGTGACGTGGGGAGGGGTGGGGCAGTAGGGCTGAAGAGATGTCCTCCCGAAAGTGTAGGAAAAAATGGGGTTCCCCGGGCCGTGGCGATTCCTTCCCACACGACGTGTGTCCGAACACCTTCCAGAGTTCCCTTGGGTTCACCCGGGCTGGGGTCGGAAACCCGAGAGGAGAAGGAATCTGTAGTGACTCTCAGTTAGGACAACGAAGGAAAGAGGGACTCGGATTGACGGAGGGTCGAAAGTGCCTCGGTAATAAACGAAGAGAAGGTTAAGGAGGGAAGTAAGGATGGGTGAAAGTCGTTTACTGGAATTTCATCTGAAGATTGTGTCGATTCTCTATTTCTTCGAAAATAGATAACTTTCGATGTCTGTAAGTTGTCTCTTCTTGGGTCTCGTTGTTACTTTCTCCTTTTATGTTCACATGTCGTTTTCGATGTAAGTAAACTATTCGGAGGGTATAAAATCTTTGTAAATGAAAGTTCAAGGTTCATGAGACCAGTCTAAAAGTCTCAACTTTTTCCCTGGTCTTGTTCTTTTCTGACACTTACTTTCTCTTTTATCACCTCTCTTCTCTTTGTAGGGCCCCTTCCGTCTCGCCTTCCTGTTCCGTCGTCCGCATTTCCGGTGCGCTTCGTGTCGTAGTCAGTCCCCGACTCTGGGAGTCCGACGAAAATTGGGGAGTCGTGTTTACTTGGACTGTAGACGTAGGACTGGCCCGTGGCTAGTGGAGTCGTTACTCTGCACGTCGGAGTCCTCCCGTACGTAGTCTTACCGTTCGTCCTTCCACCTATTCGACTCGACCGTGGATCACAGCGACCGTCAAGAAGTACCCTGTTTCAGAGTCCCTCTGGAACTCTCTAGTGAATAAGACAACGAGTTGCTTATGCAGTCGCACGGATACTAGATGGTCCTTGACGGCTACGGTCACGATCTCTGTCTCGCCTTCCACTCCGTCGACGGGAAACGTTGGGTGGAGACGGGAATTTGGGGTGCCTCCGACCGGTGGGTCTGGAACCGTGGACCCGAGCGCATGACCCACTTGCACCCAGGTGCCCCGTCCCTTACATGAAGGAGTTGGGGGAGGGACAGAACGAGACCTAGACTTAAAGAGTCCCGCATGTGTTACTGCGGTTCCAACAAAAGACACGTTTATAGGTTTCAGTGGGGATGACGCGGTCCCGCCGGACAAGAGGATAAACAGTGCGTGTGACAAGACGAAATGGTCCGGTTCTTACTCCATGTGAAGTCTCCGTTAGAAACGGAAGACGAGGGGACTTTTCAACTGTAGGGAACGGTCTCACTACTCGTCATAAGTTCTTAAGAACGAGTGACTGGGAGGTCTCGTCCTTTCATCTATTACTTCCGTCCTTAATTGGTCTCTGTGTTCCGTTATTATACTTCATTGTCACATTGTTGTGTATTTTCTCGCCTTCGTCTGTGACTCCCACCCTCTTACCTCTCTCTCTCCGTCCCCTCTCAAGACCACGGGATCCGACGTAATCTGACCATTAATTTTTCTTTTTTTTTTCCCCCCCCCATTTTTTTTCAAATAGATACAGGATTTAACTAATCAGTATTTAGGTCTTCACCTTCTTTCAGGTACTTTCCGACTCCAAGTGTCTCAGGTATCCTCAGAGATGAAGGTTTATACACCCCAAATTCAGAATAGGGGAACTTGAATGACCTTATAATGTTTTAAAGTAAATTCATCGTTTTTAGTAGAGAATGAATGACTATTCGGTGAAGTCAGATCTTAATTTAATTCTCCGTCGATCCGGGAGTTGACGACTATGTTTGAGTTCACTGTACTTTAGTTTCGTGTTAAAATCGTTTAAATTTTTTCTTAAGACTTTTGAAGGGGTTAAGTGGCTCGTCTCTTATAGATAAAAAGTTTGTGTAACTCAATGAGGTTGTGAATTTCAGATCAGATTAAAGAATAGGTGTCTCCTGTGATGGAGACTCTCGGAGGTACTAACCGACCTGCCGGAGTCTGGTGACTACTCGCAACTACCACGACATCTAGGGCCCCTTCAGGGAGACGGTCTAGGCGACCGGTTGACTGGTCTAGGGGGGTTCAAGTCTCAAACGGACGTTCTTTCTAATGACGGAAACTCCTGTGAGTAAGACGTGTATATGGTTGTTGATTTCGAATTTTGTATTACGTCGTAAATTGTCGACATTGACGAAGCCGGGATAGTGAAAGTTTTTCCAAAAATTTACGACACTAATGATGATATCTTAAATAACCGTACAAAGTATACCTAAAAATAATTTTTTAATTCCGTGTTCTTACATCAGGTTTTTATAAAGTGTATTAAATCCTTAATCAATATACTTTGTGAAAAAAATTTGTCTACAAAATAAATGTAAAGTATATATATTATATATCTGGATTGTAATATATATGTACATGTATTTTATGTATATGGATTCCCGTTTTCATTATCGTTTTACCGATTATTATATCTGAGAGTTAGATTCTACAGTATTTTACACCGTCTTCCTATCGTAAAGGTGATTATTGTGACTTTGATACGTATATTAAATATAGAAATTCAGTTACCGTGACCTCCTTGTAAGGTTTGAATGAATTATCTTACACCTTCTTTTTGTCATATTTATGATTGGACCAGACGACGACTTATAGTTATTACTTATTTCCCTAAATCCATTTAAGAACAATTACACAACACTTACATGTTCTTTGAGTGAAGTGTAAATACACTCTGTGTCACCTAGTAGTCTTTAGTATTTAAATGAAGAAAGGTAGAACCTTCTTTGATAATTTACTCAAGTAGATGAGAGAGTACTTTTTATTCTTTAGATTTTAGGATCAATGGTTTTTTTTAAGAATTACGAGACTTATTAATAATGACAATCCCACAAGAACATTTAATATAATGAACGTTTTATTTATTGTAAATCTTTTGACGTGTTTAGTCAATTTTTCTTTTATTATTTTGTTGAGTTTGAAGATAGATTTGATTGAGTCAACAAACAGTCCATTTCACTGTGAATATTTCATACAATCCTTTGGACTAGTCTTTCTCAACTCGTGTCTAAACATGAGGTAGGTTCCCTTTAATTCTAATCGCCTTAGATCTAGATAAGAAATTTAAATTTCCGTCAAATTATTGAAAGCACTTAGTGTACTCTTTCTTTTGTCTTTGAAACGAAAAATTCACTTACCGTAGTGATATAACTTCGTCATTCTATAAGACTCCTTATGAATGTCTAAAATATCGTCCACCATAAGAAAAGGTTTCTATAGAACGTAACAAGGATTAAATGTAGGGGGGGTTCTTTCTTGTTCGTTAAAAATTTTTAGTGGAGTCATTGATAAATCTTAAAATCTAGGGTAACGTTTGTGTGTCTTCATATGAAATTTTAAGAGATATATTATGTTTTACTTTAAATCAAAATGTACTTAAACAGGTCCCTTTCATTCTCACCAAAAGGTCTATTCTGTACTTTATAAAAATAGTTTGATTGTAGGACGACAAAAATCACTTGAAAAATTATTAAGTCTAGAATTTAACTCCGTTGTTACATTTCTGAATTTATCTTGACAGATTTGGTAAGTATATATTTTATTTGTTTAAGTATGTGAAAGTTTCAACATCGTAAGGATTGTTATGCGTACCATGTGTTACGAAAAGAGGAATAGTACTGGGGAGGAGGATGCTCACTCGTATGTCCTTGGTTTTAAAGTTCCGTCGAAAAAGAAAAAAATTTCTCAGACCTTCGAACTTTCTGTTCTTCGTATACTGCTTTCGTAATATTTTGTCCTTTCCATTAAACATACGATGTACTCATTGCTTTTGGAGTCAAATCAAATTTTCCATGTTTTCCTTTTCCAAATCTTCTTAAATTTCGTTTTAAATTGTCATTGGCAGTCACCCTACGTCGTGACGTTCCCCGAGAAAAACGTGTTAATATGAGAGGGTGAAAGGAGGTTACTTGTACTTAATCCCTATTAGTCTTTTGTTTCGGAAAGTTCTTCACAATATGTAACTGTTGTTTAAGGAAAACCGAAAGAGTTGAAAGGGAAAATCAAAGAGAATCAGATGACTAATGTACCCTTCCAAAATATTGGTCTCCTTTTTTTTCTAGTTATCTAAATTTCCTTAAATAACTGTGACGTCAAAGAGTATTATTTAACCTTACAAAGAATATTTTGTCCACATAAAATTTTGTTGAGTCGGATTAGTATTAAAGAATTCAGTACTAAGTTATATACTTTATTCGTCGTGTCGAGGAACCTGGATGCAAAGTCACTATGCTGAAGTTGCATTCTTATCAAAGGACTCCTTCTACGAAGAGAATCGGAATCCATCTTCCATGAATGTACAGTAATACCTCGTCTATGTTTCGATCTTCGACTGGTATGTGACCCCCACATCGTTAAGGAGGACCTCGGATATTCCGGTTTTTTTGGTCTCTCTTTATTTGGAGTAAATAAGAAAATATAAAATCTTTCATAAAAGAATTGAGTGGATTTCACTTCAACGAGTCAGCACGGACAGAGAAACACTGGGGTACCTGTCATCGGACGTGGTTCGAGGAGGTAGGCACCCTAAAAGGTCCGTTCTCATGACCTCACCCAACGGTAACGGAAGAGGTCCCTTAGAAGGGCTGGGTCCCTAGCTTGGGTCCAGAGGACGTAACATCTGTCTGCGAAATGGCATCTCATTCGTATAAAATACAGTCCACAATAATACCTACCTCTTTCTCACATCCCTTTGTAGTATGTGGTTTTGGGTCTCCTAATTTAAATCGAGAAACTAGTCGACACTAAGGAGACAGACCCGGAGACACATAAGTATGTGTGTTCTTATAAATTTGCGATAGGGAAAGGGTTAAAAGTTTAAGAATGAAACAACATGATGATATTCTTTACAGAGGTTGTCTGAGGATTTCGTTATACTAATTAGGACGGGTGATATGGTTTATGTAACTTATAGATTCATTTGTGTATTATTTCTCTGTTTGTAGTCGACTCAATGTTTTGTCGACTCAATGTTTTTGTAAGAAGAGGAGTGAGTTAAAGTCAAGTAAGTCCTCTGTAGATATTTCACAGATGGCCTCTCGACGACGAAGACCGTCGACAGAGGAAACCAATTAATTGAAAAATATAGTTGTGATATTTACGGGAATTCACGGAAAGATGCTTTTTTTGGAACAATGAAATCATCAACGTACTATGTTACAGTGGACAAGAAGATCTCTGTTCCCCGAAGGGACCACCGAGTCCGATCATTTCTTAGACGGGCGTTAGCCCCTCTTGCTGGGCCCAAGCTAGGGACCTACCCCTTCTAGGGGATCTCCTCCCGTACTGTTGGGTGAGGTCATAAGAAGGGGTCTCTTAAGGTACCCGTCTCCTCGGACACCTGAGGACCCCAGGGTTTTCTCAGCCTGTGCTGACTCGCTGTGTGTGTGCTCAACCTGTTCTGATTGGCTGTGTGTCTGTGTGTCCGTTTTCTCATCCTGTGTTGACTCGGTGTGTGTGTGTGTTTTCTGAGCCTATACTGATTCACTGTGGGTGTTGTGTGTGTGTGTGCTCAGCCTGTGCTGACTCGTTGTGTGTGTGCTCAGCCTGTGCTGACTCGTTGTGTGTTTCTATGGTGTGTATGAGCGCGTGTGTGCTCAGCCTGTGCTGACTTTCTGTGTGTGTGTGTGGTGTGTGTGTGTTTTCAGCCTGCGCTGACTCTCTGTGTGTGTGTGGTGTGTGTGCGTTCTCAGCCTGTGCTGACCCGCTGTGTGTGTGCTGTTTGTCGTTCGAAGGCACGAAAGCACTCCGATTCCCGAAAGACTTAGTTCGTTTCCAATGTCGCCAGTGTGGAGGCAGACACGGGCACGGACGTGAAGTCAGAATTATTCGGGGTAAAGACGTGCAGAGGGGTGTCGCGTCTCCTTTCCGCAAATCAGGTCGTGTCTTCGCATACCTCCCACACTCCCCGTTTCTGCGTGTCACCAAGGCCCGAGTGATCGACTTGTGTGTGTCGCTTTCCGAGGGCCGCTCAGACCCCCCTGGTCCGGGCCCGCGAGTCGGGTCGGGAGGCTCTAAGAGTGCGGTCGAGGACGCGGGAGGGCCGCGGCCGGGGCTCGGGGCGCCTGGGGTCCGGGGCAATGGGACCTCTGGCTCCGGCGGGCTCCGGAGCGCTGGGGCGGTCCGCCTGCCGATGGAGCTCGAGGACCAAGAGCGTGACTAGGTCGTTGAAAGACTTTGATTTTCTTGAAAGGCGGTAGTGGCGGTGACCGTAAAAGGGTCAGCCAAGGGGCAGCGCGGAGGAGTCGTCTTGGCCCGGGGTGAGACAGGGATCCCCGCAGCGCGGACGCTACTGCATTTTCGGCTCCCGCGGCGGCTCGCGGGGACGCGTTCGCGGAGCAACCAAGGCGACGCAGTAGTCAGCAGCGACGCTGCCCCCGCCCCAGCAGCGGCGAGACTAGCCGGGAGAGCCAAGGGACCTCCTGACTGGCCCGAAGACCCTTCGGCGACAGGGTCGTGTACCGTTTCCGACCCGCCCTCCTCGAGGAACTTATCAACTCATGAAAACGATACCAAAAAGGTCACCAGCACATACCTACACTCTCAACCTGACATTTCTTTCGACTCGCGGCTTCTTAACTACGAAAAGTTGACACCACAACCTCTTCTGAGAACTCTCAGGGAACTCGACGTTCCTCTAGGTTGGTCAGGTAGGATTTTCCTTTAGTCAAGACTTATAAGTAACCGTCCTGACTACGACTTCGACTTTGAGGTTATGAAACCGGTGGACTACGCTTCTTGACTCAGTGACCTTTTCTGGGACCACGACCCTTTCTAGTTTCCGTCCTCCTCTTCCCCTGCTGTCTCCTAACCAACCAACCCACCGTAGGGACTGAGGTACCTGTACTCAGACTCATTTGAGGCCCTCAACCACTACCTGTCCCTTCGGACCGTACGACGTCAGGTACCCCAGCGTCTCAGCCTGTGCTGACTCGACTTGACTTGACTTCTGAAAAGTTTCAGAAATGAAACTCTGGAACGTTTAAATTTCCAAATTTTGATCGAAACCAAGGCGGATGTGGACGAGGAAGTCGTCGGGAGGGTGTCGTCCCTTCCGTGACATCAAGAGGGGCGTCCCGAGGGGAGGACGTCCGGGGGTGCAAAAACGGAGGTCCACCTCGAAGAGACCGAACCTTGAAGCTTGCGATTCCACGTTATAAGATATCTGAAGGTCAGTGCGACGGGATGGGTGTGCCGGTGACGTCGGTTTTACTCTAAAAGTCTTTGTGCTAGTCTAGAACAGTAAGAAGACTTTTACTATTTTTATTGTCGTTTAGGGATTTGAGGTCACAAACTACAACGAACACAGTCGAAATTTTTATCGGTGTTGAATTTTTCAACTTTCAACACAAAAGTTCATCGGGATTCTCTTGTCGAGATTTCTCGTCCCGTCCCTCCTCAGTCCAATGTGTCTTCAGAATGTTGTTTCCCATCCACCAGACTTGTGGTTTTCTACGTCAAGTTAAGTCAAGTCAGTACAAGCTGAGACGCTGGGGTACCTGACGTCGTGCGGTCCGAAGGGACAGGTAGCAGTTGAGGATCTCGGACGAGTTTGAGTACAGGTAACTCAGTCACTACGGTAGGTTGGTAACGTAGGAGAGAGTAGAGGAAGAGGAGGACGGAAACTAGAATGGGTCGTAGTCCCAGAAAAGTTTACTCGGTCAAGAAGCGTAGTCCACCGGTTTCATAACCTCGAAGTCAAAGTCGTAGTCAGGAAGGTTACTTATAAGTCCTGACTAAAGGAAATCCTAACTGACCAAAACAGAGGGACGTCAGGTTCCCTGAGAGTTCTCAGAAGAGGTTGTGGCGTCAAGTCTTCATAGTTAAGAAACCACGAGTCGAAAGAAATACCAGGTTCAGAGTATAGGTATGTACTGATGACCTTTTTGGTATCGAAATCGATCTACCAGTAAACAGTCATTACAGAGACGACAAATTATACGACAGACCCAACCAGCATCGAAAAGAAGGTTCCTCGTTCGTAGAAAATTAAAGTACCGATATTAGTGGTGGACGTCACTAAAACCTCGGGTTCCTTTATTTCAGAGGGTGATAAAGGTGACAAAAGGGTAGATAAAGGTACTTCACTACTCCGACGTACAGTGCTAGAATCAAAAAACTCACGACCCAAAGTTCAGTTAAAAAAGTGAGAGGAGAAAGTGAAAGTAGTTCTCCGAGAAGTCAAGGAGAAACGAAAGACGGTTTTCCCACGATAGTGGACGTATAGACTCCAATAACTATAAAGAGGGTCGTTAGTTAAGGTCGAACACGAAGTAGGTCGGACCGTAAAACTTACTACATGAGACTTTCATTCAATTTATTCGTTCCACTGTTATATGTTGGAACTGTGTGAGGAAAGAGTTAAACCTTGGTTAGGTAGCAAGGTATAGGTCAAGATTGACAAGTAAGAACTGAAAGTATGTATAAAGGGTCCTCCGTCCATTCCACCAGACCATAAGGGTAGAGAACTTCTTAAAAGGTGTCAAACAACACTAGGTGTGTCAGTTTTCGAAACCACATCAGTTATTTCGTCTTCATCTACAAAAAGACCTCAAGAGAACAAAAAAGATTCTAGGTTGTCTACAACCGTTAAACTAGAGACCAAGGAGACGGAAAAGATTTAGGTTGAACTTGTAGATCTTCAAGTACCAAGTACATGACAACTTCGGAGTGAACTTCTTAAAACTCGTAATGAAACAACCACACACTCTATTCACATTAACACGTGATCAGACTTGTAAGAAACCGTAACGGGAGGAAACCCTAACCTTACTTTTGACTGGAAAAGGTCAGGATACCGGTGACGACTCAAAGGGCTTAAACGACCGGATAACTCACGTCGTGAAAGTGTCGTAGTAGAAAATCCTGAGCTTTATCGAGTCGACCTTAACGTAGTGGAGATGATCGAAACAAGTATCACTACGAAAGATTCCGGGTGAACTGAAACTTAAGGTTCTACAGACTGTGATCCACTCACTAGTGTGGTAGCACCAATAGACCCAGTACTTCTAGAAAAAACATATCAAGAAGACACATAAGAACGGTGGAGAAGAATTGTAGAAGACGAAGACAATCCAGGTATAGCAAAGACAGGAAATAACACGGGTGGAAACGTACTTTATAAGGGAACCACAGAGATTAAAAGAACTACTCGAGAGATCTGAAAAGACAAGACAACAAAAGGAGATAAAGAAACGTACCTAGTGACTCCTTCCGAAAGAATAGTAACAAATCTCTCTCGGTCTACAGAACTCAGTTCCTTGAATCACGACAAGACACATGTCCTGCTACTTCTCAGACCCGGACGACTTCAGTAAGGAAGTGTACGTGAACTCGAGAGACCCGGACATAAGGACACACAAAGTGGAAGACTCAAGGAGTCACGAGTGACATCCCTCACCGACGTTAGACTACCGACGACCTACCCGTCCATAACAAGAGGAAGGACCCACGGGAGCCCCGAGTCTTTAAGTGTAAACCTCCCGACCTTAGGGACTTCTGACTGTAGGAACAACTGACTATACCGTCCTTCATGAGGTAGAGAGTGGACCGTCCCAAAGTTTTAGATTAAGGACCTACGGAAGACTGAACGAAACCGGTAGAAACAGGAGGAATCAAAAGACGTGTCATGAATAGTGACACGCTCGAGTCCGGACATACTGAGACACGCTGGGGTACCTGACGTCGGGTGGTCCGAGGTGGCAGGTTCCCTAAGAGGTCCGTTCTTATGACCTCACCCCACGGGAAAGGAGGAGGTTCCCTAGAAGGACCTGATCCCTCACTTGGGTGCAGAAAACGTAGAGGACGTGACCGTCCACTTAAGAAATGGCGACTCGGTTCCTTCGGGATGAACAGCGAGCACTTCAATGTAACGCGGAATAAGTCAATGTAGAGAGAAAACGACGGGAGCCGATTTGGTGGTCCCTTCACCGAAGGTAAACAGAAAACGACGTCACAGCCGATGTGATAACCACCAGGGTCTCGTTTGACTCTTGTGACCAGGGAACAATGTCTTTGTCCCCTTTCATGGTAAGTTTGGTTATCTTAGAAATATTTTGAAAAGCGAAATAAGTGGTACAGAATTTTAAAGTCTCGTAAAATTTTGGACGATTCATTTCTTTTTCATTGTTTAATAATCCTACTTAAAATGGTAGGTCAAAATATCATATACTTCGGTCGACATAAAATGAATTAACAAATAACTTCATATCAACTAAATGTTACAACACAATCAAAGGCCACACACCGTTTCACTAAGTCAACATATATACACAGACACACAAGGAGCAGTAATTGCAAAAGGTAAAAAGGTATAAGTAAAGGTAATACCAAACAATGACTTGTAACAACAACAAGTCAGGGATTCGACACACGTTGAGAAACACTGAGGTACTTGGTGTCGTGTGGTCCGAAGGGACAGGTAGTGGTCGAGGACCTCGAATGAGTTTGAGTACAGGTAACTGAACCACGACGATGGGTTGGTAGAGTAGGACAGCGGGTGAAGGGGAGGACGGAAGTCAGAAAGAGTCGTAGTCCCTGAAAAGGTTGCTCAGTCGAGAAGGGTAGTCCACCGGTTTCCTAACCTCGAAGTCGAAGTCGTAGTCAGGAGGGTCACTGATAAGTCCCAACTAAAGGAAATCCTACCTGACCGACCTAGAGAAACGACAGGTCAGTGAGAGTTCTCAAAATAGGTCGTCGTGTTATTTATGGGTGGTTAAGAAGTCACGAGTCAGAAGAAATACCAGGTTGAGAGTGTAGGTATGTACTGGTGACCTTTTTGGTATCGAAACTGATCTAACTGGAAACAACCGTTTCACTACAGAGATGAAAAATAATGTCCTATAACTGTTATTAGGGACACGATATGTCATCCTAGAACAACAAATAGGTTACATATATATTATCGAACGTGGACGATTAGGCTTAAGGGTTAGGTAGGTAACGTTTCAGTCGAAATTTACGTTTCTTTTGACGTAATCTGAGTAAACACCTTAGTGTCTTTATTTTTCAGTGTAAAACACAAACTACCGAGTATATACATATGCATAAAACAGGAATAGTCTTGGCACCTGTACGAAGTGTTTTGTTCGAAGTGTCTAAAATGACGTCAAACAAAAAAAAAGTCTTCGGGATGATCATGAGGGGGAAATCCGAATGACTACACATTCCTTCCTGACTTTCGCCTTCCCCGGACCCACGGAGTGGAGAGGTAAGTGACAAGACAATGGCAAAAGTCACCGTAGCATGCTCCTTCATTGTGTTCATTCTTTCCTATACTAGGTCCGGGAACAACAGACACAAAGAATCCTACGGTGAGAGATGTGATATGCACACTTCGGTCAAGTCCAAGATTCCCTTTTCCACCGGAAGGCCCCGACAGTCGTGGGTCTCACGAGCTGACATCTGTGTTGTGTGAACGGAACACGAATGTAACCCAGAACGACTTAAGGGTGGCGACTCCCAGGTGACCTTTAAGGTATAGGCATCTGAATAAAACCTCACCACCCCTTGTTTGTGTAACTTTATGTAGAGACACGAGTACAAAGGTAACAGGGACACTTAGAGTAAATGGTTTGTGTTCGACCTTCTATCTTAAGATTCCTAAGGTTCTGTCACTACCGAAGTGACTAATGAAAACGTCTTAGTTGTGACAAAGGTGCACCTTTACTAACACAAATCATTCCTCTTCCACTACCGTGGCTTGAGGTCATGAGGACGGACCTTTTAGGGTACCTGTCTCCTTGGACCACCCGACGTCAGGTACCGCAAAGCTTCTCAGCCTGTGCCGACTCGTTGAAGTGAAAGTGAAAAGCGAAAAGTACGTAACCTCTTCCTTTACCTTTGGGTGAGGTCACAAGAACGGGCCTCTTAGGGTCCCTACCCCCTCGGACCACCCGACGGCAGATACCCCAGTGTGTCTCATCCTGTACTGACTTCACCGAATCGTCGTCGTTGTCGTCGTCATTCCGAAACCTACCTTATCTTTCTATTTTTTACTGCTGTTTTCGGGGAGTGTCTTAACGGTTGGAACTTATCCTTTTTTCATAGTTTATCGACCACATTGATCTCAAAGAACTTCTTTATTTCGTTGTTTTAAAGTAATTAGTACGTTTTTCTCTTCCCTCCTATCTACTAAGACTCCAGTAAGTAATTTCAAACTCCTCGTCCTAAAAGTTAAAAGTTGTACACTATTACCGAGGGTTGGATAAAGACCGACTTTTTTTCTTCTCAGTCACCCTTTTGTCGATCAAGTCTTGAGGTTGTAGAGTCGACCAAGGTCTTTAAGCTAGTGAATTTCCCTTTTTTGATGCTAAAATTTCGAAACCGTCCATGAAACACAACGATTTTCTGCTTCTGTTGCGTACTAAAAAACTACCTGTCTTTTACCGTTACTTCGAAACCGTTATGACAATGACCAATCTCCACCTCAAACCCCACAGAAAGTGTCCTGGTTTGACAAGGAATCGTCTGTACATGTCCCTAAACCCTTGACCTCCGACCCTCGATGTCTCCCCTCCTTCTCTCAGAACCCTCTCCTTCTCTCTCGACACCCATACCCCACTTACCTTATTAACCCCGGATTCTACTCTGAACTAGAAGTGGGTCTCTTGAGATTTGCCGTCACTTCCCGACTGACTAAAGGTCCCGACACGACCGACCATGAGTCCAAGTTCAACAAGGACTACTAAGACGTGGTAGTAGAAAAATGGGAATTTGAAACTTACTATCCTCCTTACTTTTCCCATACCATTTCCCGTCTCACCATTACTGACGTCATTAAGGTCCGTCTTCCTGAGTCTTCTCTATGTTTCTGCAACGTCTTCGTTCCGTGATCCCTTCCTTGGTCGTCTTCCTTCGTGGAGTGGAAGGGGCAGTCGTCTCCCCTACGACGGAGATCCCTACGCCCTCCGACAGGTCCTTCCTACCCAGTCGTACGACTTCCCTTCACACCCGGGGGTTCCGACCTCCTACGTCCGGAGTGTGACAAGGAGGACCGAATCGGGGAACACGTTCGGCGGGGAAGAGATACTTCAGAGGAGTCTCCTCTACGAGGTAGTGACTGCCCCAACCTTTCCAATCCCGCCGATTAAGTCTTAGAGTTGCAAAGTAGACCAAGGATTCCTTAGGGGATCTTTTTTGATCTTAACTATTGACCCAAGTCGTTCTAACGTCCTATCTCTTCTAGTTATATGTTTTAGTCCACACAAAGATACGTCATGGGTACTTGTTTGACTTTACTCCTTTTGTTGAAGCCCCGAAGGGATCACCGAGTCACCATGTCTTAGATGGATGGTTACGTCCTCTGTACCCAATCCAGGGACCAGGCCCTTCTAGGGTGTCTAGGGTGCACGACGCCCTACTGATTCGGGCACACGGTGTGGATAACTTTGGGCACGAGACGTCGCTCTTCGACGACGTCACTCTCCGGAGACATGACGTTGCACTCCTATGGGGGTGAGTGGTGTCCAGCTCTTTTGGGTTCGTGTCGTTGGTTCTGGGTTGTGTCGGTATTTGTTTGTTTGTTTGTTTGTTTGTTTGTTTTTTATCGTAGTTTTCTTTGTTACCTTTGTCACTGTCTGAGATAAAAGAACCCGAGACTTTAGTGACGTCTACCACTGACGTCGGTACTTTAATTTTCTGCGAACGAGGAACCTTATTTTCGATACTGGTTGGATCTCTCACATAATTTTTCGTCTCTGTAATGAAACGGTTGTTTCCAGGTAAATCAGTTTCGATATCAAAAAGGTCACCAGTACATACCTACACTCTCAACCTGGTATTTCTTTCGACTCACGGTTTCTTGGCTACGAAAACTCGACACCGAAACCTCTTCTGAGAACCCTCAGGGAACCTGACGTTCCTCTAGTTTGGTCAGTTAGGATTTTCTTTAATCAGGACTTATAAGTAACCTTTCTGACTACGACTTCGACTTCGTGGTTATGAAACCGGTGGACTACCCTTCTCAACTGAGTAAACTTTTCCAGGACTACGACCTTCCTAACTTCCGTTCTCCTCTTCCCCACCGTCTCCTACTCTACCAATCTACCGTAGTGACTGAGTCACCTATACTTAAACTTGTTTGAGACCCTCTACCACTTCCTGTCCCTTCGGACTACACGACGTCAGGTACCCTAGTGTTTCTCACCTTGTGCCGAATCGTTGACTTGTTGTTGCTGGTGGTTTTTACAGAGTATTCACCTAACAAATTGTACAGTACGAATCAGTTGAGCTCCCCCACAAAACATCGATAGTTTGAGTATTTGTAGTTCAAAAATATTTTCGTCAGAAAGACTCTATTACAATTCTTGTTATACCTTTTATTATACCATATATGGAGAACCGATAATCATACAAGGTCTGATCTAAACACCTATTTATAACGTTTCACCTTCACTTCAGCGAGTCAGCACAGGCTGAGAAACACTGGGGCACCTGACATTCGATGGCCCGAGGAGGTAGGTACCCTAAAAGGTCCGTTCTCATGAGCTCACCCAACGGTAAAGGAAGAGGTCTCCTAGAAGGGTTGGGTCCCTAACTTGGGTCCAGAGGCTGTAACATCCGTTTGCGAAATGGTAGACTCGGTGGTCCCTTCGGGTTTATAACGTTACGTTGTATCTTAATTTTTGAGAACATTTCAATCCCTCTATTTACTACTCACTTCTTTATGACAATTTTACAAATTTTTATAACATTTTAACAAAATTACCACTAAAGAAAAACGAGGTTCAGAATCGAAATTGTTGGGTTTGAAATTTTTTATCCTGTACAGAGAGAAAAAAGCAGAGAAAAGGGGGGAAAACTGATTGTGAACATAAGTGTCCACTTATTATTTTCTCTTGTAAAAACGTTTTGAAGACTTTCTAGGACCTCGATTCCCGTCTACTTACAAGCCCTTTCAAACGTCCTTATTTCTTCTCACCAATTTTTACCACCGTCACCTTCGTTTCCGTAATTTTGACTTCGTCCCTTCTCGCCGTCTCCCTGCTCCCACTCGGCCTCGGCACTGTCTACCCCTTGACCCACCAGAGTGTCCTTTGGCAGTAGTGACTTTCGGGGAACAGTGTAAGTGGCAAATAAAGGGCCCACTTCTACACAGAGAACCGACGGTGTACTCTACCTTATATCTCGTCGAGTAAAACGAAACACCAAAGACCAAAATGAAATTAAGACAGCTGAGGCACCCCGTCGCGGTGTGAGAGTATAACACCCGCACAGACTACATCTTCCAAGAGACATTTAAAGACAACTTACTCACGACTGACACACGAGTACAAGGAAAGTAAATAAGCGACTCTGGTCTTGGAACGGACCGAACGGGAAGGAGTGACAGGTAGTCAGGAGAGAAATAAAGGAAGGTGTAGAGGTAGAGCGTCGTTCCCGAAAGTCGAGACCTCGTTAAACCACTTCTCCTGGAAAGGGTTCGGGTTCTCACATTCCTACAACGAGAGTGGAGGGGTGTCCTAGACGGGGGACAACATGGGTCTGTAGTCCTGTCCCCGTGTCGGTCTTGACGGGAACAGAAGTCTCTCGGGTCCTGTCTTACGGGTACCTCTGTGGAGGGTCCACGAGAGACTTCATCCCTGGTCATGAGGACGGACCTGTGGACGGAAGACCGGACATTGGGAAGGAGGAACAAACGCGACTACTGAAGGCAGGAGAAGTGTGAGGGACCCGACGGCACACTAGTGCTCAGGTTCGAGCGAGACAAACATCGTCCGGTTATTTAGACTCTCTGCTCCACAACTCCGTTCCTTACGTTGAAATAAACCTTTCGGTCGACTGCCTCTTCTACCGTCTGACTACAGAGTTTTATTGGTAGAATGCCCCAGACCTACAGTCCAATAAAATGTCTAGTCTCTGCCCCCTCCACTCTTCGGTTCATGTTTCCGGAAAGTAGAACGTTTGTAGAGGATCTTACCGTTCGGAGTCCGTCCCCTGCACAATTAAATAAGGACGGACGGTAGATGTCCACCTCTCCCAGGACTTTTTCCAAGAAATCGAAGTGTCAGTCCGTCTCCCCGTCCCAAGAGACTCCGTTCGACAGTACACACTAGGATTATTGTTTTCACTACCTTTGGCTCAGACTCTTTGTACAGAAGGTCGTACCCCTACCCTAACCAAGAGAGGACGTCGTCGTCCTGGTGGACCTTGGGTTAGGTAAGGGTGGAGCGACCCTGAGGTGCGAGGTAGACTTCGAGACCCAGGACGGTGACGACGTCGGTGACGATTAGTTCGTGTCCGAAGAAAGGTCACCTTGGACCTACACCAAAATCGTAGAAGGGAGTTGTTCCTGATGTCGGTCAGGGGTGGTCACCAGTCTCAACCACTCGTCGAAACGTATTGGCCCGACTTATCGACCTGTCGTCGGAAGTAAAGTCGTTTCTCCTCGGTTCGAAGTGTCCGCACTAGTCCGAGGTAGAACTCGTGGACGTCTCCGACCTAGGCCTGCCGCAGAGGGAGCCCGCGAAGACGGAGACAGGGAAGAGAGGACGGAGGACGAGCGAGCACGCGTGGACACACGAGTAAGTGACGTCAGTGTGGGCTGGGAAACGCTGGAGTACCTGACACCGGGCGGTTCAAGGAGACAGGTACCCTAAGAGGTCCGTTCCTACGACCTCACCCGACGGCAAAGGAGGAGGTGGCCGAACGAGACGACGACGACGACGATTCAGCGAAGGTAGCACAGACTGAGACACGCTTGGGTATCTGCCGTCGGGTGGTCCGAGGGGGCAGGGACCCTAAGAGGTCCGTTCTTGTGACCTCACCCAACAGTAAAGGAAGAGGTTACGCACTTTCACTTCAGCGAGTCAGCACAGGCTGGGAGTCGCTGGGGTACCTGACGTCGAAAGGTCCGAGGAGGTAGGTGCCCTAAAAGGTCCGTTCTCATGACCTCACCCCACGGTAACGGAAGAGGCCGAACGAGTCCCGAGGGGTTCAGGGTCGTGTGGGGTTCGGATTGGGTCCTGAGTATTGGTGTTGTATGTGTACCATTATTTGGCTCAAGGGGACTAGAGGGTCGACTCTCCGAGTCACACCGGCACGTACCGTCAGTCGTCTCACTGGGTCACTGGGACGCGGGACCCGTGACACGATTGGTGGCCGGGTCTCACACCCCGAGGACGACGACTGAGAGGGGTCGCGGGTCGGGCGGAGGGCACGTTAGTTGTGTGAGAGAGCCTCTCCACTAAATGCGAAAGGATCTCTGTGTCGCGAAAGACCTCAACTAATTCTGTCAGTCAGAAGTCAACCCCTTTCTTTACATCCTCAAAACCTTTGGTTCCTCTTGGGTAGCCCATAAACCCCTCGAACTTCGACTTTGGCAGTAAACAAAGGGTGCGTTGAATCTCGTCTACCTCGGAATCCCAGGACCGTGACTGGAACCCGCTCAGGGAGTCGGGGAGAGGACAGCTTTGATCGATTGTGGACCCGTTGGGACGTTCCGGCGAAAACTCGTGACTTAATCCACTCAGGGACGGGGGGTGGACCCTTTTATGCTTCACTGATAACGATTGGTCTACCTTCGTCGGTAAACCTTCCTACGACTGCGACTTCGACTTCGAGGTCATGAAACCGGTGGACTACGTTTCTCGGTCGAGTGACCTTTTCTGGAACCACGACCCTTTCTGCCTCCCGTCCTCCTCTTCCCCCGCCGTCTTCCACCCTACCAATCTACCGTAGTGACTGAGTTACTTTTACTTAGAACCGTTTGAGACCCTCTATCATCTCCTGTCCCCTCCGACTGCACGACGTCAGGTACCCTAGCGTTTCACAGCCCGAACTGAACTCTGACTTGGTGTTCGGTGTACCTACGACTCAACCTTATAGGGTATTAGAATAAGTGTGTTCCAAAACTCTGTATCAAAGAAATTGTAAACTCTCACCTTTCGTCTGCAATATGAGGTCAAGACCTCCCTAGTACCAGGACCCCTCCAGTAAAAGACACAGAGAGGAGGTTTCGTTTCCGTCCCCGTAGGACCTTTGGAAGATTCACGGTAGAGTCTAGAGGGGTGGTCCACTGCGACAGTATGGCACTCTTAGAAGTTAAAGGAAGACGTCTTTCTTAAAAATGTCCTGAACCCAACTTCTCAAACTAAGAACAGGAATGGAGTAGGAGCTAAAAAGTCAAGTCCCGTCAATTAAGGAGGAGAAGGTTTACTGAAAAAGTTCACCTTTGGACTCCGAGACACGAAGGGTCCTCAGGAGGAGACATACGGAACACAAACAGAGATTTGACAGGTCGAAGAAGGCCGACCGTCAGAGAATATGCCGCGTGACTACCAGGTTCGCTCACCTCCTACCAGTCTCGGACACACGTCCCGAGCCCGATTTCCAGTACTAGTCGGAGGGGTCTTGTCGACCCTTTGGGAGAGGAGGGAGGGTCTTTCCTCCGGACCCTGGGGGTCTCCTTAGACGGACCGAGGAAGTGAGACGAAAGAGCCTTGGAATCGGGCCAAACGTGGTCCGTTCAAGGAGGATCCAAGACCCCTCCGACTACCCGGGTTTCTTTCCAGTCACCCTTGCTCCCACTCCGACACGTTTGTAGTAGCAGCGTATAGAACCTCCGACCCCTACTGTCTCAGACTGTCTCGATTTCACTCTAAGTGAGTCAGCGCAGTCTGAGAAACGCTGGGGTACCTGGTATGTCACGTACCCTAAGAGGTCCGGTCTTGTGACCTCACCCATCGGTAAGGGAAGGGGTCCCCTAGAAGGGTTGGGTCCCTAACTTGGGTCCAGAGGGTGTAACGTCCACCTAAGAAATGGTCGACTCGGTGAGCCCTTCGATTCTATCTCGATTCGTACTAAAAATTTGACCTAAGTAGACCTAAACTTACTGGCACATAATTCGATGGGAGAAAACCGTAGTAGAGGACGTTAGAAATGTTTGTTGTTTACTTCTTGGTTCCGAGTCTCTCCAATCTATTGATAGGGTTCCAGTGTGTCGATCATTCATACTCTCCAAACTTGAGCCCCGACGGGACTTCCAGTGGAAGAGTCGTCGTAACGTGTCTCCGACCCCCTTGGGGTACTGTGGTCGCCCGTGAGAGAGGCCGATGCACTGAGGACCCCCAGTCACGGTCGCCGTCAGACCCTTGTTCAAATAATGTCGTCCCTCTAGTGTCGACTCAAAGACTCCGGTGCAACACCTAGGTGCAGGGAGGACTAGGAGAGTCAAGGCAGGACGGAGGTATGAACCGACGTGAGGTGGGTGAAAGGGCGGTTCTACGGGAGTGAGGTGACACAGCTCAGTCAAGGAAACGAGTAACGGACGAGAAGCGGACCGTGGTCGGGTTTCCACCAGCGCCGTCGTTCATGTGGTCGGAGACAGGGTCCGGTGGGAACAAGGGTTCTCTGTAAAGAGGACCCAGACACGAAAGATCACAAAGATCTTAAATGACGAGGTGAGACATAATTGACGAATATTTTCTGTCTTAGGGTCTTGTGTCGTCTACTGTGGTATCTGCAAATAGTAGAGTGTGAAGGACACCAAGCCCTAGGACCACACCAGGTCGACCTGAAGGTGAGTCCCAGAGAGTGTCCGACAGTAATTCCCGGACTGAGTAGAGCTCCAGGTCCCCCTACCTTGGGAAGGCGTGGGAGTACACCAGGAACCTCCTAGCGAGTCGAAGGACGGTCCACCCGGTCACTTTCTGGTCGACGGTCGGAGTCGACCGGAGGAGTCTCACCTTCCGTCACGTCTTCTACTGGGGGTCGTGGAAAAACACTGACCTACAACGGTGCTATAGGGTAGTGAAACGACAGAACATAAGAAATCTTAGTTCAGTAATCCACGTCGGGTGTGAAACACCTTTTCGATACTCGTTGCCCGTTCCCACACCGAGGACCTTTACCCCCTCGCAACCTCAGTAGAATCTCCGACGGGTGGTGTTAAACGGAAGACCGGGAGTTTCTAAGTGTAGGGAAAGTCCACGTTTCATGTGAGCGGAAGGGAAGTTCTGGGGGTTTCAGGGTAAGGTAAAAATGTAGTCGGGTTTCAGGTATTAGAGTGGGAGACTTAGTCTAGACCCACACTTGTCCGGAGGTCCACGTAAATTTACGTCGAGCAGAAGTAGACATCTACTTCGATTCTTCTGTGTAGAGGACAGGGGGCTCGTGCCGTCCACCCTACTCGGGTCCTGGCAGAGACATCTACGAGGACGAGTTTTTTCTTCCTTTGACCCCCGTGTGTCGTCCGCGACCGGGTGCCGTCGAGACTTTACGTCAGCCCATCTGCCACTAGTAAAGACCTCATCGAGAGGTACAGAGAGAACCCAAGGACTTAGACTCGGTGGGAAGAAAATAAGTACTTTTCATTCTGCGCAAACGTTGGCTTACCAAAAGAGGAAGATAACGGACGACCGGGTCGAGGAAGATAGAAATTCCGATAACGACGCGGAAATCCGGGTCGGCCGTCACGAAGACGACGACACTACCCCTTCCTGTGTGTGTCCCGTCCCCCACCCCCACAAGGCAACAATACCGCTAAAAAGAAGAAAGAATTCGACCTATTGACCATGGACCCAGTAGTGACATAGTGAGAAATTTGGAAAACCATACAGAAGTTATAAAGTATTAAACATATTTTTACCATATATTTTATACCATATTTTTAAAATATGGTATTATACCATATTTTTTCTCGTAAAAAACTTTCCTTTTGAGCCCCGCAACCACATACTTATCTTTCTGCCTAGTTGTCTTCAGGTTTTTATTGGGTTCATGTATCCCTTTAATTCAGACACTATCTCTAAAGTTTACGACCTTGTTACTGACCGGAAAATTATTTAGTACGACTTTTTTTAGCTTATTAGTAAGAAGTAGGATATAAGCTGTTATTTGAGGTTTGCTTAACCTTTATATTTACACTTTTTATTTTAGTATGTGTAAGATTTAAGATCTTCCGTTGTACTCACTTAAGGAGATACCCCTTTTCAAAAAAGTAGTACTTAGTTTTAGGTCTACAGACTTTCTTTTCCACTCATTTTAACTTGGGTATTTGTAATATTTTCTTTGAGACGTATGGTTTTACGCGGCATACGCAACGATTTGTGTGTGTGTGTGAGACGATCTTTCATGAACATTATTTCTAGTCTTTGTGTCTCGGTCAAAGACCTTGTGTATTTATTAGGAATTTCCACCCCGCCTCTGTCCACTTCTACCGGTGCAACTGACCGCAGAGAACGAAGTAAGAGACACTTAAGGAGGCATTCTTGTCGGTCGCGTTCGTCCGTCTCTTTGTCTGTCGACGTCCATTGTGAGTATTATTTTGACCACGGCCACCAAATCAGCGAGTCAGCACAGGCTGAGAACGCTGGGGTACCTGACATCGGGGGGTCCGAGGAGACAGGTACCCTGAAAGGTCCGTTCTTGTGACCTCTCCTGACCGTAAAGGAAGAGGTACCCTAGAAGGGCTGGGTCCTTTACTTGGGTCCCAGAGGACGTAACGTCCGTCTAAGAATTGACTGACTCGATACTCCCTTCGGGATTATTTTGACCCAGTGTTCTATAAGAAGTCTTGAGTTTTATGTTCGTTTACCCTTGTTCGGTAATGGTCGCACTTCTGCACACACAAAGACACAGACACGTTCTTTTTCGGCTCGTTCATTTCCTCGTAGACTACCTGTGCCCTTCTCCTTTTAGGGTCCTATCGGTACCCAAAAGTGTTATCTCGTCCCTTCGTACCAAACTTGTACCCCCCGCCCGTAACGACTGGTGACGTCGAGTACTGACATCACCAGGAACGACTTCCGCCCACCCGGGGGACCACGGGTGACTGAGAGTTTTGTCTGGATGGTCGCGAAAGAAGGTCTTGTCGGACATGGGTCCTCTTTGCAGACCCTCACCTTACTTGTAAAAAGTCTTCTCGCCGTTAACTCTTTGTACCTCTCCCAGACGGACATTGACTTCTTCTCTTTGTATCAGTCCTTTAAAGTCTTTGGTTCGAAGGTATAATTTTGTTTCTGTTTTTGTAAAATACACTTATTGTCTCTCTCTCTCTCTCTCGCGAGACACCTAATCTCTTCGATCACACTCGGCACTAAGGAAGATTGACCGGTACTTTTGAAGTGGCGTGTGTCTTTTTCTTTTCGTCTTTTCTTGACTTCTTTTTAGGACCTGTTCAAACTAGCCTTTTTAGCTCCTCCTTTTTTGGGGTCTCGAGGAATCTTTTTTACCCGTTTCCATGCGCGATAGGTTTTTATACACGCCGGTTGTGTCTTCCTTTTGCGAGTCGAAATACGTCTTACTTTCGATCTTGTGACTCACGACAAAGGTGCGTCCTCCACCCGTTTCAGGGTTTCCGACCCGTCGTGCGAGGCGACGACCGACACCTCGACGTTCCTAGGTCGTTCCCCGCTGAAGTTCCGCGCCTTAAGTTGTGTCATTTCGGTTTGGTGTATGTGCGTGAGTGTCGTGTGTGAGAGCCATGTGTGTGTCGTGTGTGAGTGTCGTGTGTGAGTGTAGTGTATGAGTACCATGTGTGTGAGTGTCGTGTGTGTCGTGTGTGCTATGTATGTCGTGTGTGAGTGTCGTGTGTCATGTGGGAGTGTCGTGTGTGTCGTGTGTGAGGTGTGTGAGTGTCGTGTGTGAGTGTCGTGTGTGAGTGTCGTGTATGTCGTGTGTGTCGTGTATGAGTGTCGTGTATGAGTACCATGTGTGTGAGTGTTGTGTGTGTCGTGTGTGAGTGTCGTGTGCGAGTGTCGTAACCCACTTCTCGAAGAGGGGTGTAAAGACAGGTAGGCCTTTTATCCCAGAAACGTCTACCTTAGTTCGGTTCGATTCTAGGACCTCATCCCACCCGGAATTTGGGTCACACCCGAGATCACGAGAATCCTCTTCTCTTCTCCGTGTCTACGTCCTTTTTCTGGTGCACTGTTCCTTCGTCTTTACCAGACACTTGGTCCCTACCGGTCCCCGACCGCCGTCGAGACCTCCGAGCTTCTCCGCTACTTCCTAAGAGGGGTCTCAGAAGGATCTCTCGGACCGGAAGGGTCGTGGAACTGAAACCTAGAGATCGGAGGTCTTGGCATTCCTTTACCTAATAGCACGAAATTTTAGTGTAGAAGGAAGAAGAAAACCGGCACAGCCCCCCGAAAAACCCTAGAATCAAGGGGATGGTCCCTGACTTGGACACGCGAGCCATCACTTTCACGTCTCAGGATTGGTGACTTGGTGGCCTTTTAAGGGATTTTTTCCTGTAAAACATCATGCTCCGTTCTAATTACGATCATACATACTCCATCGGACTCCGTTACTTACGTTCAAAAAAGGGAAACCGGTTTATGACGGAGACGATCCTTAAATCGGACTTCTGTGTGGAGGTTACTGTCGTGCATTATGTCCGCGGTAGAATAAACAATGCCGGAACAAACGTTGACTTTTGGGAGACTTACGTCTTTGCGTCCTCCGACCAACCGATTTGGTTTCGTATAAGAGTTGTCTTCCCAAAAATCTCCTTCTGTCGATAGTTTTCCTTACCTCCTATAGAAACACTCGACGTCAGTAACTGAGGTTTCTACCAGGGTAGGTGGGTAATAAGGGTCCTACTCGGATGTCGATTCCCGGGGGTCTTAGACCCGACTGGGACTTAGAAGGAAACGGGTCATGTTAAGTCTTCGATTTATACGGGTAAGAGATTCTCCTGGTCAGAAGTTCTCCTGACCGTTGAAGGTGGAGGAGAGAGAACGGATAGTATGTTTTCTGACCCCCGTCTGTGCCTTATACGCACCACGTGGTTTTCCAGTACTAGTTTCTGTGCTTTAGTGCCAAAGAAACGGTTCAGAGTAAAGGTCCCTTCCGCTGCCCCGAAAGTGAGAAAGCCGACCCCAGTCCCCTAGAAATTTTGTAGGTGTGGGACGTAAGGGTGAGAGATCGTGGGTTTCACTGGAAGGAGAGTCTTTCCGTTCGAGTCCATCCCTTTCCGGACCAGAGACATTCTTGACTACAGAAGTAACACCCAAAATTACACAAAAAAATTTCAGTAAATACATAAATAAAACCGACACGGCCCAGGAGCAACGACACACGCGGTAGAGACCAACCCTACCCATCCCCGACGAGAGGCGCGTGACGGACCGAAGAATGGCGCCACTGAAGAGAACAACGTCTCGTACCCGAGATCTGGAGACTCTGGCGGTCCGAGTCATCGACACCACGGGCCCGAGTCAACGAGGGTCCGTACACACTAGAAGGGCCTGGTCCTTAGCTTGGGTGCAGGGGACACAACCATCCACCTAAGAATCGATGGTCTGGTGGTCCCTTCAGGAAAGTGATACCCCGAAATTTCCATTATAAAATCTCCTGTGAAGTCGGAAACCCGCGAAATCAATCTTACGTAAGGAAAAGTTCCGACCAGGGACGCTTGCTCTATCAAGGAGACTGGACGAGTAGCCCCCGGACCCAGAAGACCGTGGTGGTAGTCAACGCCAGGACAGGACCTTCGAGACTACCCGGGGTGAGGTACGTTGGACACGTCGAGTCGACGACTGCAAAGGAAGAGGAAGGGTCTTCAGAGACCGTTGAAAGGTACACCAAACTGGACAAACTTCCGAAGTTGGGAGCAACTGTAGTGACCCCGTCGACCGTTTGGCAACGGGCAAACGGGTTTCCTTCTCGTTTTACATTATAAAAAAAAAATTGTTTGTCTGATCAAAGGAAAATCTCGATGACCTAGACTTAATCGACCACTCACAACTTTAGGAGTCTTCTTAAGTCACCCTTTACCGAGGACTATAAGTTATCGTGTAGGACACCAGGGGTCCGTGCACGGTCGAATGCCCTTGAAAATTACATGAGGGATTGACCCCCCTGATTCGACCCACTTAAGAGACTTAAAGTCCCACTACCTATTGGATCGAGACCGTTTTGTCTATCGGAAGTCGTCGTATACTACGACGATAATTTATACTATTACCCCTTTTCGTTTCAATAAGTGTCTTTCACCCTCCCGGTTTCTCTACAATACGTTTACTAATACCCCGATCTTACAACGACAAACCAACTTGTTCATAGATCAATGTCCTGAATGTACACTTCACAAGGGCGGGATCTCGGACGTTTGTGGGTTTCCCTACAGTCATCGTCCAACACATTATGTCTTAGACGAACCGGAAATAGAAACAAAGGGTCCTCCATTAGAGATTTGGAAACCTTAAAGGACTCACCACCCTCCCAGAAACAATAAGTACCACCCGGAGAATCTGGTGTGGACGATCAAATACGGTTACTCACTGACTGAGTACCCCCTGAGGTCTATAAAATACAAATACTCTACTGAGTATTACGTCCGACTGGTCCGGTCTTTCTGGAAGTTACACTAATCTCTCAACCTCGAAACTAGGTGTACGACCGTCGGGTTTAGACCCCCCCTGTCCCTCCCCGTCCTACACCCCCAGTCAGTGCGTCCACCACTAAGGTAGTCAGTGCGGAGACATTACTTTAAGGGTACTATTCGAGCCCTATACCTCCGAACCCCCTCGACGGACCCGACCCTCGTGACACACCTGACAGTGTGTAGTCGCTGTCCTCCCACGGTACAGGGACTCCTACACCTTCGAAGCGTAAACCTTGTGAGGGTGCGGATCGAACCAGGATACCCAGAGAAGGAACCTGACCAAGACTCAATAAAGGAAAACGATATTATTTTGGCAGGAACATTCACGTCGCAAAAAGACAGTAAAAACGCTTAATAGCTAGGATACCCACAGGTATCCCTGGGGGTGTAAACACCGGTTGACCAGACTCGACCCTCCACCGGGACCCCTGGGGATTTGAATGTCCACCTCAGACTCAGAACTGACCGAACTACCACCTTCTGACACGGGAAATCAACCAAACCGTTCCGGACCGTCCACCCCTACTCGTTGACAACAACTTGGCGATTCAACACAGGCTGAGACCACTGGGGTACCCGACATGCGGGGGTCCGAGGAGACAGGTACCCTAAAGGTCCGTTCTTATGGTCTTACGTACTTCTTGCCGGCCGACTTGTTACGCGTCATGTCTCCGACCCCTCCAGACCGGTCGTTCCCAGCCCTCACTCTGGGGTTTCCGTCCTCCGAACCTAACACATCCCGTGGCTCCGGCGGGGCTGCGAAGTGCGACCAGTCCGACATCGGTGACCGACCCGGGACCCGGAGTAGGCAGTAGTCTGAACCGTGGACCGCGCAGGACAAAGGGGGACAAACTTCTACTCCTAAGGCTCCGGGACTATTCTGAGAAGTCAGTGTGCGAACAGGAGCCACCTCGACCTCGAAATGACATAAAGAAATAATACTAATTTATGTAGTTTCTGTTAAAGTGTATTTATTATGTGTCAAACGACAAAGTTTCACACGTTCAGGGACCGTAATTTATGTGCCCCGACGGGACCACCGGGTCGTCATTTCTCGGGGGACGTTACGTCCTCTGCACCCAAGCTAGGGTCCCACCCGTTCTAGGGGACCTCTCCCTTCACCGTTGGACGAGGTCATAAGAGCAGGCACCCTTTAGGGCACCTGTCTCCTCGGGCCGCCCGGTATCAGGTACCCCGTCGTTTTCTCGTCCTGTGGTGAATCGTTGGCCTGCTGCTCTTCCTGTACGTAGTACGGCACACTGCCCCTGGTGATGAAGGTGTCAGAAAGGTAGTGGGGCACGTCTTTATGTTTGAGAGATGGGCGAGTGGACATTGAGGGGTGGCGGAAGGGGGATCTGAGGCCAATGGAGGCTAGATGAAAGATATCGTTTTCTCCGAGACCCTCCGCTACGGAACGTGGTTTGTTCGGTTAAGGCGAACGTGGGGTGGGGGTAGGACCCGCCTCCCCTCTCCTCCCTGCAGTTTCGAAACTGATCTTCGAGGGTTCTATTCTCCGTTCTATCTCCCTTTCCCTAAGTAAAAGAGTGTGGCAGATATTAGCATAAACATGAAAAGACACAGTCCAGTCTGAAAAACACGCCCTTTAGGGTTGACTTGACTCAGTTGGATTTTCCTCAACCACCCGTGCTCCGTCCCTCTTCGGCTCAGACCCACAAAGTCCGTCCAAAAGACTCACCCCGAATACGTCGGTTACCTGGACCGAAGGCGGGAGGGTACCACTGAGTCAAAGGAGGCTCGACCGGGGGAGCACCCGTCCGGAACGAAAGTCCTACCGCTATCGGGGTTGGAGTCCAAGTTCCCGTCGTCATCGGGTATGGTGACGCAGACCCCGGTCTGTCCGGCTAGTGGCGCCTCTCCGACACTCCGAGACTAACCGAATCTGGGTCCAGTGCACTGTCTGAGACGGGTGTCGGACAATCCCGAGTTTCCGGCCGACACGCCGACACGCACCCAAGGACCGACTTTAGACTTTCCTCGGTGACCAACCTCTCTCACTTACAGTCCCCAGTCTTGGCTGTCTTTGACTGGTCGACAGTGACTCGGGTCCGAGTCCCATCAACTCACCGAGTCACTCAGTCGGACCCATTTCCCGAATCTTGATCGACGAACGAAGAGTCGTCTGTAGTCGAACACGACGCTAAACGGTCCGTCGTAAGAGTCGAGTATTGAGTGTGCCAAAAGTAAAATAGGAATTGTGACGGAGTACTTCGCCCAGAATGAAAGGAGTAAACTGTTTGCTCCTGCGGTTCTGAGTCTTTCCAATCCGTCGTACTGACTCCAGTGTCTCGGTCACTCTCTACCTCGGTTCTAAACTTGGGACCTTCAGGGCAAGGTCTCGAATGAACGGACATCTCCCCTAAGTTCTCTCTTCGGGCAAAAAACGTACACCTGGTAGATGCTATCATATTTAACCCAAGAGAGTCTTCGGTCAAAAGTTGGGCGAAAATTAAACCTTTGGGAAATTTTGATGTAATTACGAAAATTCTATCATAAGATTTTAGGGACTCCAAATCGTAATGGAGGGATAATGATACCCGAAGGGACCACCGAGTCACCAATTTTTTTTTAGGTGGACGGTCACGTCCTCTACACCCAAGTCAGGGATTCAGCCCTTCTAGGGGACCTCTTCCCTTACCGCTGGGTGAGGTCATAAGAACGGACCCTTCAGGGCACCTGTCTCCTCGGACCACCCGATGTCAGGTACCCCAGTGATTCTCAGTCTACACTGAATCTCTGATTTCCTGTCGTTGGGATAATGATGACATCGGTCTTTCTCAATTGCATCGAAAGTTTGGAAACATTGAATTGTTACTCCTCAATGTGAGGGTCTTTCATATTTAGTTACCCATTACCCTTAGACCTAATTAAGGGTTTTATTTCGACAATAGGATTCCTAAATACTTTTCTCTTTATTTTCTGTAAATCGTCTTAGAGGCCTCCGTCTATACTCTGTACTTTTAGTTTGAGACGTCACGAAATTTACAATAAATAGTGTAGAGGGAGGGGAAACACCAGGTCGTGGACCGTGAGTTCGGACACTAACACAACAAGATTCACCCTTCTTAGTGTTCACCGACGGAAGTGCACCTCCACCCTCCTGTCCCTTCTAGTTGCTCCTTCTCTACTAAGTGTCTGCACCTGTGTGTCGCGTCCCCACTGTCCGTCAGGTCGAGTCCAAGACACGAAGTCTGAAACATACCCTCGAGGCGTAGTAAAGGTACTTTTGTTGGGTCTCCTTCGTCCCTGTAATTTGGTGCACAAGGAGAGACGGGAGATCCCTACCCTTACGGAGACACCGGTCTCCCGAGGCCTGCGTCGTCGTCGACAGTCGACTCACCGACCGGTGGTGTGCGCCGTGGACCCTCCTGTCCTCCGAAACGGGGGAAGATATTCCTCGCGTCGGACCGACACCCGTCTGCCTCCGGACGTGTGGCCCTAAGAGGGCCCATACAGGACTAGAGAGAGGGTCTCTGGTGGGCGTCGGTACCTCTTCCCCACGACTGGGGGTGTCGGGGCACTCGTCTCCACGCTCGTTCCTCCCGGACACACTCAAAGGATCTCTGGTCTCTACGGGCGTGTGGTCACTACCTCCCCAGGAACGACCCAACGACCCCGACGGAGGTAACCTCTCCTCGATGTTCGATCATCTTAACCGTTCCAGAATGGGTTGTCTAATACTACAGACCCCTTTAAGTGCTTTTCACGTAAAAATTGGAAGGTTCGGAGTCAGAGGAGTAGACATTTTACCCTCTTTATTAGTGACACGGTGTCTCGACAACCCCGTACCCTTCTTGGGATTCACTCCTCGGTTCACAGTCTATACCTCGGTCCGGTCGTAGGAACCGGGTGTAGACTTCAGTGGAGCCCACGGGGGGCGGATGTCCTACCAGACTTACACCTCCCTTCCTACCCCAAGAGATCACCCACCACCAAAACTCAGTTTAGTCCCGACTCATCCACGCCCCCCACCCACCCGTGACACGTCCCGCTACAAGAGTCCACACCCCGTTGGACTCTTTCGCCCCTGTGTCTCTTCCACTACCCTGAGGACGCGGGACCAGGTCCCAGCATTGGGACGGTAGTCAGAATTAGGGTCTTTCGCCCCACTCGGACACCCCACCCAGACCACACCCGGAGTCGGGCGTCCACCCCTCCAACCCACACAAACAGGTCCGCGTTGGGGACAGGGGTTCGGGGTTCAGCACCGACACGAGAACCCTTTTAAGTGCTCAGACTGGTGTCCCCCCGTGAGACGTGGTTTCCTAAGACCAGGTCAGAGGCGAAGCAGGGGTCTACCTTAGACGAAAAATTTAATTAAGAACTAGATATTTGTGTCGTTATCCTTGTTTTCTTTCAACTCCAAAGGACCCGCAAGAAAGGAAGAGGAGGAAAGAGACATAAAGGTCGAACTAAACCTGTTGGATTGGGATACAACAGGGTTCCAGATCAGCCCCCCTCCACCACCCCTCGGTCAGGACTTGAACCGGCCCTTTCTCTACGAGGTGGAAGTTTCTCTGGACTTATGTGACTACTTCGGTGTTTTGTGGGGTGGTACACACCAAAGGACCTACCTATTTACAAAGAGTTGTCGGGGGTGGGTCTCCTGACAGTCTTAGTCTGTCCGGTCGGGAACCTCACACTTAAATCCTAAAACAGGACTTGATCTCTAAGGTCCCCATCCCTATTTAAACCAAAATACGTTTTTGATAAGACAAAGACGTGCAGACGTATAAAATCGAAAAGGTACAGTGGGACAGGAGGAACCGTAGAGTGTGAGACGTGCGCACTAGTGTGCGGGGCAAACGAGAGTCGTAGGGTACCGTGTTCGTCAGAGGACGTCGGAGGTCTCGACCCACGACACGTCCCGGGTCACACGACGGACCCCTACACCGTGCCCCGAACCCCCACTGTCCTGAGACGTCCCTGTTTGACGAGATGTCTCCCTTGGGTCTGGAATCGTTTGTTTCGACAAATCGTAGGAAGACCTTTCAGGGTACTTTTCGTTTAGCAACGTTGTAAAAAAGGAGAACAATCAGAACACCACACAGTCTACACATACAGTTATTTTATAATTAAAGTTCACAACAGAGCCTAGGAGTGACGTAAGACGGGCGAAAAACACCTCTTCCCCTTACGGGAACCACCCGTAAACATTCCAGGACGGACGGCAGCCACTCGAAACGAGGGTCCGGACAAGTTAGACCCGTGGTGCTAGTGTCTGTCTTACACGCCAGTAAGTCTTCTGAGTCGGGAAGGAGAGGGTTCCTGTGTGGTCTGAGTGGACCGGTAACTGACCGGCGACTACGTTCCCTAAATCTACTATTTAGTCCCCGTTTCTTCATGTACCAATGTAATATGTTGACAGGACTACAGTGGACTCTACTTTGAGGTTATGAAACCGGTGGACTACGCTTCTTGACTGAGTAACCTTTTCTGAGACTACGACCCTTTCTAAGTTCCCCCTCCTCTTCCCCTGTTGTCTCCTGCTCCACCAACCTACCGTAGTGGCTGAGTACCTGTACTCAAACTCACTTGAGGCCCTCAACTGTTACCTGTCCCTCCGGACCGCACGACGTCAGGCACCCCAGCGTCTCAGTCTATACTGACTCTCTGACCTGACTCTCTGACTTGACTTGACTTGACTATTCACCTTCTTTGTGCCGTCGAAAACTTTTTTCTAACGAAGATCGTCACTTGAGTTCTATGGATACAGAACTACCCCTACATATGGAAATTACATGATATTCGAGACGAAGTTGAGGGTTGTTACTTCTCTACTTAAACATGTATGGTCTTTTACTCGTCACCCGTGGACAATGTATCTGTTGTAACTTTTTATGGGTCACTGGACCTTATTACAAGACCTTACTTTTGTCGTCCGATTTTTGTCACTTAAGGGGGTTTGGCCCCCCGACTCCCTTACAGTTCACCTCCGAAGTCCGAGTGTCGTGTCAAGACACGAATTCATTGTTATTTACGAAACATAATTTTTCTTATCACTTAAGTCTTGTATTATCGTTCGAAATATTTTTATAATGATCACCAACAGACACAAACCTAAACTTAATGCCTACTAAAATTTAAAAATAAGAAAAAATTTTTATTTCTACGATAGTCAAGTCAAGTCAAGTTAGCGAGTCAGCACAAACTGAGAGACACTGGGGTACCTGACATCGTGCGGTCCGGAGGGACAGGTAGTGGCTGAGGACCTCGGATGAGTCTGAGTGTAGGTAACTCAGCCACTACGGTAGGTTGGTAGAGTAGAAGACAACGGGGGAAGAGGAGGACGGAAGTTAGAAAGGGTCGTAGTCCCAGAAAAGGTTACTCAGTCGAGAAACGTAGTCCACCGGTTTCATGACCTCAAAGTCGAAGTTGTAGTCAGGAAGGTCACTTGTGGGTCCTGACTAGAGTAAATCCTACTTGACCAACCTAGAGGAACGTCAGGTTCCCTGAGAGTTCTCAGAAATCGACGACGACGACGACGACGACGATTCAGGGAAGTCAGCACGGGCTGAGGTACGCTGGGGTATCTACCGTCGGGTGGTCCGAAGGGACAGGGACCTTGAGAGGTCCGTTCTTGTGACCTCACCCAACGGTAACGGAAGAGGTTACGTACTTTCACTTTTCACTTTCTCTTTAGCGAGTCAGCACAGCCTGGGAGCCGCTGGGATACCTGACGTCGGATGGTCCGAGGAGGCGGGTATCCTAAAAGGTCCGTTCTCATGACCTCGCCCCACGGTAACGGAAGAGGCTCTCAGAAGTCGTGGTGTCAAGTTTTCGTAGTTAAGAAGCCGCCATAAACCATGAAATTTTTATAATAGTTTTCGGGGTCGATTCCCCATCCCGAGAGCATGGACAGTCCGTCTGTGGGCGACAAGTAGTCGCTACTCCGTCTCACGGGGGAGGGCCTGTGTCCCACCAAAACATGGGAGAGAAACGGCGAAGTAGAGGGGCCTAGGGAACTGCTCCCTCAGGGCAGAGGGGGTGGGAGTGGACCCCGGGCCCCAGGCGGGGAGGTAATGCGGCAAGTAAGACCGTCTCCGCACTCCCAAGCGTCTAGACTGTAGAAGGACCCCACCTTGACTCTACCTACTCCTGGGTCCCCACACGGCCGGTTGAACTCGGGTGTCGGGAGCGGTCCGGGGAGAACCGTCCCCGACCGGACCCGAGCGGAGGTCGGACGCGAACGGGTCCCGGGGGAGGGAGACGACAAAGGGTCCGCCGTCCGTCCAAGAGGGACCAAGGTCGGGAACCGAGCCGTGCCTACGGACGTCTGAGCGGTAGCCACTCTAATTATTTTGCCACAGGCACCTGGGTATTGTGCTCCACACTTCGTCTGGGTAACCGTGCGTCGAGGTGACCGATTTAAGAAGAGGGTGGTGCACTGAGACGCTCTAAGATGTTTGTTTCTGGGATTAGACAATTGATGAGAAAACCCAGTATTATACTAGAGGAACGGTCAATAGACCCCAAAATCGTTTATTTAATAAAGTGGAGATTCCAACACCCGGGGAAAGAATAGACTGCTACCCCCCTTTTGGAACCGTTCTTAGGTCGGCACCGACCGGTGGAAGTAAAGTAGGGTACTCGGGTCCTAGTACATCATTTTGAGACAAAGAGTCGAATGTTAAAGACGACGAATTACTTTACCCGTATTATACCGAGTCTGTCTCCAAACCGGAATAGACTGCCCGTAAACGTGGGATGCATCAGGGACCTAAAGTATATAAGGTCGCCGATAGTAATAAAGACCTTTTCACTTTCAGTCCGAACCACTAATCCTGTAGTGGAATTGTTCGTCAAAATAAATAAGAAAACTTAACCGTCGTGGCGTACCGTACACCCACGAATCAAGGGACCGGTTCGTAGTTCGGACATGGGGGACGTGACTTTCATAACCTTCGCGTCTCAGAATTGGGGACCTGGTGGACCCTTCAGAGGTCTAAATGAGGATTTGTAAGGAATCTTAACAACCCGTCGACAGAAGGTCAATTCTGACTCCATTGGAAGTCAATTTAAGGATGAAATCCCGATCCCAATCTCTAATAATTCTTTTAGAGAGTAGGCATAAATGACATAGGTAATGGACGTATAGAAAGTATGGTACAGAAACTTTAGAGTACACTTAAAATAGGAATGTTGAGTTCCGATTTAAAAGTACACTTTCTGAACGAGACGTAAATCCGAAGTACTTTGACTTCTCCACCTAAGTGTCTCACAATCAGCGAGTCAGCACAGGTTGAGAAACGCTGTGGTACCTGTCCTCGAGAGGTCCGAGGAGACAGGCACCCTAAGAGGTCCGTTCTTATGACCTCACCCACCGGTAAGGGAAGAGGTCCCCTAGAAAGGTTGGGTCCCTAGCTTGGGTCCAGAGGGCGTAGTGTCCACCTAAGAAATGGTCGTCTCGGTGTTCCCTTCGGGTTCTTATGACCTCACCCATCGGATAGGGAAGAGGTTCGCCTAGAAGGACTGAGTCCTTACGTCCGAGAGGACGTAACGTCCGTCTAAGAAATGGTTGACTCAATATTCATTTCATTTTATATTAAATTTTTGGTTGGTGTAAAAGTCATACGTTATCCTAACAATATCTACCGACCATGAGTGGTATGACCTGAACACCTAAGTCTCAGATTTGGATTTCTGGCACACAAAACAAAGATTTCTGACGCACTATTGTCGCCATCCTGTACACACACTATTGATGGTTATCCCTGGGACTCCTCCTTCGAAATATCTTTACAAACGGGTTACCTAGAAAAACGGTTCCCTCCAACCTGAATCCTTTTCATAGTTTCGGACCCCCCGGGGTAAGGAATACACAAAACAGGGGCTTAACGACAGAACTTAACGTCTCTGGGAGAGGGTGAGAGCTGCAGACAGAGAAGGTGGATATTGAGGGAGATTGGGTATTGAATGAAATAACTTCTGACCAAGGTGAAGTCCACCTCACTCTGAGCGGCGTCCGTCTTTAGTACAAATCGGAAACTAGGACTCCGGTCCTAAGATGAGACCCGTTCGACGTATTTGAGCTGTAATGAAAGACTAGAAATTTTAAGAACGTTTTAGAAGTACACGGACGTTTTGAACCCGAATCCTCTCTTCGAAAGATGGATTCGGGGAGTTTTCGAAAGAGAACTTATCAACGGGAGCAAACTCGGAAACTGGTTCTAGAAAAAGTAAACACAAACAATGACCTTGGGGTGCCTACTTTGTAAATCTTCATGCGGAAAGTGCTCTGTCATCGAGTGGGGACTTATGAGTACCATACCAAACGAGTAGTACCTGGTCAGGATCGAGGACGGGGTTTCTTAGGTGGGAGTCATTAACGACATTTACACAAACTCCGGGAGAACTGAAGTTCTGAACCTATAACTACCACCCCTCTCCGGACCCTTAATCCACAAAGTTGACGAGACATTATTCCCTCCAAGTAGTACACAAATCCACCCCACCCGTCACACCTAGTAAAGACTTAGTAGAAGGAACGGAAGGTGCACACACACGTACGACACATATACACAAACACACACACACACATAAACACAAACATATATACACACATTTACACATATACACACGCACACACATGTACGAATTTTTCCCTACTGCCTTCTACTGGGACACTCTCCAACCCAAGCTAGTCGGGACGACTGATCAACTGGGTGACCATTAGGTTACGGGGTTTAATCGGGGAGATAGATATGTTAAAATATTAAAGGGGACATTCTTGTCTTCCATCGTGAACCGGGACGAGGTCTGAGGACTACTAGAAGGCCCTACGTCTCTCCCGATCACAAAAAGAGGTGAAGAAAAGACCAAGTAAAAGATAAAGTGGTGTCGTGTCCTTCCACTTCTCTCCGGGTTTGTTTCGAACAAGAGGAAGTGGGAAGTTTTACTACGGAATAGTACAAGAAAGACGAACCTAAAACGGTGACTCGTAGAAGACCGGAGATTGCTCAACGTCTGAAGTCAGTCCCCGGGAGGGGTAGTAGTTGTTAGGATCCATGTTGGGGGTCGAGGGTCTAGGGTCAGAGTCCGAAAGAAAGCGTTGTAGGTGTCCTTAGGGGAACGGGAACTAGAAAGAATGCTTTATAAAACTTCTGGGACTACATAATTGAGGAATTAGAGAGGGATTAAGAGTAAAAAAACCGTTACCTGTAAAGTCAGTCAAGTCAAGTCAGCGAGTCAGTACAGACTGAGAGACTTTGGGGTACCTGACGTCGTGCGGTCCGGAGGGACAGGTAGTAGTTGAGGGTCTCTGATGAGTCTGAGTACAGGTAGCTCAACCACTACGATAGGTTGGTAGAGTAGGAGACAGCAGGAGAAGAGGAGGGAGGAAGTTAGAAAGGGTCGTAGTCCTTTACCTGGACTAGGTATGTTACCTGGAAATCAGAAAACGTTTTCGGGAGAAGGAAGTGCCCATAACGGGAGACCTGGGTCCCCACAAAACCTCGGGTACAATCGTAAGTGACAGCATACACGGTTGTAAAACGACAAACGAAAGTCTACCTCGACGGTCCAACCGTGTGTTCGGGTGTTCTACGGGTCAATTTAAACTTAAAGTCTATTCGTTTTCTCATTTAAAAACTTATTGATGCATGGTTTAAAACGTATATCGTCAATGTGACTTTTAATGAACAACGAATAGACTTTAAGATTAAATTACCCCGTAGACATAAATTAGACCGTTACGTGAGTCTCGGTGAGGGACGGAAAAGGGGCGAGGCGACCTGGAGTGACCCTAAGGTAGAGGGTCGAGGGAACGGGAGTCCCAGGACCTGTTCATCCAAACCACCCGTCCGCCGGTCCTTCTTGGTCCGAGGCACCGGGGAGGGAAGAAGACCACCGTAGAGGTCGGTGTTGGTCCGAAAGAGTCCCGAGGTCGAAACGCCTAGGTGGACGGTGGGGACGGTAAAGGTGGCTCACCGGCCTACGACCCGCTCGCACCAGAGGGGAGTACTGGAAGAACGGAACCCCCTTCATCGACGGGAGACAAAAGGTAGAGATGGAACGGACGGTGGGGACAAATTTACGAGACGAAAGGGTCCTGGACAAATTCGGTAAAGGACATAACGTAAAGGAGACAAACTTTATGGATCTTACCCGAGGCAAAAGGACTATTCAGAAACTAACCTCTCCGTATAACTGTCAAATAAGAAAGGAAATAAAGGAAGGGGGAGGAGAAGACACGAACCAACGGAAGTGGACTCTCTAACTAGTCAACGACCGGACCCGCGTTCAGTAATAACGGCTATAACTTCTCGGTTTCCACGAAGAGATATTCCCATTCACCTAAGTCTCGTACACATTTCATTGTGGCGACAACGAGTGAACGTGAGATTGGGACAACTGTCAGTCCTCACTCATAGACAACTCGACCAGTTCTTTCTCTTTTCTCTACCTCTCAAGGACGACGTCTCGTCATTCTCTTACAGCGCTCGCGGTTTGAGTCTAAAGACAAAGAAAGGACTATCAACACAGGTCTACCGACCAGGAGTGGGTAGGTGTTCACGTTTGATTTGGTGCAAAAGTTGTTCAGTCTGTACCTAGAGAACTCTCTGGGGACTATCGAGTTACTAACCTTACACCAGGAGGAGTTCAATAAAGGTTCAATGTAACTGTTGTTGGTTCCATCGACGGGGTTCCGTAGTGTCTCTATCCTGTCATTGAAAATTATTCCTGAATACCTTGAATCCCCGAGGGACCACCGAGTCGTCGTTTCTTAGAGGGACGGTCACGTCCTCTGTGTCCAGACTGGGAACCCAAGTCTTCTAGGGGACCTCTTCCTTTACCGTTGGGTGAGGGCATAAGAACGGACCTTCTAGGGTACTTGTCTCCTCGAACTACTCGATGTCAGGTGCCCTAGTGTTTCTCAATCTGTACTGACTCGTTGATTTGTTATCGTTATTTACCTTGCAACCCCCTATTACCTTCCTGTTTCTGGTGTTCTTTACGAGTCTCGACGAGGGTTACAACGATGGAAGTCTCGAGTCCGAGACGTAGTCTCAGGTTCGGTCTAGTCGTCTTTACGGCTGTTTCTTTCCTACGTCAACGAGCGAACGATAGGGGTCTTGGCAGAGAAGAACAATGTAACTTGTGACACTGAGGGGCACCAGAAGGTCCCATTGTCGTGTACATGAGTGTCCTCATATCAGATCGGGACGGAGCGGGTTGTTCCATTACATACTATTATCAGGTTTGTAGTCGAGTACATAGTCCCACAATCACTTGAAATTCGTTATGATATGTCACCTACAGTTCACGCAGTATAAGGAAAACTATCAGGACCCTATACGTATCTCTAGAGGGGTTCCGAAACTCTAAAAGACAAGGACAATTTCGACTTACTCTTTCTACATGTGTACAAGTGTACGCACGCGCGCGCGCACGTGTGTGTGTCAGTAGAGGGATCTTCGTTCTGGTACTAGTCTTAAACGTACGTATCAAACAAGACTTACTTATAAATTTTGAAAGGTATCCCTTTATAAAACGTCGTTACAAGAAAATCTTGAGACGAATGTGCAGATTCTTGTAGAGTAGTGAGTCTTGTCATACGGAGAAGTCGCGCCATAATAGAACCTATAGAGAAAGAACCTTCTTCCGGAAGAAAAGGGGGTCCTTCAGTGGAGACACTCGAAAATTTAATACATTTACCCTCGTCTCTTAGACTCTGGGTTCCCGTTTACGTTTACAACAACTATCGTCATCAATGGTTATTGGATTTACTATCAACAAAATTTAATACTTTATTAAACTTCCATGTTTTTCTTATATCAAGTAATTATTTGGTCAGTAGTCTAAATTCATTAGGATTAAAGAATTAAAAAAATGTACGAACAAAGTATAAAACATAAAAAAATTTTATTCTATAATGTCTATTTCAAAAGAAGATTCTTAAAAAAAAGTTGTACCTAGTAAATTTTTTTTCAAAAACTTTTAACTTAAGCAATGTCGTGACACAGACAAAATGCAAAACCAAAAAACCGATACTCAGTACACCCCGGACTCGAAGGACTGGTCCCTAGCTTGAGTGTGGGGCGACACAACTTTCCGTTTTAGAATTGATGACCTGGTGGTCCCTTCAGGGTGTCTGTTTAAAATTCGGGAGAAAAGTAATGAAGGACCAGAACAGGGGGTCAATAGAGGAGGGACTCCGTAGTATTAGGACTGCAATCGAACCCAAAAGTAGTAGGTGTGAAATGACGTAAACCAAATGTTTTAGGTATGGGTCCCATTTAAACATAAAAAAGTTTGATACACTTACCAAAGTCCGTCTTATAGAATGAAAATTTTAGACTACAAAAAGTGAGTTATAAATCAAAGTTCTGTCTGTAATTACCCATATTTGAATTAAAAATGAGATCAAGTAAAGAATTTTGACGTTATAAGATAAGGCAGTTTTCTCAAAAAAGAAGAACGGTTCCACCTTTGAACTGACCTAAATGGGAGAACGGGCTTTGTTGGTTTTACGTCTGTTTTCTATTCTTTACTATCGAAAGTTCTACGACCTGAAACCTACTACTTTCGGTCACTAGGACACTCTGTTCTTTGGCTATAGACAGGTTAAAGTGACGGAACTCTCAATGTCAGGTGTACGTCCCGTCCCCACTGGGTCATCTCGAGGTAATGAGGACTCAACTCTTCAGTCTCGACCGTCAGGTCCTTTTAGTACCACGAGTGTACAGTCTTATGTCTCCTCGTTCCCGAAGTATCTCTCTTTTGAGGCCTCTACTTCTCGTAGTGAGAACTGTTAAGTCGACTTACAAGGGACCACGCACGTAAATTCCTTCGACAGAACCCTTTCTTGGTAAGCTTTCCTAATCACCATTCCCACGGACGACGATGGTGTCAGACTCTTCTCACGGAGGAAAGTGATCGGTCTGACCTCTTGAAATACTGGGCGTTCTACAAACCAACCTCGTGTCTCCTCCCTGAGTGGAATTACCACCCGTTATTTAATCGTGATCGGACTCGTAACGAGAGAAGGGTGGATCTTCTAGAATTTTCGTTCTAGGTTTTTCTAGTTCGACAAAGGTTCATTGAATCGACATAGAGTCCTATTTCGAGTTATTAAAACTATCCCTATGTTTCAAGTTCTCGTCCTTACGTCTCTTCGACCCTTAACACCGGTTTTAACCTCAATTTAGTTAGTTGTGAGCATATAGATACCGGTTAAATACAACTATATACCGTTTTGGGTAGTGTTATAACATTAATAGAAGGTTAATTTTATTTATTAATTTTTTATTTACTTATTCTTTCCAACTTTTTTATTTTTAACTGTGTCTTGATTGTGTCCATAATCTACAATCTGTTATCGTAATTTCATGTTAATATTGACATAAGGGATACAAATTTTGAATTCGTCTCAGTACTTTTCATTTTCTGTTGTATTTAGTTTGAGGACTCCACTTTTGATATAACCTCTCTTCTACCGTAGTGACTGAGTTACCTGCACTCAGACGCACTTGAGGCCCTCAACCACTACTTGCCCCTCCGGACCGTACGACACTAAGTACCCCAGCGTTTCTTAACCTGTGCTGACTCGCTGACTTGACTTGACCTGACTTGTGGTGTCATCTACGATGTCTTCTCCGACCAGTTAAATTTCCGTATCGGTATCTTTATTAGGTCTTACTTTGTGTGTCTCTCTTTTTATTACTTCTTTTACTCGTCTTATAACTCGTCACTCGTTGATGTACCTTTGATTATGTGAACATTACCCTTAGGGATTTCTCCACCCCTGTCTCTCTACCATCCTACTTATTATTGGAGGTTAAAAGAGTCTAACCGACTCTTAATATTTGGGTGTCTAGGTTCTTGGAGTCCGTTGGGGTTCGTGGCCGTCGTACTTCTTTTCATATGGTCCTGTCTCTCAGTTTAACAAGTTTTGGTTGCTGTGTCTCTGTAAATTTTTCGTCGGTCTGTTTCTTTGTTCTATTTTTCGGTTTGTACTATCTTCCTCCTTCACACACCTACTATCGTGTAAAGAGTATTCTTTGTTGCGTTCACTCTTACTAGGGTACAGAATAACCTCGTTGCAAAAATTGTAAACCTTTCTTTTTTTTTAACGGTTGGGACTTAAGAAATGGGTCACTTTTATACAGAGTTTTTACTTCCACTTTATTCCTGAAAAAGTCTCGTTCTTTCACTAAAGTACTTCATTTAGGGAATCTTCCCCGAACAGGTAAAGAAAGGACTCCCTGTCAATCCACGAAAGGGAAAGAAACGTACAACATGTTACGACTTTACTCATGTCTATATAATTGAAAAACAGGTGTCCTATACAAAAGATCCTACACACGGACTGTCCTCTTAACGACCCAGTAGTCGTTCACCGAGAAACCAAAATAAACAAAACAGTTCCACAGACGGGTCCGTGGACTTCTCGGACGTATAGTGGTGACCCTAACGATCTAAACTTAAAAAGAAAAGATTACGTAGACCTACAAGATAAGTAACACAACCAGAGAAACGGACAGAAACGAGGACATATTATTACACGTCAATGTATCTAAATATTATTTAAAGTAATAGATAAATTATTCTCGTAGATAAATTATCGTTGACACATAGTCAACAAAACCCGACGGTAAAATTTTATGGTGTTTGACCAAATTCGTTGTCTTTCAAGACTCCGATCTTCAGACCCTAGTGCCACACAACGGAGTCAACCATAGGAGGCTCCGACGTTCCCCTTCTACACAAGGTCCGTAGAGAGGACGTGGACGACTACCTACGGAAAAAGGACACAGAGGATAGTAGATAAGAGACAAGTGTAGACACAGGTTTAAGGAGAAAAATATTTCTACTGTCAGTATAACCTAATCCCAGGTCAGACTGTCGAAGTAAAATTGAACTGACGGAGAGATATTTCTGAGAAAGGGGTTTATACCAGTGTAAGATTCCATAGTTGAAAACATCCTGAGGTTGTTTACTTAAAGTTCCTTTTATTATAGAGAAGAGGGTCAATAAGTGGTTTTGTCTTAAGATCTTATTTAAAGAAGGTAGGGTGGTCCTTTTCAGGAGAGTAATCTTGACGTAGTCTAACTGAAACCCTTTTTACTACTTAAACACTATGATTCGGTAGGAAAAGTATTTGTTCGGAAATAGACTCCCAAGAAAAATACAGAGGGTTATTTCAACGTTTAAACGAGGACCACCGGTACTTAATTAGAGAAAGGGTACCGAGTGATGGTACCTAGGGTGGGGTGGGACCTCAGGTGAGTTGGAAACAACTCTTTGAGAGCGGTCGAAGACCGAGGACACATTAATTGGAGTAAACAGTAGTAAGCAATGAAGTTTGAGATACGGTTTTAAGAACTCCAAAAAAAAGTTTACATGGTACGATATTGTGTGGACCGAAAAAGAAGAAAGAGGAGATGGAAGAAATTCGAAAGTGAGTAATTTCCTACCCCATCCAATTTCCAAATCGGGTCTGTTTAGAAGATGTCCTTAAATTGGAATCAAGTCTGGTGACTCGTCGAGTGTCTGATTAATCCACCGAGAAGAGAAACACGTAGACTGGCATGTTGATATCACAGTCTCCTAAAATAGCTTCAGAGATCTTACCTCAGTTCGATTACCTCGGAGAAACTGCCAATCCTGACATAGACTAAGTTTAAACCTACGGTAGTTTGACATCGTCACAAATCGTATATACTTCAATGTTACTTATAACTACCATACTCACTTACTTTATTCAGTCTTTCAACTAAATAGGTAAAAAGTATCCACTATAAAGAAAAAGTCTCTGACGATCGATCCTGGGGGACGAATCCTAATCACCTGGACCCTCGAGTTCACTCTATCCTTCATCTGTCCACTTGTAACCAAGTCCCTTTTAGTCCCGTCTCCACCACTGTCGACTGTTGGAGAGGGGTGAAATATTGTCTTTCGTAGTAAAATCACCGGTCTTATAAACACGGGTGAAATAAATGACAGGGAACAAGAACCTTTAACGACCTATTTGTGCTAGTCCCAGACAGACAGAGAGGTGACGGCTCTGAAGGACGACCGAGACAGTAATTTTTCAAAGAGACTCTCAAGCGTCGTCAGGAGGTTCGACACCCGTGTCGGACGACGACGTCGTGACTCGGGTGGCGGCCGGTGCCCCTACCTCGGTGCGTGTAGGGGTGCTCCCGGACGAGGAGTGCCTATCTGGCAGAGAAAGGACCTCGGAGTCTCGGAAAGGAAAGAAAGGTTTAAGAACCATTCTTTCGTGGACCGAGCACAAAAGTCCATCACCGAGGTGAACCGTTCCTTTTGAATCACAGACAAGGACCCGGAAAAGAGACTTTAGTCACTCGGCTGACTCCCAAAGTTTTGTGGGGGTTCCGGTGTACCATTTCCACTGAGAAGTCTATACAAAGTTCAGGGACCGAAAACTACGGAAAGTAGAAGAGGTTTCATTCAGTCTGAAATCTGTCTCGAAACTCCCGAACGTCATTCTCACTCCTACCCTCACTCGGCCCTGTGAGACTGTTCGTCGAGAGTCTCACGAGAAGGTAGGGGGTGGTGGGCACGACCCCGGGGAGAAGAGAGGCACCCTCCTACCTAAGCCTACGACTCGACAGGTACAACTGTTCTGGAAAAGGACGTTTGGCTCACGAAACACACGTGGGGAGGGGAGGGGGACGTAAGGGAGGCCTCCTGGGGACCTGGTCCCGTGTCCTACTGTGCCTAAATGAGAGGGAAAACCGGGCACGAAATGTGCCGACTCTACGGGCGGAAAGGAGAACACGCACTCCAGAGGCCCGAGTTCCCACTGTGAGTAGTCTCCCCCGTCTTATAAGATCTTTTAGATCAGCGGAAAATAGCACAACTACCACCCGATAACGGGAAACGAACGTAGAAGAGGGACAGAAGGGAACCCCTTGGTAGGGAACGTATAAGGGACTATTAAGACACCCTGAGCATCCGTTTGGGAGAAAGGTTTATCGAGGAAGCTCCAGTACGAGGGGAACTTCGAAGGAAGACCCCTGAGTCTAACCAGTAGGGTGAATGACGGTCCTTGAAGGAAAGGAGGACGCACACCAGCCACGAGTCTGTGATAAACACCGAAAACAAAACCGACGTGACACACCGAACGTCCTAGATCAAGGGACTGGGCCTTGACTTGGAGACGGGGAACACAATCCTCACGTCTCAGAGTCGGTGACCTGACGGCCCCTTCAGGGATGAGGACCGAAAGTAATCAGGTGTGTGTGCAAAATCCCTACCGTCGTGAAGACGGTACTTGAAGAACACCCGTTTGCTTGTTGGGGTGTGAAAGGACGACACTCCTATGCAACAAAGTAGGTTCTTTTTACTGGTCTACCTAACTTGGATTAAAAATACTTGTTTTTAAATTTGCGTAATGTGTAAGTACCTTGAAACTTATCTTGTCTAATTTGTCTTGTATCTCCTTTGTGTGAGTAAATTGGATCAAAAAAGTTTAGTCCTATCAGTAAAACGTTTGGTCAGTGACCAGTCTCAACGTTCCAATACGTGGATTACTCACCCCACCGAGTCTCTCGAAGTCAACCTTAAAGGAAACATGAAGGGTTTGAAGAAAGATAATGGTCGCCGTCAGCTGGAAAGAACGGAAACTTTTATAAATGGGAGAGCATCCGAGGACGCACGCCGGTCCAGTAGTCTCCGTAGACTCAGAAAAACTACCCTTCCCACCACTACCGCTCACTCTGTCTCCGTCGAAACGTTTCAAAAGTCCCTCCGCGTCAACTGGGCGTTTGGGAGTAGAGACAGACTGTACGAAGGAGGTGATAACCGAGTTACTAACTTATTCGCTTACTTCCTCTTGTTCCGGTTCCGCCGATTCATCCCTTTCTAGAAGGACCTCAAGAGTTCAAATGGCGTTCAAAGGAAACATGTTTAAGATGTCTACTATTGTCGAAAGTAGACAGTGGGACTACTGGAGTCAGTTTACTATTTGGAACCCTTCTCACGATCCTTTTGATAGGTTCACGGTACAACAGTTTAAAGAAACCCCTTTACATAACTCGGTTTTAAAAATGAAATAAAGTAACTTTTTGGTCCATCAATTCACACCCCAAAAGTGTAAAAAGGACATTTTCAACCAAACGAAGATGGAAAAGATTTCCTTGATTCCTGTGGGATCCTTTTTCCTCACACACTAACGTACCACAGATTATAATCCTTGCGAATAAGTTATAATAATATCTCATTTGTAGTTTAGGACCGTACGTCACAAAGTCCGAGGGAACGACGGGAGACGTGAGATCAAATGCAAAGAGGACAGAAAAGATTCCTTTAGTATGGGTAATAGGGGAAGGGACGGTAAGTTCAACGAAAAGAAACTGTAGTTTCTAAGGAGACACTAAAGGAAAGAACCGAGTCGACGAGTGTCCCTTCTTACGCCTGAGTCGTCGTCACCTTAGAGTTCAGTAATTCATAATATTTAAGGGGAAACCTGTATATGTCACTGAAAGTTGTTCATGAGGTAAAGGACATGGAAACATTCTCTTTCCCTTTAATTTTTTCTTTTTTGTAACGTTTGAAAGGTTTATTAATCCAGTAGGCTAGTATTAGATTTGCAAATGTAAGCGTGTCAATGTCGTCGTTGTACGTGTCTAGGTCCACTACAAAACTTCGTTTTGACTTATTTGCTATGTAGTACCATTTTTATTTATAAAATTTAGCGATAACACGATAGCCTAATTTGCGGGATGTAGGAATCAATCTATTTTGTCTCTACCCTCGGACACTACACGTCAGTAAACCTGATAGAGGTTGATGAAGGTACCGCAAGACAACCCACAAATTACTACAAGAGATCCAAAAATTCCTTTATACGTTAGACAACGTTACACTGGGTCGAGGACTCAGTCGGGGATGACTCGTAATCGTATCTCTGAATTAGGAGACGTCCCAGGTGTTACAGGTCTGTAAGAGAATCTTTGTCATAGTGTTTTACAAAGAAACTGACCTTTTCACTTTTATCTCAGCACTTTTCTTTGAATTGACATGACATCCACTGGCACAAGTACCTCACTAAATTACTTGTCAATTGAAGAGTTGTCTTTCCGACCCACCCCAAGAAAGAAACCAAGTCACAGAGACCGGTCCTGGTTTCTGACCCTTAAGGAGGACAATAAAATCGAAGTAGTAGTTGTGGTCGAATTACACCTGTTACCCGATAAGGTTTCCCGAGATATGTGTAATAGTATAAATGGAACATCGGGTTAATTCCGGAAACACAATGTACGAGCCTCCGGGAAAGACGAGACACTTAAAGAGGACCTAACATTAATATACACGTGAACGCTTTACTCAACTAACGACAGAGAAGGGGGGTGTCCAACTATCCCTCTAGGTCTGTCCGTCTTTAATCAGACGTAATTTTAATTGTTGACCCCTCCCTCTGTCTATTTAATCCTTATACTATAATTGTATATATATGATGATACGTATTTTATATATTTGTTGTTCTTGCGTGAATATCGTGTGACTCGATATAAGTTATAGAACACTTTGACTTTCACTTCAGTGAGTCAGCACAGGCTAAGAAACACTGGGGCACCTAACATCGGGTGGTCAGAGGAGACTTTACCCTAAGAGGTCCGTTCTCATGACCTCATCCAACGGTAAAGGACGAGGTCCCGTAGAAGGGTTGGGTCCCTAGTTTGGGTCTAGAGGGTGTAACGTCCGTCTACGAAATGGTAGACTCGGTGGTCTCTTCGGGAGGTCACAGAACATTATTGAATATTACCTTTTCTTAGACTTCGACAGATGGACTTTGATTGTGTTATCACATTCAGTTGACGTCAAGTTATTGTTGTTGTTTAATCGTAAACTAACACACATCCCAGGTGTGTGTAGGTCCATAAGTTATCGGCAAATTTACCTTTCAATCTTTATTCCTACAACTAACTTTCACTGATTTAACACACGAAGACTTATTTGTTCATATGTCTCTCTAGAGGACTGGTCTGGACGTCTACTGACTCCTGTCTCCCCATAACGTACCTACCTGTGGACGAACTTTGATCCTCAGTTCACGTCAGCAGTCATGGGGCACTCTCCACGAGTCACTTGGACATACTTACTTGTCTACAGTTATGAGTGTTATCACGCCACTGAATTCTCTGTAAGGTTGACACATCTACTCCTGTGGCTCCGGATGTCTCCTTTTGACCAAGACGCGAGTCGTCACCCGGACCCCGGTTTCGGTTCTGACGTCCCTCCCGACATACCCGAACCGGAAGCATGTTCGACAGAAGTTGGGAGGAATCAAAACTGGACACGGTAGAAAAGTCCAGGTCTCGGTTGTTGCGACTGACTTCTTCGAGTTCTAATAATACCCACGCAATTAAGCTACAAAGGAACTATGTTTACTTGAGTAAATGTTTTGTCTTTGTCTGAGTGTCTGAATTTCGTGTTTGAAGACCCACGGTCCCTACCACGCCCACAACTACCCTCCTATTCCCCTTCCAGATCAATCTCTCAAACCCTACCTGTCCATGGCATGTGTGTGATATAAATTTTACCTATTAGTTCTTCCTGGACCACATATTGTGTCCCCTGAGTTGAGTCACGTCGGACGTACCCTCCCGTCAAACCTCTTCTTGGCTTCGTGCATATACGTACCGACTCAACAAAGCGACACGTGAACTTAGTGTTGTGACAATTAGACGATATGAGGTCATGTCTTATTTTCCAAATTTGTCAACCGTAAAGAAATCACACCGTTCTAAGGGGTCTACTACGAACTCTCCCGAAACGTACTGTCTATGTACTGAAAAAAAAACGAATATATTAATAAAATTAAACTTGATCTCTTTTATTTTAACCTTTTATATTGAGTTGGTATAATGACCTTGTACTTTGGTCAAAAAATGGTCAATAATAACACGTCCTACCTTTATTTAATAAATTTAAAAGTTTGCTCAGTCTCTTTTCGTAATTCATTAACTACTATCTCGAACGTATCTGTTCCGTTTGTAGTATTTCGAAACCTTTGTGAGGGATTACAACACGTTCAATTCACCTAGACAAGGAGAGGAGTTTTAAAGTAGATTGGATGAAGTCCGCTACAACTTTCAGAAGAGTGCCGTTTTTTTCTGTGTGGAAGAGCTCACCCTTTTTGGTGACGAAATAGACAGACGGCTATTCTTCCGAGTAAGAAGACAAGAAACCCTTCGGGATCCGAAAGGGTCCCTTCTCAAACGAAACTGTCCAAGGTAAACGTTTGGTAGGGGACTTTGTTTCGTTGGGAGACGATAGAAAGGACGAAGGAAAAGTTTTTCAAGGACGACGGGGCTTTACCCTTCTGGTTCCCCTTAAGGAGGGGAACCCCACCCCTTCCTGATAACGACGAACAAAGAGAGACAAAGACACGATCCGAACCAACACAGATGAGAAGCACTGGGGTCCCCGACATCGGGTGTTCCGAGGAGACAGGTGCCTTAAGAGGTCCGTTCTTACGACGTCGCCCAACGGTAAAGGAGGAGGTCCCCTAGAAGGACGAGACCCTTAGCTCGGCAGAGGTCACAGCGGACGTAACCGTCCCCCTAAGAAGTGGTGACTCGGTGGTTCTTTCGGGGAAACGTCTCGACTCCCGGTCCGGGCCCTTCTCCGGGGAATGTTAGAATAATTTTCAATTATTCGCAAAGTCCTCGTCCCTGAAAATACTTATAACTTTGAAAGGGTCGGTTCTATCTACGTTTAATATATAGAAACATGAGTCTTTTTAGGATTAACCTACTCCTTACTCTCTTAACAAGAGGGTAATAAAAGGAGGTTACATCGTTTTGTGGTCACTTTCAGTACGAAAAGGTTACTGTTACGTAAGAAATTATTGAACTTATGTCTCACCTGTGGACCCGAATCACGTCCGACGAAGAAACTTAAGAGTTTAACCTTACACTTTAAGTCTTTTAGTTCTCTAATTCGTCCACGAGTTCTTATAGACAACTATAAAAATGACGCAAATTATCACTGGAAAGTTTTAAGTACACATAGGGCTTGGACACGTCCACTGTAGTAAACCTCTATCCCGACAACGACTACAGTAGTTCAATTCTACCCCAGCGTCAGTTCATCCTACTCAGGATTTAAGTTCTACTGACTATAGGAATACTTCTTCTCTCTTTAGACCTGTCTTTCGGTGTCTGTATCTCTGAAACACAGCACTGTCACCATGATCCCCTACCGTCTATCCTCGCTATACAGATGGTCCGTTTCTGGAGGTCCACAAAGGTATTACGATCCAACACGACACGGCACTAGTCAGTACAGTCTGAGAAACACTGGGACACCAGGCGTCGGGGGGTCCGAGGAGACAGCTACCCTAAGAGGTCCGTTCTTATGACCTATCCCATTGGTAAGGGAAAAGGCCCCCTAGAAAGGCTGGGTCCCTAGTTTGGATACAGAGAACGTAGAGGGCATAATGTTCACCGAAGAAATGGTAGACTCGATGGTCCCTTCGGGATCCATCGAATTTTTTATTTAAAATACCTTTGAAGTGTCGTCAGGCGTTCAAGAGGTACTCCTAAAATGTAAAAACAAAAGACAAAACTACTATGAATTTTTTTTTAATCATATCTGTATGAACCCAAATAATACTAGTATCTTACAAACCTTAAAAAATTATGTGCTTTCAAAAAAAAACAGAAATATATAAAACAGATAAAAATTTAAGAATACATTCAAACATAACCTTATGTCGACGAAACGTTATAACACAACAAAGCAAAGACCACATGTGACTTCACTTAGTTGATATACACACATGTATTTTATATAGGGCAGAAAAAACCTAAAAGTCATATCTGGATGAACCCCAAGAGACCTCTGGGAGAAACGACACAGTCAACTTCTGGGTGTAAATGTAAACAGTGTCCCGTCGTAGAAAGAGACGAGTGGTACCCCAAATCAACTTAAGAAATACGGGAAGAGGTCCCCTAGAAAGGATGGGTCCCAAACTTGGGCGTAAAGGGTGTCACGTCCACCTAAGAAATGACAGACTCGGTACTCCCTCCGGGTTCCTATGACCGCACCCATCGGACAGGGAAGAGGTCACCTAGGAGGACTGGGTCTTTAGCTTGACCCCAGAAGACGAAACGTCCACCTAAGAAATGGTCAACTCGATGGTCCCTTCGGGTGCTTCTGTTTTGAGGAGGAATTGGTACTGGTAAAGGTGTCTCCTTCTGAAGCGAAAGACTTCAATAAACTCTTCGCCTCTAAAACTGAACTGTATAGGATTTTTAGATCTTAAAGTCCCACCATGAGAAGTTTCGACAAGATCTAAGCACTGCCGTCTTCGTGTGACATATGCTTTCGTTACAGCGCCCCGGTCGGTCTATGCGCTGGTACATAGTGAAGTGTTGTCTGAAAGTCTCCTCTCTGTCTTTCGTGTCGTCCGCTCGGCTCTGGAGTCGGGGGTGGACAACCGTCTCTGGGCTCCCGCCCACCGTGCCGGCAGGGTTGCGAGCCGGGGGACCCGACGCTGAGGGTCCAGAGTAGAGGTGCACGCAGCACCTCGCAGTCTCACTGTCAGTCAATCGTCATTTACATCGCCCTCGGCCCGGCTCCCTGCAAAGATAACTGACCGTATAAAACTGACAGGTAGTAACGTAAACTTTGTGTGCAAATTTTACTAACCGGACAGTCGTATTACCTAACCGTCAATTTTTATTGGTCCTCTTATACACCTTTTTATTTTTCCCATTTACTACCGTTACTATTATAACCACTAAGTTTACTACCGGGTAGTTCTGTTTATTATTTTGCATCAAGTCCGTTACTCTTTGGTCGTATTTCGGTGACTATATAAAAAGATGTATGTTAAGTTGTGTCTTGATCGGTAAAATAAAATTGTTTTGTCGTGTTAGACAGTATATATTACTCATAGTAACTAGACTTACAATAAACAAAAATTCCAGAAAGAAAAACATACAAGAGACGTTTACGGTCAACGATCCCTTATTCTTCAATATTGATCGAAATACAAACATGTATGAATTCTTCGTGTAATATAACTTTCTTTAGTAGTTGGCATCCTTAGGTACTCTTAATAAAAGGAAGATTTCCTTTACTGAGTGTAAACTCGTCATGTCGGGATTACCGTAACATCAAAAAAGACACAATATAAAAGTTTAAAACTTTTTGGTGTAAAAGTCATAAAAGGACATTAATATTTCCTTTGTGTACAGAGGACATTTTTCCTTAACAAAATATGTCTCTTCGTTTTTCTCTTCCTTAGTGACTATTGAAGATGAAGGGTGTGGTAAAATTATGGATAAGAAAATAAAAAATTTTATTTATAAATGAAAGTATTTCGTTTTTACTATATCTCGGTAAATTTTTTTAGACGAAAATAGTGAATCTACGACTACTGAAGGGTCCTATAATTTCCCTCTTAAAAGACGAAGTCTTAAAATCGTTTCTCGTTCGGTCGGGAGTTAGAGGGTTTCACTACCTCCCCCGGTACCTCCCTATTACTCCGAAGAAAAGGTCGGAGTAGGGACGGGGTTTAGGTACCCTTGTCTGCACTCTCCTCCCCGAGGAAACTCCTCCCAACGACTACACGACTCGTAGCGGGGGGGCGTTGCGAAACACGTGTGGACGTCGGTCCACTCTTCCGAAGTCACCTGGGGAAACCCTTCGAACGGGGTAGGAGATCTTAAGTCCCTCGTACTCCAGTCTATTTGAGTGTGTCTTTAGTGTTTCGGACTCTGTCAAAATCCTCCCCCACAATACCTGACTTAACAGAGGGGTCTAAATATACAACTGCGAGATTGGGTGGTACACTCGCACAACCTCTGTACCGGCCATTTCTCCGTTGATTTCCATTTAATCCACCATTCTCTTCTGAGACCTCTCAGGGAACCTGACGTTCCTCTAGGTTGGTCAGGTAGGATTTCCTTTAGTCAGAGCTTATGAGTGACCTTCCTGACTACGACATCGAGGTTATGAAGTCGGTGGACTACGCTTTTTGACTGAGTACCCTTCTCTGGAACTACGACCCTTCCTAGGACTTCCGTCTTCCTCTTCTCCGGTTGTCTTCTACTCTACCAACCTACCATAGTGGGTAAGTTACCTGTACCTGAACCCGTTTGAGGTCCTCTGCCATTCCCTGTCTCCGGACCACACGTCGTCGGGTCCCCAGTGTTCTCAGTCTGTGCTGACCCACTGACTTGTTATCGTCCGCCATTCACGCCTCGGGACTAAGGTCTCTTGACTACGAAAAATATTTTTCTAAAAAACTACACTTGTTAAAAATTTTAAAAATAACTTAGACAATAGTAGTACGAAGACAAAATACACAACCCTGAAAACCGGTGTTCCGTATACTCTAGGATCGAGGGGCTGGTCCCTAGTTCGGGTGTGGGGGACGGAACCTTCCGCTTCAAACTTAGTGACCCGGTACTCACCTCAGGGACTACGAAAATATTTTCCTTCGGGGAAGGAAGGAGTTCACCTGTGTCACTCTTCCATCGGCAGACGTCCGCCCTTCCCCCGAAAGGGTCTTGGACTCACAACCGTGGAACGAGAACTGGAGTGTCGAAAGTCTCGACATCTTATGTGTGGATGACACACTCGGGGGGTCGGTCCTATAAAACACACAGTCGGACTCACCTGATCCTGTCACCCGAACTCCTCCGCTCTCACGCACGACCTGGAAAGGTCACTTCCACTCCTCCAACTGGTCAGACGTTTTCTACGGAGAAAGATGGACACATCCACACAATTGGTTTCCGTCCGTGTGCGTGTGTGTGTGTGTGTGTGTGTGTGTGTGTGTGTGTGTGTGTGTGTGTGTGTGTGTCTCCGGTACCCTGACTATTTCTCCCTTCTTCCCTTCCTTCGACCCCTGATTTTCTCCTCTGTTCCCGTTCCAAAGATCCTTCCTACAAGTTCGAACGAGGGAAGGAGCCTCCAGTGTCAATGTTGGAGGTAACTAGGTCCCTTTGTGGACGGTACACGATAAGCGGCTTTCACGACCCAACTCGTGCTGGAATCCAGACTGGGGACCCTAACCGAAGTCTCCATTCCTTGGGGGTTTACGTCGTCAGAAGAGACAATTTTGCATTATAACTCTTTCGCCGGTGGACTCTTTGAGAAAGGGGTGTGACAAGAAATCAGAGTCCTTCTTTAAGAGAACCAGACCGATGTACCGAGAAAGAACAGTTAATTATGTTCGCGGATTTGTTAAAGAGATTTGAAGTTTTAGATTGACATTGGTGATAGTCTGGTACATTTATTTTACAGTCAAACGTGTTCGAAGATTTATGGGGAATAGAAAAATAAAAGGATACTTGTTGACATATAAGGTTCTTGACAAGAGAAAAGGGTTTTATGTCCCTCTGTACATTGATGTTTCTATTTACACGTCCACCGTCAAAGGAACTGCGAAACACAAGAGTCCTACCCGAGTATTCCCCTCGACGAAACCTTCGGCCGCACGACAGACAGTGGATCAGTTTGTAGTGCCAAACCCTTCCAACCGCGACGACAGTTAGGGGTTGACTTTTCGGAAACGGCGTTCGGACGACTCAGTCGGTCGTAGGATCTGCACCCGCCTACGTTACAGACGACACACACGCTTTCGAGGACCGTGGTGTCGACCACTCACAATACTCGAGTTACTCACTAAATTTTCTACACTAATTTTCGCCCTACATCCCCTTTTGTCCCACAGTTCTCGTAGGTCCACAAGGGCTCCGATACTTCTGAAGGTGTTAAGACTGAAGGGCTTTCGGACGAAAAAACAAAACAAGAGTTAATCTCTTCTTAACTCCCTCAATGGTCTTGAGTCTCAGCGCAGTTTCCCATCTCAAATCTCAGACCATCGGGAGTCCACAGGGCCACCGCTTAGACGAGAAAGACCCAAACCCTCTACTGAGACTAAAGAACGAGTCCCAACACGAGAGTCTAAAGAGTTCTTAGGTGTCTCTTCCTCCAGGTACCCCAGACGTCAGAGCTCCTCGAGCATGGGGTACGTCCACCGTGTTTAGGCTAAACATTGAAGTTCCCAGGAAACTATCACAGGTACCTTTTTCTCTCCACCAGTACAGTACGGACGAAGGACCTTCCGACCTTCTCGTTAGATCTATGTGTCTAATATCACTAATAGATCCAAAATCGAGTCTAGATACCCGCAGACCTAGGACCGAGGGACCGAAAATGATCGGTCGCTGAGACCCATTTAATACATTTATAAGACTAAGAGTCGAGGGTATGAATCTTACCCTTATTGATGGTTGGAGTATTCAACAGTACACTCAGTTCGTGTCCCGACTGCTCCTAGTATCGGTACGCAGCATAGAGTTTATCTCTTGTTCCTTGTCAGGTCGTCTCCCTCCGATACGGTACCACCATAGTGAGATCCTGGACCACGTCCTGCGTCCTCGAACCATTCACAATGCGACCCTTTAGTTAATTGTTTGACCTAAACCTTCTCTTTACTATATACGTCATTTTGCCTACGACCCCCCGAAAATACTCTTTTATTCCGTCTCCTTATGTTTGATACGAAGTGAAAAAGGACCTGACCTAAGTATAAGTCTTAAAATACCATTTAATGAATCAGACGAGTCTAGTCACAACAGTGGACTATGGTGTAAGGGAAGAAATAGTTCTAGGAGACCACTGTCTAGGACAATCAGGAATCACATTTTACATGAAATTAGGACACTCTTTTTCTACGTCCCTACTACCTATTTTGACTTTTTTTCTTTCATCTAAGATTCCTTCGTTTCATTTCCCTACTTTTTCGAGTATACCTGTTGCTTTGTCAATATTTTCGTACTTTACACATAGATTGGACGTCCTCAGAGGCTTAGAGTAATGAGCTCTTTAATGACTTTTTAATCATTGTCCTTATAGAATCATTCGGTCACGTCAGGCTCCTCCGAAGGGCCGACCGTGTGACCATTTCTTAGGTGGACGGTCACGTTCTCTGCGTCCCCTGTGGTCGACCTAGGGACCCAGTCCTTCTAGGGGACCTCCTCCTTTACCGATAGGGAAGATCATAAGAACGGACCCTTTAGGGTGCCTGTCTCCTCGGACCGCCCGATGTCAGGCACCCCAGCGTTTCTCGAACTGCACTGACTTGTGTGTGTATCCGTGTATCAAGTTCCCTTTTACATAAGATTCGTGTAGTTTTGGTACTTACTCGTTGACGTGTCTCAAACTTGACTTGAGTCCAAATAATCCAAATTTTACTGGAACCGTCCCTGAGGAGGCCCAGGTCACTGATTCTGAGGTGTGAGGGTCACAGCCCCCAGGTCCAAACTAGGGACTAGTCCCTTGGTTTAGGGTGTGCGACGTAGAATCTCAGGTATACGGCGTTGTTTCTAACCTCTAGGGTGCACGACATTGATTCTGGACGCCGTTGGTTTATTTATGTATAAAAATTTTTACGTTCTTTGATTTTTTATTTTACTAGAACGGTTTGTATACTGTAGTGGTAGTTGAAACTTATTGACAATTTAGGGATTAGTGTGTCCTAAGAACTAAATCTATGTAGATTAGTTGTTTGTTTCTCCTCGACGGGTACACATTCCCAATCTTAGAGGTCACCCCAGAGGACCTCCTTCTGGGGACTCGTCGGCTCAACCCACTTCACTCCACTTCTACGAGTCAGCACAGGCTGAGAAACGTTGGGGTACCTGACATCGGGTGGTCCGAGGAGTTAGGCGTCCTAAAAGGTCCGTTCTCATAACTTCACCCAACGGTAAAGGAAGAGGTCTCCTAGGAGGGTTGGGTCCCTAGCTTGGGCCCAGAGGACGTAGCATCCGTCTACGAAGTGGTAGACTCGGTGGTCCCTTTAGTTGGTCATCCCACTCCGTAGTCCTTTTTTACCCCTTTCCAAAACCCTCTGGGGACCTTCGACTCGACACTGAGAGACCTCAGACAGACCCGAAGGGTCCACTGTGATCACCATTTCTTGGCCCGACGGTCACGTCCCCTATGTTCTCCGTACCCAAGACAGGGACCCGGTCCTTCTAGGGGACCTTCTCCCGTGCCGTTTAGTCATAAGAACGGACCTTTTAGTGTCCGTGTCCTTGGACTACCTGACGTCAGGAACCCCAACGTTTATCAATCTGTGTTGATTTCGCTGAATCGGACTTCGTGCGTGATCTCCGATGGATGGAAGCGAAACAGATTTAATAAAACGTTAAAGTCCGGAAGGAGAGAGAAGTATAAAACATTAAATTTTCTTGTTTCCCTTTTTGTCTCGATCTCTAAGAATCAAGTCAGAGAGAGACGTACTATTTATCGCAATCAGGAGGAAAGGTTCGTACATTGAGAGATTCCTGTAACAGAAAGCGATTATCTTAAATTAAGACAAAATCTGAGTGATAATTCAGGAGACGACGACGACGATTCAGTGAAGTCAGCACAGACTGAGACACACTGGGGTATCTACCGTCGGGTGGTCCGAGGGGACAGGGACCCTAAGAGGTCCGTTCTTGTGACCTCACCCAACGGTAAAGGAAGAGGTTACGTACTTTCACTTTTCGCTTTCACTTCAGCGAGTCAGCTCAGCCTGAGAATCACTGGGGTACCTGACGTCGGGTGGTCCGCGGAGGCAGGTACCCTCAAAGGTCAGTTCTCATCACCTCACCCCACGGTAACGGAAGAGGTAATTCAGGAGATCTCTGTTGGTAATATAAGGAAGAGTAACTTTCCCCATCGGATATTTTACCTCTATCAAACTCTGTAACTGTGTAAAAGGATTTCCTCGCGGAGTAAACATTTGTACTGACTCATTCAGAAAAGGTTTCACCCAGACTTCTGACGGGTTCCAAAGGAAGTGTAGAAGTCGTCTTCCTCGAAAGATGACATTGGTGGACACCTATAGACACAGGTAAATTAAAGGTCAGTAAATAGGGTGTCTACGAGTGACGTGTGGCTGATCGAGAGTCGTAGCACGACCCACGCCCCTTCTCTCCTATATGTATACGTCTGACTATGCGACTATAGGACTATGCACGTCTCACTTCTTGCGTTGTCAATAGGCCTCCCGGAGAAAGGAGTTCCTACACTTTAGACCTAACCTGAACCCTTTCGTTTGCTCCAGGGGAAGTCCCCCGGTGTCGCCCCCACCCCCTAAAACACACCCCTCTTGTTGCTGGGGGTCACCCGTGTCACCGGACTCGACGTATGTCCCACGGGACACCAACCTCACAACCCACTTTCGCCCTCCCCGAAACCCTACCTGGACCTCCCCATCTGTCCAGTACGGGGGATGCCTCGTCATTCACCTTAGACACCCACCACTCCTCATCCCTTGACAAGGGTTGTCTCTCTGAAATCGGTGGACCTCAAGGTCCTCTTAGGAACTCTTCCTTCCCTCATAAACCTTGTTTACCCAAAGTCTATCTAGCTCTGGTCATGACGTCACCCAGTTAAGTCCGGTAGCACCCTCACCGACTCTTTAGTCCGAATTTTCGACCCCCTCAAGAGTGAGGAGAACCCTGGAACTATCTCGTTGAGGCCTCAACAACCACGGCGGTCAGATCGATCCCCTACCATTTCTACCGCACCCCTGATTAAGTTGAACAGGCAGACTCTAAATCTTTCGATGTCCGACACCTCCCCCGATCTACTCCCGTCCCGAGACCCTGTCTCCTTATAAACTCAGTAGTCTGACATCCGCCGTCGACGTCGGGACCCCCGATACTTCTCCCTTAAGGTTCCTCTCTGTCCGTGTCTGGTGTCCCCAATTTACGAGCGAGTTCCGGTGCACCTACTACGACCTCCCGTCCCTGGGCCAGGGCGTCCCGACCCCCAGGTCCGGGGGCCTGAGAGTGGACAGACGGGAAAGAGACAGGACGTAGTAGAAGTCCTGTGGTCTCTTGAATGTAGGAACAGACCTAATGAGTTTTTTCGCTGGTGTAAACATGTTAAGTCACACAGAGAAGAGACTTCGTTGTAGGACCCTGGGTGGTGTCACATGTACCGGAATCTTAGTGAGTACTCTCCTTACGGAAAAACTGAGTCCCTTTTCTCCAAAAAAAATGACTTTTACGTCTGGTCTCGAACCTAGCGTTTGCAGAAGGAATTGTCGTCTATCCTGAAAGCACTTTTTAAATTTAATCACTGATTTATTTTAAACATTTAAACTATTTGCTTTCACCGAACTGGACGAACCCCCTCCTCTACCAGAGAGAGAAAGGGCCCTAGACCAGAAGGGAGAGCGGACACCACCTCTTCCGCGACCTGGGTCACCAGTAGGAGGTCGACCCAAAGGGTCTCCAGCGTACCCGACTCTATTCGGACCTTACCGTCCGCTCGCTACGCGTCTACCCCTTCAGACCCTCTCCGGGGGCACCCACTGTGTGTGTGGGCTATAAGTACCCAGAGTCCATCGTTCGTCTCTTCCGCTGACGTGGGATGAGGTTATGAGGACGGACCTTTTAGGGTACCTGCCTCCTCGGACTATCCGACATCAGGTACCCCAGCGACTCCCAGTCTGTACTGACTCGCTGAAGTGAAAGTGAAAAGTGAAAGTACGTGACCTCTTCCTTTACCGTTGGGTGAGGTCACAAGAACAAACCTCTTAGGGTCCCTGTCCCCTCGGACCACCCGACGGCGGATACCCCAGCATGTCTCAGTCTGTGCTGACTTCACTGAATCGTCGTCGTCGTCGTCGTCTATCGTTCCCAATGATACTTAGATCGTTGCTCGAAATCACTCGACTGTGTTTTAAAGTCGCCGTCCCGGGATGAAAGTCTGGACGGGGTAGGACAATGTGAGTGTACCGGCACCGGCTTTACGTCGGGATTTTGGTGCAGGTTCACAATTAAGTGGAGGGACACACACTTGAAGGATGGAGACGAGTGGAACCTTAGTTCCCGGGTCGCGCCTCAGGTTCTGAGATGAGGCCAGATGTCCCTCGGACCAAGGTTCCAGTTGTGTTCCTCAGCCTCTGTCCACTCGTTCAAGGACTCTCTTTAGCGGTCCGTGAACCTTCCGTCAGAAAGCGTCTGTAGACGAGACGCCGGTCGATTTTTCACAGTAGTCGTCGTTTCACAGACCACGGGAAATGAAATTATAATTCCCACATAATGTTAAACTTACGTCTACAGTCAAAATAACGACTAAACAACGACCAATGGTCCTCTCCGTCTCACTCCGTACTTCACTCCATTTACGGTCTGTTCTTTGACTCTTCTCCTTTGCAGGTGTACTCACAACCGAAGTTGCGACGCAGGGCGCCACACACACTAACTTGAACAGGAAGTAACAGAACACTTACGTCTTACGATGGACGGTATAGTCATTTCTTTCCCACGACGTCCGGAGTCGGTGACGTGGGCGGGATTCGTCCCGTGGGGCTCCCTGAGTCCCACTCTTTCCTGTCCTACGACCGGGGCACCCGACTCCACTCATACTAGAGACTAAAGTTCCTCGGGTTTGAGAACGTGGAGGAACATGTATCACACACGTGCGATTCAGCGAGGTCAGCACAGGTTGAGAAAGGTTGGAGTGCCTGACATCGGGTGGTTCGAGGAGACAGGTGCCCTAAGAGGTCCGTTCTCATGACCACACCCAACGGCACGGGAGGAGGTCCCCTAGAAGGGCTGGGTCTTTGACTTGGACACACAGAAGCCGTAACCGTCCGTCTAAGGAAAGGTGATCGAGGTGGATCTTTTCACCAGTTAAGTAATTGACCTCTACAGACCAAAAGTAGTAAATTACCACTGGAAAAACTATAAGACTGATGTACCAGAAACAACGTATTTGGAGAGATATAGGACCGGGGAGGGAACGGAGAAACCTCGCTAGACTCTCGGACGGAGGGTCGGAATTCAGGAGTCGTTCAAACGGTTTATTTTGTATTGAAAGTCCCAAACCTAACATGAAAAAAAAGAAGAAGTCAACTATCTGAGATACTGGAAGACTACTGCTGATAGAGTAGAACTTGTGTAACGTAACGGTGTTTCTAAGGTGTAAGGTTTCTACAATTTAGAGGGACTTCTGTTTCTAGGGACCCTCCAATCGCACTGGTGTCCACGTCAAACCATGTCTGACTAACTGTTTGTGTATTTGTATCGAGACACTTCAGTATTGAGTAACCAGGGTTTGGGCACTTTCACTTTCGGCGAGTCAACACAGACTGAGAAATTCTCGGGTGTCTGACATCGGACGGTCCGAGGAGACAGGTACCTTAAGAGGTCCGTGCGCATGACCTCTCCCATCGACAAGGGAAAAGGTCCCTTAGAAGGGTTAGGTCCCTAGCTTGGGTCCAGAGGGTGTAACGTCCGCCTAAGACATGACAGACTCCATACAAATTCGTTGTACTCTCAAGACAAATCAGATATTCACCGTGGACCACTGGTCTCATTGACGTCCCGAAGGACCACATCCTGTCTCGAGACGATGGGACGTCCCCAGACGGTGGGTGTTCAGCCCTCGGTACCGGGGTCCTTCGTCTTTAGGATCCTACAAACCAAAGTCTCAATTAAAAGGTATTTCTCCATCTTAGATTAGGAGACTACAATAGTGTGGGGGAATAGGTGGTATTATTGTTATACGGGTTTCTTCGTTTCAGACGAGGTTTTCGGAAGATAATATAGTTATGCTATGTCAATTTTATACAATGGTAGTGTTTACCGTTAATGTGTCACCCATTCGGTCTATCCTTTAGACCCCTTACGCCTCCGTGACCTACGGATACCCTCAAATGCTCCTTGTTTTTCACGTCACTCTTGGGTTTGTAAGAAAGAACGAGACCCGAAACCATTTTCTAGATATCGGTCCTACAACTCAGTACCATCGCACCTCCGTAAAGTCTCTCAACGCTTTGATCATTCCAGGTCCACGAACGAAGATTCCTGGACTTAGTTAGACCTGTACTTCGAAGTTTTGGTCCTCCTGACCAGTCGTTTACGGACGTGACCCGAAACGGTCCTCGGAGTACGTCCGTAGTTAACAACCGTGGTTACCCTTTCAGGAACTGTGGGTTCAGTGTCTGTGGAACCCCTTCGACAACTCTCTCCCAGGTCGACGAAACTACATCGTTCCCTTATAAAACAAGTAAAGAAGAAGACGAGTAAGCCGCTGATAGACCCCATGTCGTCGACCCGTGGACCTCAGGGACGAGACCACTTTTGAAACAAGTCCCCTCCACACCCACCTCCCTCTGTCTGTTCTTCGTTTGTTTGTCCATTTCTCTTTTCGAGGATCACAAGTCACGCTACCCTCTTACTCCATCTCTCTTCTTGCCCACTGAATCGTGTCTCACCAGGTTCCTCCGGAGGACTCTTCCAATACGGGCTCATCTTGGACCGTCCTGCACGTCCTCACTCGGTCCGTCGCGACCCTCCCTCCTCCTCGTAAAGGTGTTCTGTCTCTCAGTGTACGTTTCCGGGACTCCGCCCTCGGTCCTCCGACCGTCCCGCGTCGTCCCGTTCCCCTCCCTCCTTCTGCGTTCTGTCCCAGTCTCCCGAGTACTCCTACACAAGGGTCACCCCTGAGTGGCACCACCCGTCACAGGACTCATTCTACGTCGACCCTGCAGGAGAAGAACTTTGGGAGTCACTGTGACCAATAATACAGACGTAGACGGCGAACTTAGAGTAGTGTAAAGACTGGCGGACCCTTCGTGAACATGGACGATTTCTGGACGAAGTTAGGACGTGTGACTTGTCGACCCGAACCCCGTGTGGGGACAGAGGGGGTTGGGGATTGGGTGGGAGTCAGAAAAAGTCCCGGAAAACCCCGAAGTAGGGAACCGAGGTAAGTATAAGGGAGAAGGGAGGGTCCCTCTCCGGCTATGAAATATGTACCTTCGAGTACGGATACCGACCCCAGGTCAATCTCTTAGCTTAACGACAAACGGTTTCCGGTGACATTTTGTAAAGGGCACCCTTCGTCTATGCCAACCGAAAGTCTCATTCAGTCTTAGGGTCCCGTCAAAACCTCGTAACCCCATGGAGCTTAAGGTCTCCATTAAAGTGTTTTCCTGAGAAGTCTGGCACGTTACGACACAGTAGAATTGTCCGGAAACACTTTAACACACACGAGACTCTAGACTCCTCATTTACGGAAAAGTAGTGTACCCTCTTACGTTTCACCACCTTTTGGTCACGGGTTCGGGAGAGTCGTAGGAAAGGGTGTTAGCCAAAATGGTCGTAGAGTGACGGACGGGACCCGATGACGTCTCCTCGGACCCACTCGCCCCGTGCAGGGAGGGGACAGGTCCCTGAGTGCCAAGGAATCCCTTCTCCGGGTCCATTTGCCTCAGAGTGCCCTCACTGTTGTCCCATCACTGATTGTGGGAACTTCCCTCCCTCCCGACGGTCCCTTTCGTACCTGGTGGACTGAGACGTCCTCCTCCTCCTCTTAAGGGGGGTCCCTATTCCTCCTAGCCTCACCCGCTCCGCCCCTACCGATACTGCAGTGAAGGATTTTCGTCGAAGATCCTCGTCCTCGGGGCCGCACCCGCCTCGGACGTCGTCTTAGTGACGAACGAGTCAACAAGGACTCAAACAAGTCTTTTCGGTGTAGGAGTCCCGAATCGTCAAACTCCAGGTCCTTCATGAACTCCCGTAGCCTTCTGAGGTCTTCAAATGTCCGCACACGTGCAAGGGGCTTCCTCTGAGTTGTGTGAGTCGACTAACTAACAGGCGCTCCACAGACAAGTCCCCGGGGAGGGTGGACAAAAGACAAAAACTGGGTAAAGGCCAAGGCCCCGGGAGGTAGGGGCTTAGGGTGATCCAAGAGGGTACAGAGACCCGACGTCGGAGTTTTACGATGGCCTCTAGGGGACTTGGCTGACCCCACCCAAACACCAGACCCCGAGTCGCCCACCCCACTCTCTGGTCTATTTAACCAGGCTCCCGACTGAAATGACAGGCACAGGGAGACTAAAGGTCCTGCCAACCCCTCCCGACAGACACGGGTTCAAATGTCGTTTGCCGGACCTGACCTCCTGGTTCCCGTGGCACTAGCACCTCCTTCTGTCTCGACTTTCGGTCACTAGTAACGTCCCCGTACTCGGAGTCCAGGTAGGGCACTCCCGGGTCTCGCTCGTACCTGGCCCCCGGACGGACGTCCCGTGGAACCTGACCCCTGGGTCCTCTCCCCGACCGAGGTCAAGACGGGAGTGACGCACGGAACCCTTTTGTTGGACACATAGACCTGCGGACGACAGAACTGAGTTGTACCCTTCCAATTCAAGTACTAGAGGCCACGTCTGTCAAGATCCAAATAAATACAAGGACCTGACCATGGATGATCCGTGAGTCTTTTGCAATCACCTTAACCTTACTCACGGAGAGGATCTGACGTTCCGGTGGAGAAGTAGTATGGGGCAAACCGGTTATGCCCCTAGACTTTGGTTGAGTCCTTTGCGGGAAACAGAGTTTCCGACCTCCCGAGGTGATCGTCCTTACACGTCGGACCACTCCCACACGTATAGGGTCGAGTTGATCTTTGATTGGAAATAAATCTTTTACAGGAACGGCCGGCAGAAACCCCTCACCCAAAGGGGGGCTATTATACTCTCGACCTTGTCTGACGAAACCACCTTGAACAACAAGTCAGTGAGTCAGTACAGACTGAGAAACCCTGGGGTACCTGACGTCGTGCGGTCCGAAGGGACAGGCAGTAGTTGAGGACCTCGAACGAATTTGAGTACAGGTAGTTCAGTCACTACGGTAGGTTGGTAAAGTAGGAGACAACGAGGGAAGAGGAGGACGGAAGTTAGAAAGGGTCGGAGTCCCAGAAAAAGTTACTCAGTCGAGAAGTGTAGTCTACCGGTTTCATGGTCTCGTAACTCGATCTCCAGGTATTTTCTGTATTCGTTTCAGTTGCTGTGGAAGAGTTTGCTGGCATCTGTCCTTTCGTCACCCCGGTGACTATGACAACTACCAGTCCTGCACTAGGAACTTGACAAAGGCATTTTTTCTCCTCGACACACGTCACTTCGTCCACTAGAGTGACGAGGACACCGGTTCTCGGTGAAAGTTTATTGAACGAAGAAGGTGCTCATTCTCTAGAGACAGACAGACAAAGGTGACGTAGACCCGCTCAGGGGGTCTGATGGAAGGTCGAAGTCACAGGGGTACACACTCCTCGTCTCCGAGGGTTCCAGTGCGACTCCTACCTCCCCCGCCTCCCACGACTTTCCTGACTCCTTTCCAGTCCAGATAGGTTCGACTCACAACGCAACAATCAGGGCCGACGACTACTGTCGAAACGAGCTCGGACAGAAGTGTAGAGTCCTCGGCCACCACTGAAGGAGGTACAGTGGGTGGCCGGTGGTCCATCTGAGTCGACGGGACCGATTACTGACACCCAGGGAAAACAAAAAGTACCGAAGGACTCACAGAAGGGAGTCTTTCGACCACCGACCCTGCGTGTCGGTGGACCGTTTCCTCCTGACAAGGAGTCAGTTCTCCGTTGGTGTGAGTGGAGGGAAGGGTTGAGAGAGGAGGGGGCACGTAGTGTCGAGTCCCCACCTCCCATCCCCCTGCCCCCGTCCCCCGTCACCCCATGTCGCCCCCCTTCCGCCCCGTCTTCGACCCTCATGTTCCTTCCCCGAGGGAAAGAAGGGCTCTGGAGTAAGATTAGGGAAAACAAGGAGGAAAGGAACCTTCTCCGTAAAGAGGTTTGAAGGGTAGGACCTCAGGGTGTCAGGGGGTCTGTAGAGTAGGCGAGACGCTGAGGTCGAACACACGAACCCTGTGAGGTCTAAGAGGGAGGGACCCCTGGCCGCCGAGGGTACCTGACGGACCACGTCTCGTCAAAGAGGTGTTGGTCTACCCCTTACTAGTGTGAAGGACCCCGAGGTTCTGGAAGGCGAGGGCGACGTGTCCAAGGGGCCTCGAGTGAGCCCCGGAAAGTACCGGGGGACAAAGGGACAAATTCAGGGTAGAGAGGGTCGTTGCAATCTGGGACTGGGACGTCGGGGAAGAGACAGACGAAGACGTGGGTCGGGGAGACAGGAGGTGCATCGAGAGTCGGGGACGACGAGGCAAGAAGGTCGAGGTCTCGGAGGTCCTAGTGGGGAGGGAGGAGGACTTACTCGGTCCACCTATCTGGAGAGACAGGTGAATGGAAGAGGGTCCTGCTGCGTGACCGAAGAAGGAAGTCGGGTGCCCCTCAGAGAGACCCGAGACCCCAGGGTAGCTTTTCTGGATCCGACGGGACACTCGGGAGGAGGAAGACAGAGGTCGAGGAGGGCAGTGACAAAGGAGGATCTTTATACGAGACTCCAAAGCCCAGTGGTGTGTGACGGGTACTGGTCTCACCGGCGTTCGGAAAGACCCCGGGGTTCCTCGGGGCCCTACGACGACAGAGGAGACCTCGGTCAAGAAGCTAGGTGCACTGCATAATCTACTCTTCTGTCCGGAGTCAATAGGGGTAACAGTGACAGTGGTAATCCCTAAGAGTTCCGAAAGAGACGTAAGTGTCGGAGGCCAGGGTGGTCGGGGCACAGTGTCTTCGGTTGTGGACCGAAACTAAAACAGTGTACGACTCTCACCAGACTCGTCGCAGTGGTACTGTGGGAGCGGTGGTTTAGGCTTCCTCCGAATCCAGGAGAATCGGCGAACTACCTTCACTTTCTCCTCTCACCTTTTTCAACCGAATTTCGAGTTGTAAGTCTTTTGATTCTAGTACCGGAGGCCAGGGTAATGAAGTACCGTTTATCTACCCCTTTGTCACCTGTGTCACAGTCTGAAATAAAACCCCCGAGGTTCTAGTGACGTCTACCACTGACGTCGGTACTTTAATTTTCTGTGAGGAACCTTCCTTTCAATACTGGTTGGATCTATCGAATAAGTTTTCGTCTCTGTAACGAAACGGTTGTTTCCAGGTAGATCAGTTCCGATACCAAAAAGGTCACCAGTACATACCTACACTCTCAACCTGACACTTCTTTCGACTCGTGACTTCTTAACTACTAAAACTTGACACCACAACCTCTTCTGAGAACTCTCAGGGAACCTGACGTTCCTCTGGGTTGGTCAGGTAGGATTTCCTCTAGTCAGGACCTACAAGTAACCTTCCTGACTACAACTTCGACTTTAAGGTTATGAAACCGGTGGAGTACGTTTCTGAAATGAATAGACTTTTCTGGGACTACGACCCTTTCTAACTCCCGTCCTCTTCTTCCCCTGCTGTCTCCTACTCTACCGACTTACCGTAGTGGCTGAGTTACTTGTACTCAAACTCATCCAAGACCCTCAACCACTACATGTCCCTTCGGACCGCACGACGTTAGGAACCCCAGTGTTTTTCAGTCTGTGCTGACTCACTTACTTGACTTGACTTGATCCAGGAGAACCCTAGCTAGCCGTAAACTACGGGTACTCGGGGAGGGGAAACGACTTCACGAGAACCGAAGGAAGACAAACCTTCCAGGAGGGAGACGTCGGGGGGAGGGACCCGTCGAGACTCCGACTGAAACTTGAAGCCGTCAGGAGGCCTCGAGTCAGGAGACAGAAGAAGGGAAAGACCAGGAGCAAAAAGACCGTCCTGGAGTGAGCCAGAGGACCGAGGCTTACGGTAGAGGTACGACTCTGACCGTTTCCGTAGCGAGACCGGGACCCGACAAGGACCTTAAGGCCTGGACAGTAGGTGCACGGAGGAACCACAGGGGAGACCCTACGGGCGACCAACAAACGTCGGGTGGACGAGGAACGCACTCGAGGACTGGACAGGTGGTTGAGACAAGAAGAAGGTCAGAAAGAAGGTAGTCACTTAAGAAGGTTACCGGGTCCTTCGTCTCAACCTCTCTTCGCGACACTTAAGGAGAGAAGAGGAGGGAGAGGGGCCGGACGTGCATGGTCGACGGGCGTCGGGGGACGTCGGGGGAAGGAGAACCTAAGGACGGGACTGACCGGAGGGTCGGAGACCGGGATGGGGGTCACGGGAGGGAATCGTGACGTCCTCGGAGAGCAATTATCCCAGTCCTTTCGTCGGTTTCCCTGGAGGAATGTTCAGTTTAGGACAAAGACTAGGAACGAGACTCGTTTTGAGGGGTGACCGGGGGAGTCAGGTGAGTCGGCCACGGGCTCACAGGAGTAATAATGGGGGTTCCCAGGGCACTGGGAAGGGTGAGAGGGCGCTCGAGTAGACGAGCCCGATACCCCCGGCGCGGGACGCGCGACCGACGACGGAGCACGGACGCGGATAAGACAGGGGAAAGGGGCTTACGGCGGAGGGGGACTCCGCAGAGGGACCGCAGACAGTCCAGAAGTGAGTCCTCTGCGGAAGAGTGCGGAGGAGGAGGCCGGTAGTCTCGATCGTAAAGGTGGGGGAGGATTACGATGTCCGACTGACGAGACGAGACATGACGAAGAGTGTTGTAATTATCACTCGTAACACGCATAAAGTACTAGATGGAACGCACGAGGACCAAAGGGGTCTAGGAAGACCTTGTCCTCGAAGAGTCCCGTCCCCCAAACAGTCCAAGGACAAGAAGGGAGAACTTTGTCCTCTGCCTTCGGTTCTTGTCCGTACGTACAGACGAGTGCATTTGTTCAGGACCCTCCAATCTCAGGATGGGACCCGCTCTACCCAAGTAGGACCCCTGCCCCACCCCACCCCCCGACCCTTGGTCTAGTGTCTCCCCGTCCCCCGAGACTCTCTCTGGAGGTGTGCACTCCCTCTTCCGCGCCCCCTCCACCTGCACCTCCGTCCCGGCGCACAAGTCGAGATCGTGCCCCTTATGACCTTGGAAGAGACTGGGGTAAAGGAGGTAGGAACTCCTCTGTCGAGGTGCAGGATTTTCTCGTTTTGGGTCTCTTCTCTACCGTCCTCCTCGGGGCTAAGGGTCGGGGAAGAAGACCTCCTCCAGGAGACCCCTTTGGGGTTCAGTTTGTACTTATGCGTAAAAGAATAACTTACCTCCGTTTCTGCTCTGACCTCCCGAGGTCGTCATGACTTTACTCAGTGGGTCACTGTCTACCACTTCTTAGGTGGACGTTACAACCTCTGGACCCAAGTTAGGGATCTAACCCTTCTAGGGGACCTCTTCCCTTGTCATACTCGAAGGGAGTATCGAGTCAGTCATTAGATGGGTGTTCTAGGGGACCTCTTACTTTTCCGTTGGATGAGGTCCTAAGAGTGGACCTCTTAGGGCACCCGTCTCCTCGGACCCCCTGACGTCAGGTGCCCCAGTGTTCTCAGTCTGTGCTGAATCGCTGATTGGCGGTGGATCCAGTCCACCACGAAGACAAAAGAAAAAACCAATTAAAAAAATAACTCCAATTTTAGTATTATATTTTGTATAATAGTATTGGTCTAAATTGAGCCACTTTGATTCACGAAAGAGTGCCGACACGTCGGGAGTGGCAGTAGGTAAAGGACTCAAAAAACGGAAGGATTTGACTTTGAGACAGGGACAATTTACGACAGAGGTAAAGGAGGGTCGGGGGCCGTCGATGGTTACACGACAGACTGAAATACTTAAACTGATCAGAGTCATGGAACATATTCACCTTAGTGTCTCGAACAGACTAGGAACACACAATTAGGGACGTCTTCCCTTACCGATGGGTGAGGTCATAAGAACGGACCTCTTAGGGTACCCGTCTCCCCGGACCGTCAGATATATCAAGTACCCCAACGTTCCTCAGCCTGTACTGACTCGTTGAGCGTGTGACTACATGACTATATAACCGTGCGTGAAAACTCCGATTGGACTGTGTTCAGGAGGTCTAACGTGGAGGGGAGGGGGTGGGACACGACATATCATGCACGAGTAATCGGTACAAAACATGCACACACACACACACACACACACACGTGCGAGTACGAGTCAGTACAGACTGAGAGACACTGGGGCACTTGACAATGGGTGGTCCGAGGAGACAGGTACCCTAAAGGGTCCGTACTTATAACCTCGTTCAACGTTAAAGGATGAGGTCCCCTAGAAGGACTGGGTCCCTAGCTTGGGCGTAGAGGACTAAGAAATGGTGACACGGTAGACCCTTCGGGACAACATAGGCATCACCACACATGCACAGCTAGGAGTAACGGGTCAAGTAGGGTGGGGGAGTAGGGGTGACCAGAGGTATATAATGAAGAGATGTAGATACCCAGACAAAGATCCCGTCCACTCCCCAATTGCGTCTCCCTCAGTGTCCCTTCTATCGAAGAGGCCAGTTCCAGTGTCCACCCACCCCAGAGTGGGACGACAAGAGAGTTCACCTGTCTGTCAAATTGTTTACGTCGCTACCTGTCGATTGTACTGGTAAAATATTGTTTTTCCCTTATCTCTCTCTACGGGAGGAGGGGGGGGGTTTTTTTTTAGCACACATTACAATACTTGGAAAAGGTAAATTTGATACAGCCCTGATAAAAGGTCAGTTATTTGTTTGTATTTGTTAAGGTAAACTTAACTTGTCTCTACTACTACTGGTGCTCCAGACACACTAAAACATAAAGGACCCAGGAGGGGACGAGATCCCAAAGGACTGGAAATGTCGTCACTGTACGACTGTTATCTTTCTTGAGTCACTTTACCAGTGGCATAACTCGGTAGTTTAGACAGTTTTCCTTTAAATCTTACTCATCGTCTTCTTAGAAGGTAGTATCGTCCTTTTAGATACTCTTGTATTTCACTAAAGGGTCCCTTCGACAATTTTTAGGTAATACACCCAGCAAATATTTGTGCCATAAATCGTTGTAGAATGTTTTTTTTTTACAATTCTGTCGTGTATTAGTTGTTTTAAGGATACAATCGTTCTACCTGGTCTACGGAATTAGTCTAAAAAAAGTATAGGTGACTACTAAATTTAACATCGTAAGATCAAATTTTTTTTTTTTTTTTTGTCCTATTTCTTACGATAAAAGAACGTTGTACTTTACATTGGGGTTTTACTTTGTTAACGAAAATCCTTACTTGTACCTTTCTATAAAAATCAAAACGTCGGTACTTTAATTTTCTGCGAATGAGGAACCTTCCTTTCAATACTGGTTGGATCTATCGTATGAGTTTTCGTCTCTGTAATGAAACGGTTGTTTCCAGGCAGATCAGTTCCGATACCAAAAAGGTCATCAGTACATACCTACACTCTCAACCTGACACTTCTTTCGACTCGTGGCTTCTTAACGAAAACTCGACACCACAACCTCTTCTGAGAACTCTCAGGGAACCTGACGTTCCTCTAGGTTGGTCAGGTAAGATTTCCTCTAGTCAGGACCCACAAGAAACCTTCCTTACTACGATTTCGACTTTGAGGTCATGAAACCGGTGGAGTACACTTCACGGCTGAGTGACCTTTTCTGGGACTACGACCCTCTCTNACTTCACACCACAACCTCTTCTGAGAACTCTCAGGGAACCTGACGTTCCTCTAGGTTGGTCAGGTAAGATTTCCTCTAGTCAGGACCCACAAGAAACCTTCCTTACTACGATTTCGACTTTGAGGTCATGAAACCGGTGGAGTACACTTCACGGTTGAGTGACCTTTTCTGGGACTACGACCCTCTCTAACCCCCGTCCTCCTCTTCCCCTGCTGTCTCCTACTCTACCGACCTACCGTAGTGGCTGAACTACCTACACTCAAACTCACTTGAGACCCTCAACCACTACCTGTCCCTCCGGACCGCACGACGCTAAGTACCCCAACGTTTCTCAGTCTGTGCTGACTCACTGACTTGACTTGACTTGACTATCGAAAGTTATCTACTCAATCCTGTTTTATTTTTTAGACACATTGAAGTTTACTTCCGTTAAAAATTTTTCAGTCTAATCAATACACTTATACAGACATCTCCTGTGTTTTAACTAAATAATGACTAATTGTACTATATAATTATAATTGTACCGATAATCCTGTATAATTAATTTTATTGGGATCCCGTCCTCCCGACCTCTCCTTCCCGAAACCTCCCTCCCCGAGACCACCTTCCCTACCACTAGTCCCAATCCAGGTCGGACTCCAACTCTCCCTCTCCCAGGTCTCCGTGGAGTGGAACGTTCTAGTTCCTATTCCGTCCGTATGGGTCACGACCTAGTTCTACATGGGGAGTCCTATCGAAGTCTCTAGAAGAGTTTTAGTCCGTCTTACTAGGGTTTTACCTCCTTTTTAATTGACCTTATATAAACAAGTATTCTCGATCGGGAAATATACATTTTATCTCTTTGTTATTCCAGGATGAAATATCAGGTCCCTTGATAAATTATGGAACATTATTGGATAATGACTTTTCTTAGACTTTTTCTTATGTATGCACACACACACACACACGTACATGTATATGTATATATATATACTACATATTGACTTAGTGACACGACATGTAGTCTTTGATCGTGTGTATCAATTAGTTGATATAAAGTCAATGTTTTTTCCCCGATGGGAACATATACGAATCGTCTATAAAGAGATACACGAATTCCGGAATTATCGTAAGTAGTGTAAGTCTGTAGTTTCATCCTCTTTCTTACCAAGTGCCTCAGTCACTCCCTAGTCGAGGGTTCAAGAATTAAATGTGTTGATGGAATTTCCTCGTCTCTTTTAAGACCTTACCACAAACTTCACTGGTGACATTGTGAGAGGTTCGATACCTTTTCTAACTTCAGTTTATAAATGTCATGACTTCCCGAGTGCACGACACATTTTATTGGAGGTTTAACTCTTGTAGACCCTCTCTTCAGAGTCTCGGTTCATTGCTTTCGCATTATTTTTCCGTCCCCCATAAACACTCCTTCGAATTACTTCCTCCCTCCGAAAAAAGGAAGAACTTCCGTTGTTCCGAGGGAAGGACGTCGCTCGAGGTCCCTTTACTAAACTAAGACAGACTGACTCAAATGTTGGACGGTTTACTTTTATAGCGATGGAGAGTAAAGTACCTTACGTTATTAATGACTACATGTCCTGAATATCTACCGGAATCCAAAATTTTGTGGTCTCCGTCTTACCTATGTGTACATATTGACTCAGTGAAACGTCTTTATTCGTGTCGTAACATTTAGTTGATATGAAATTATTTTATTTAAAATTCTTCCTTTTCCTTTTGGTTTCAAACTTTTGTTTTGTGCTTTCTTCATATTGTATTTATATACACATACACACCTGTATATTACATTATATTACTTATAGTACGGGTCGAGAAACTTTGGGATACTTGACATTGGGCGGTCTGAGGAGATAGGTGCCCTAAGAGGTTCGTTTTGATGACCTCGCCCAACGGTAAAGGAAGAGGTCCCCCAGAAGGACTGGGTCCTTAACTTGGACCCAGAGGACGTAACGTCCGTCTAAGAAAAGACAGACTCGGTGGTCCTTTCAGGTATATATACCATATAGAAACCCTAGTTAGGTAACTACTTATCAAAAGACTTAGCATCCCTTTGTACTCCTTCTAACTTAAATTTCTCTTCTGTTTTTTATGACCGAAACCGATGTCAGTTTAAGACCGAGGTACATAATTAACAACAACTAGAATCCGTTCGACAGAATTGGAGAGGTTCGGAGTCAAGATTCACCCCGAGAATCTTTTCAATTTGTTCTATTACGGTTGTTTCGAACATCGGAATGTGGACCGTGTCTCGGATTAACATAGTGGTGACAGTAGTAAGGTGGAAATAAATCTTTTCGCTCCACAGTTCTCCTCCAATCTTAGTGTAGGTTCCTATCCCAGGGTTGTTTTATGTAAACATTTGAGAGTTCCCAAATTTGAGAGGACTCTCGTAAAACCTACTACTTGAGGTACTACGTTACCCCATAACGAAGGAACTCATTAACGTCCTCTCCTGACGTCCCGTGTGAGCCCACCAGAGTACAACTTACATAATACCTCCCTTTCAATTATTTTATGTCAATTACTCGGTCCGGTGGAGGGTTGAAGGGACGGGACACTACAAATGTTACCCTGTAGCGTATTCCCACCTTAGTCGACGACAGATATGATTGTCCTCACCAATATTTCAGGACCTACCGGTAACATCAACAAGTCGGCTCAGACTGAGAAACCTCGGGGTACCTGACGGTCCGAAAGGACAGGAAGCGGTAGAGGGTCTTGAGTATAATAAATAGGACTCGTATCATATTGACCAGTCATACTGGTGGAGGTCTTGGAAGACAGTGAATCTGTGACGTTTCGAAACTTCAAATCGTTCAATAACTACAGTCTTCTTAGGAGAACCGACTCCTATGTTCTCATAGTACCCCTTGATCTTCTCCCGTTTTCTCAGAGTCTCATAGGTCTAGCATTAATGCCAGGTAGACTCCAGACGGACGACAAATCTTGCCTTATTCTTCAACGTTTTAAGGATCAAAATACGTCGTAGACTGACGACAAATTCCATGGAACTCGCCAATCATTGTCGTCCCTTTCGGACATTCTTTTCACACGTTGCCGAGTGCGCCCAGACTGAGAAACACTGGGATACTTGACATCGGGCGGTCCGAGGAGACCGGTTCCCTTCTTATGACCTCACCCAACAGTACGGGAGGAGGTCCCCTAGAAGGGCTGAGTCCCTAACTTGAGTGCAAAGAATACAGACGACGCAACCGTCCTCCCAAGAAATGGTGATCGCGGTGGACCCTACGGACTACAGACGGTGTCTCACTAGTCAATTACTACAGACGGTGTCTCACTAGTTAATCACTACAGACGGTGACCGAGTCCTCTCTCCTCTCGTGTGTGTTCGAATACTCTTAAGGGTAAGTATCATGTTTTGGGTCGAGTGTTTGTGGAGGACTCTCAATCTTAAATTCACAGTGTACTCGAGTTTCTATTACCCTAATGGGATAGTAAGAAGTATATAAAGATCCGTCAATTGAGTCCTAAGATGGAATATATTTACAAAGAAAGGAAAGGAGGGGAGGAGGAAAAAAGAAAGGAAAAGTAGAAAAGACGGTCTAACATTCGAGGACCTTACGTTCGTGAAGAAGATTTAGTAAAAATACGTTGACACTAGAAGGGGAGGGAGAGGAGGCGAAGGTTCACGATTACGTGCGTAAGTCCGTAAGAAGACTACTGGACAAGTCTCACAAACGGCTCGTAGGTCGAGCGTGTCCAGGACACGACCTCTGATCTTTATTATCGTACCGTGTCCCCTCGTGTTCGGAGTCGAGGTACCTCGAGTACCGAGACGTGGTCGACCGACCCACGAGTCTTCGAGACCACTACTCAGACGGACGACCTGGGGAACGTAGGACGAGGAATCCGAATCGTCCCTGGCTCACACCGACTCGGCTCAATTCTCATCCCTGGTCACTGGCCCCCGGTCTCGACTCGTACGTGAGTAGGAGTCACCGTCGAGGTAGTCATTCCCCGGTGGATGCGAGATTTAAGTCTCGTTCTCCTGTCGTCCTCCACTCCGGGTCTCGGGTCCTTAGGGTCCCAGGACAAACGGTCGTCTGTCCCACTGTGAAGGAGTTAAGACGTCACCAAAGACCCGATGTTCGAACTTTCCGACCCGTCATTATCCATTCACCTACGACGTCCGCCGGTTTCTGAGTCTGCAGTCAGTGTCTTACTTTTTAGATGGATGGGGCCCGACCTCCCTGACGGATTACCGAGGAACGTGACTTAAGAAAAGGGCGACGAGGGAGCTTAAGAGTACTTAATGTGTAAAGTGGAATTGAAGGAAAGACTCTTTTTAACTTTTCTCATCGACCCTTCTGACCAACAAAACATAGGTGACTCCGATATAAACTTAAAGATTGGAGGATTTTCCCAAAGGGAGAATCGAGTCAACCATTTCTTAGCCGGACGTTCCGTCCTCTGGGACCAAGCTGAGGACCCAACCCTGCTAGGCGACCTCTTCCCTATCCTATAGGTGAGGTGCTAAGAACCCGAAGGGACCACCGAGTCGACCATTTCTTAACCGGACGTTACGCCCTCTGGACCCAAGCTGAGGACCCAACCCTTCTAAGGGGACCTCTTCCCTTTCCGAGGGGTAAGGTCATAAGACTGGACCTCTTAAGGTACCTGACATATCGGGTACCCCAGCGTCTCTCAGTCTGTACTGACTCACCGAAAGTCAAAGAACACGACACGAGGTGGACGATTTACTAAAATCGACTCGACAAACTCTTCAGTGCACACCTGAACCTTAGTACGATTCGAAGGAGACAGAGAGAGAAAGCTCCACTGCCACCAAATGTCACAGCATATTCGAAGTACATACGTCGCGATACAAATGACGTCACACGAGTAGCATTCTTCAAATCAAAGATAGGTGGAGACATCCCGACTGAGAGAAAGGGGATAAAAGGGAAGGAAGGTGTGGGGAAGGGGAGGCCATTGAGGAGGAAACAAGAGATGCACAAACGAAAACGAGACAAGAAAATAAAATTTTTATAAGATGTATCCTTTTCTGTATAGTATATTTTGGACTATCGAGTCGACCACTTCTTAAGTGGACGCCACGTCCTCTGTAGTCAAGCTAAGGACCCAACCCTTCAAGGGAACCTCTTCCCTATCCGATGGGTGAGGTCATAAGAACCTAAAGGGACCACCGAGTCTGTCATTTCTTAAGTGTTACACCCTCTGGACCCAAGTTAGGGACCCAACCCTTCTAGGGGACCTCCTTCCGTACCTTTGGGTGAGGTCACAAGAACGGACCTCTTAGGGGTACCTGTCTCCTCGGATCGTCCGATATCAGCTTCCCCAGTGTTTCTCAGTCTGTACTGACTCACTGATTCGTATCGTGTGTGTGTTTTCTATTTAGTACACTATAAACGGAAAAAGACAGACTGAATGAAGTGAACTGTATTATAGGAGTTCAGGATAGGTACAACAACGTTTACCGTTCTAAAGGAGAAAGAATGCTGACAAGAATACTAACTCAGACCGATGTGTTTGGGGGGGGGGTTAAGAATAGGAGACCCAACCCATTTTTCCTCCACGAGAGACGAAACGTTACCAACCAACAAAAAATAAACACAACGACGAACTGAAAAAAAAAAAAAAAAAAAAACTCCCTCCCGAAGAGTTCCTTCGACCGAGATAAAAGATCAATCTACGGGGTCAACCAATGTAGTACAAATCGTAGTTCTTGTCGAGTTCTAGAATGACGGGGACTTCTGCCGTTTAATCCGCTTAGAGTGAACCATCCGCAGAGTCGTCCCAGGGGTGCAACACCAGTCGGAAGAAATGGACAACCCACGAAAATTGTGTCTGCTTGAGACCTCTGTGACGTCACTACCCCCATGGTCTCCGGAGAGTCCCCTCCCGTCCCTCTTCGGGGTCCGACACGTGGTGGTCCCTACCAGTCTGGTGGGGGTGAAAACGGGGTTGTAAGGAGGGGAACCCTAGAGTGTCCGAGGGAGGGCAGTTGTCCTGTTTCGTCTGTCCAATGTAAGGAGTGACCGTTTCCCACACTGGAGTGGATAGGTCGGGTCGCGAGAGAGGGTGGGAGACCGGTGACACCGGGCGTGTGGATCGGGACCTGTGGACCTGTGGAACCCACAGACCCGAAGGACACAGTGGGGGAGGTCCCCGGAGCTCGCCGGAAGGACCAGGATGAGACACTCGTAAAGGTCGATACTGGGCGTGCCGTACAGGGTCGCGGACAGTGCATGCACACCGAATTTGAGGGGACGTGTGTGAAAGGAAGGTGAAGGGTTTCAATGTTCTCGCACTACGACAACGGACAGTGAACACGAGACCCCTCCATGGGACCCCTAGTGTGACAGGTCGAGAGGGGAAGTAGTCTGTTCTTCTGACTCCCGATTCCCCACTTTCTTCTTCCGAGCAATTGCCTCCGGGATCCGGGGCTAAGACGGCAAAGACGGGTGTGGCGCTTCGGAGCATAAAACAAGAGAATGGTCGACCAAAACGGGTTAACAAAAGGCACAGACTAAAGGGGTTTCTTGAACCTCTGGAAGACTAAAGCCAGTGGTTTATACTCGGGGACTTCTTATTGACACAGAAGATTAAGGGAAACGTCGTCTCGGATATCTGTTTCTAGGGGTATTCGGTACGGACTTTGCCTACGTACCTGTGACAGGTGGACGAATTCTCGTCTCATTTGTTGGTACTGTGGGCGACACGTCTGAGAGGACACTAGGAGCCTCCCACCGACTCACGGACGGTGGTCTTTCATATAGTCCGAGACAGTACCCCGTCATCCGACACGCACCTATTTCACCAGTAGACCAGGTTGCGAGGAAGACGTCACCCCGGGAGCCCGAGGTCGTCCGGAGCCAGTGGGCGCAGGTCTTCGTTTTGACCTTAGTCTTGCATCCACATGCGACGCAAATCGGGTGGTCATAGGGGGTCAAAAGGACGTAGTCCCGACTTACCCATCTTCGACGCCCCCCTTTTCTCCTTCTGTCACTTCTGGGTCAGGTCTGTAAACTTTCCCATTCCCACAGTCCGAGGCACACAAAGGAATGTCGTCCCGTCAGTGAGGGACTCATTTCCCCGGTTTCTCCGGGGTTCACCAAGACCGTAGAAGGTGTTCGAAGGGAAGAGAGAGAGAAAAAAAAGGGGTGTCTCTTGAAAGACCGGTAGATAAAGAAAAAAAAAGAGGCATTAAGAGAATAATTCTACATTGAAAAAGGAGAAAATAAGGCTAGTAGGGTAGACTAGAGAGAACAGAGGTCTTAAGGGAAACAGGGAAAAATTACTGTCTTTTACGGACCGACTTGAACCTTTCCCGACACTCGTCCCGCGCGGGAGGTGCCGGTAGGGAGAAACCCAGAGCAAAAAGAAGGGGTTCGTCGAGTGCAAGACGAGACAAAAGACAGTTTCTCGGTGGTCGTAAAGACATTCGGGTCTGACACCGAGTCCTTAGTCGAACATACACCCCTCTTCTCCCTATGGTCAGCGCCGTGGGTACCCCCGACAACCCAGTCCGGTAAATCGACAGTCAAGCAAATTAGTGTAAGTAAGTCCGTTGAGTCCCACTTAACATAAGGTGGAAGACCAAACACACCGGAGAACAGCGTAAAAGTTTTACTGGCAAACTTCTTCAAGAAATTTAGCTTTGTCGAGTATGAATTCTCTCGTTTCGGTCAGAAGTACTGTCAGTCCCTTAAATTTCAGATCACCTGATCAACATTACGACTCAAAGAATAGTACCCTTTAGTGAGAGTCCAGGAACCTCCTTCATTTGATTTAGATTAGTCCTGTAATAACCATTTGAGTCCCTTGACGTAGTAATATATCGTCAGGACCCCGACTAAATGTTTGGACACGTCTCCTTCAGGAATCTGCAGTGAGACTTATTGGCCGGAAGGTCCTTTTGGGGGGTGTAAGTGTACACCCAGTCAAAGTCTCGGGTCCCTAGGTCCGCACCGACGACCCTTGTCTGAAGAGATACACCTAGTCGCTACATACACGGACGAGGTAGTACAGACTGAGAAACACTGGGGTACCCGACATCGGACAGGTCGAAGAGACAGGTACCCGAAGAGGTCCGTTTTTATGGTCTCACCCAACGGCAAAAGACGAGGTCCCCTTAGAAGGGTTGGATCCCTAGCTTGGACGTAGAGGACGTAACGTCCTCTTAGGAAATATCGAACTTGGTAACCCCTTGCGGGTGTTTTATCACTACGAAAAATTATTTATGTCTGACCATTGTTGGACTCGAGTGTCAAAGTTTCCTAAAAATGAATCCTAGAGTTTATCATAAAGGGAAGTCACTCTCTCTTTTGTTCGGTGTCACTCTTCACCCTCAAATTATTTTCCAGCGACGTCCGACCTACCGTAAGGTCTCCGTGTCTATACGAGTCTTGTACGGGGTGGAGAAGGAACCTTCGTCGGAGACTGAGCTCCACAGAGAGAGTCCTGATGAAACTTAAAAGGTTTCTACATCTACTAATTAGTCCCGGGGCCCATGGTGTTACTGGGTAACAGGGACTTCCGTAAAGCCGTAGACTGGGAAAGGAGAGCCCCACTCACACGTAAAAGGGTTTGGGAATTACCTGTTTTTGAATTCTTGTTACTGGGACGTACATCGAATGTAAACGTCCCACCTTGTCTCTCCCCAAAACAACGACCTGGCCCCACCCTTTTCCCGTAGTTAATTGAATTAAAGATATAAGAGTACGTTTTGTATGTACATAAAACTCTTTCCGTCGTAAGGTGAGGTACAAAAGAAACATTTTCTTAAACACCGTGTTTTGGGGTAGCACTATGATAATTTCCTTTACTTTCATTTCCGAGTTCGGGTCAGGATGGGGAGACTGTTTAAATTAAAAGTAAAAGACAAGGGGAGATTGGGACAGGTGTGCGCAGGTGTGCACGTGTCTCAAAAATGTGACAACAGTAGTCTCGCGCGAAACGAAAATTTTCGCCACGTGACACTACCTCTATAGAGAAAATCTATCAATGCATGGTAATAATTTCTAAGTTTTATAGTAATTAAAGGAAGTTCGAGATAATACAAATAGTAGGTAGTACTACAGTCGTGTAATTAGTGCAGGAGTCAGCGGAGTCCTGACAACGGACTGAAAATTATCTTTAGACTGGTGGTGCCGGAGAGAGACGTGGTCGTTTCTGTTTGGTAAAGTACTCGACGACTAAGGACGTACCAACTCTAAAAAGAAACTCGATTATTTTTCATTTCGGGTCCCTTCAAACTCCTTTATGTCTCTTTGCAGAGACAAGAGGGTCAGGAACCTACACCTCGTCAACACCCGTGTCGTCACTACTTGTAAGACTGGTTCCCTTCGAACAGACGTCCGGGCACGGGGATGCGAACCGACTGACGGACGGTCCGTTAACTCTACTCCACTAGTCGAGTCCAAACGTTACTCCCACCTCCGAGCCCACGGTCTAGAAAGATCCACGTGCCAGGGTCACCACATTCCTTCGGACTCTTAAACCTGAGACCTAAGCTTAAGTCTGAAGATGTAGTTATGCACTACGACCCGTTCAATACACTGGCAAGACTAAGAACAAAGAAATGGACACTTTGTCGTTAATGCCGTCTGTAAGTAAGTTATTTCTAAATGACTCGTTCCATGATCAGCAACCTTTACAATGTGTCAGGTATCCCATCTTCAACGCCCTCCCCCTCCGTGTCTACGACTAAATTAGTAACAGGACATTTCGACGTCCACGTAAGTCGTCCTGCTTCCTCATCCCGTATGTAACTCTCGGACGTTCTCCCTTGAACTTGAACGATTCGAACAATTTCTCCCTCAATCGGTCGACCCCTAACCACCCTTGTCATAAGAGTCGTCTCCCTTATCTTTCACGTTTCAGAAACATGATTCTCCTTCGTACCACTGGTCCTTCATGTTCCAACTACCCTCGTTCCACCGTCCACGACGACTTCCCGTCCTCGGAACTGGATACAATTTCTCTGGGACATTGTCGAACTCCACAGAATCCTCCCAAGTCATCCCGTCCTATATCACTCTTTATCCGTAACTTACGGTTGAACCGTGATCTACTCGAGGTCATAGACGTCTATCTGACTACTCAGAGATCCGTCGAGTGGACCGAACGAGAGACTACGCCAGACTGTCGACCGAACTTCGAATCTTATCTTACCCCTTATTTATCAAAAAAGTCACTAACCTACCAGGACTACTATTGACGTCTCCACCCCCAGTGACCATCTAAAGTCCTTATAAATCCTCTATTCTATCCCTCAATAACGACAAACAAGTAATAGCACCAGTGGTAAATCCGTCTGCACAATTGACACCGACCCTCGGGTACAGAACCTAAGTGACCGGTAACCGACCAGGTCCCACTGACGTTGACTCGACCAAAGAATACGATATCTTTGGATCGGACCCGGGTACGAATACACTGGTGTCTCCCAGTACCCCTCGAGGCAGTGTGCTCTTATAGAGTTCGAAGACGAACGTAGTGCACAAAACGAGTGTGGGGGAGTCGGTTCGACGTACGTTTCAGTAGTATTTCGGTGTACGCCGGTACTCCCTTCCACTTTTTACCCTCGGTGGCGGTATTAGAGCGGTCGAGGCCCGATCGACAAAGGTAGGAGTAAGAGTGGAAGAGAATTTTTGGTCCTCAATTTGTTAAAGAGAAGGAGAGGAGAAAAGGAACGTCGGAAGGTAAAGATCGGAGGGGTGGGGGTACCCAAAGGGGTCGACATGGGACCGGTTGAACCCTAATTTTGGGTAGTGTTTTTGTGGAGGTCTGTACCGTACGACAAATATTAGGTTTAGGACGGATGTTATATAGATTGGAACCTACAATACTCAAGTAATAGAGTCCGGTACTTGACACAGAGAAAGTACTTCATATTGGCACATACAAGGCACCCGACGTTTCGTAAAAGACTCATACTGATTTAGGATGGGAACTACAAGTAAGAAGTAGTCACAGAAACCTTGCTGATACATTTCTAATGGTAAAAGGTCTTATAAGTCAGACTCGGGTAACTAGGTGGAGATCTTGAAGGAGGGAACAACCGATCCAGAGTCTTTTGTGTACACGGGGTATAGTATTTTTATTTTTATTATCGTTATCGTTTTCATTATCATTGTCGTCGACCTTTGATGGATTACGAATGGTATACAGCCGGGACAGGATTCATGTCTGAAGTACACTTTTGAGGTCTTTAGACATGACTAAGGGAGCTCCACCTACACTGCCTGGTACCACCTTAGCGAAGTTCTTTCAGGACTTTTCGTGTAGTTGTGGTGTTTGTTTGAATATGTGAACTAAATTTTTTCGTTTTTGTTTTTTTGAAATTCATCTTTTGCTTCGATTTACGAAAACTTATACACGAGTTTCGGGAGTCAAAATAAACATCATAACTTCCGAGTAAGATATTTATCGCGTGAGACATTTTTGGTGGGATTTCCCGAGGTAGAACATTAAGGTCCTCGTACTTGAGTCCACCTCTATATGTCCGTTACTTGTGTCGGAGACCCCACCGACCCCTGACCTCTGTCAGGGCAGACTGACCACTCTACTTCCCCACACACTACCTCGTCTTCTAACAATTCCTAAAGTGTCACAAGGGTGAGAAATGAAAATTAACACGATATTTTAAGTAAAGGACTGACCTTGAACCGAGGTTTCCAACTTCAATCTTTCAGATTTTAGTGCGGCTCGGTATAAAGAGGGGTTCACCTTTCATTGTAACATAAACTACATCTCACCCAGAAATTTGACTCTCCCTTCTTTCTTTTGAGAAAATTCGTTTACTTTCAATTCCAAAGTCAAAAATAAACCTTAAGGTTCTCGTGAGAAAAACTACAAATTTATAGCGGACGGTTCTGGAGCAGCAAATATACGTCCATTACCCGTAGAAGTAAGACCGAAACTGTAAATTCTCGTAGATCAGGACCGTCCGTCTTAGAATTATCTTGACATCCTACCTTATGCCTAATAAAAAATTCCATGCCCTTTGGCGGCAAAAGAACGGATTTCGTAAACACTCTCGACCGTTGAAGGGTAATCAAGACGGCTGAGAGGAAACGAGTTACAGTGTATGGCGGGGGGTTCCTGTGGGGAGACGAGACTACCCAGCGCCCACCCCCACCCGTAACCAAGGGGAACAGAGACATCAGTGCAGTAAACAAGTAAAGTATAAGATACTATGCGCATGGACCTCAAAGATGTACCAGAAAATCGTCAATACGGAGTGCCGGTACGTTGTTAGGAGGTTCAATTTCATGGTCTTAACTGAAGAGATAAACAGACAATAAGTTGCAAATTTAACGAGAACAAATGATTGTCTGTAATACGGTTATTAATGGAAAAATATGAATCGAATATTCGAGATAAATTAGTAAAGGAAATGTAGGGAAGATCTATTTAAAGATGGCCACCCTTTTTCATCCGTTTGTACATAAACGGCATTATACCAGTAGATATTCTCCAAACATAATTGAATGTTTACTTACAATAGTTAATTCGTAAAGTAGTACAGTGTATTATATTCAGACGTACGCATACACAGAATCAAGGTAGGGTGAAAGTGGTAGTTGTCCACAATAGCAAATTTGATACAAAATATTAAATTCAAATTTCAACATGAAGTGCAAACGAAAGTCAAAGTGACGAAGAAGTTCACAACCAAATAATAAAAATGAAAAAAGATACACGTATAAAAAAACATAAACTGGAACTAAATAAAGAATACTATAAGATATTTAGTAGAGTCCATACACATAAAAGTTTCCCGTAATAATTATATTATTAACAACTGTATTAAATACCTTTGTAAATTAGGACGTACAAAGGGATAGATAAAATCAGATCGGTAAAATAAATTAATTATATCATTCTTAAAAAAATTTTTTACGTAACGAGTAGTCAAACGAAGGATACAGGAAATTCCAACTTTTCTACTATGATAAACAGTAAAGAAGTTTCGGTCCTATAAATGACGGCTAAAAAGAGATACTTATACGAACATTACTGGTGGAAGAAATAAACCTCTAATACCATATTTCATACCTATATTTAATCAAACAGAGGTCTAACGATGGTGTAATAGGGTCGTAATATATGCAACGTCAAGTAGAAGTGGGAAAGCAAAAGTCTTCCAACATATTAGTGGATAATATGACACAGATGATACGTATAAATGGGTAAGTAAAAATGAAGGTAAAGAATTGAGGAGACCTGAAAATAATAACGTCTCCAATTATGAGACAGGGGAATTTTCCGATTCGAAGTCAAGTAAAGGAGACGAATTATCTAGATGTGTCCCTTCTAAGGTCCAAGATACCTTCTCTTTCGAATGTGTTAAACCTCTGGGAAAATATCTTTTTCTTCCGTTTTAGTATTTGTGTTTTACAGATCCGTGGGGAACACTTCCTGGTCTCTCTTCCTGAGGACTCGAAAACCGAAAGACTCCAAACACCATTTGGGGGTAGAGGTCGACAAAATAACGCGACTTACTTAAATAGTAGTGAAGCGATTCAATATTTTTCATCTGAGATACAAAATTAACCTTAGTGTAACATAGCCATTTTATGTTGTGTCACAAAGAGGTAAAGTAAACAGAAGAAAAAAGAATTGAGGGATTATTTCGGAAGATTAAAACGAGTAAGTAGACCGTTGCTAAATAACTCATGGAGAAGTCATTAAAACGTTTCATAAAATACTACCATAGTGTATATGTGTTAAGCTAAAGAATAAAGTTTATGAACTCAGAAGGCACTTACCTTAGAACTTAAAGTTTCACCAAAAGATACAAAAAGTACTGATTACTGAAATGGTAAAAGGGGGACGACATATAAAGAGAATATCGACAGGGGAGTGTCTCCAGAAACACAATCTGCAATCTAAAAGTTCTTCAAAGTCCTCAGCTCGGTCCACAAGAAGTTGATTAACACAAAGTCCTAGATTCCCATCGACAAAGGACGAGTCTTGCGTGGTGGCAAGGGATAATAGAAACTTAAGAACTTTCATGTAAAAATTAACACCATTCGGTTCGTATCACACGCACGAGTCAGCACAGGTTGAGAGACACTGGGGTACCTGACACCGGGTGGTCCGAGGAGACAGGTACCTCAAAAGGTCCGTTCTCATGACCTCACCCACGGTAGAGGAGGAGGTCCCCTCGAAGGGTCCCTACCTTGGACGTCGAGAACGTAGAGGACGTAACCGTCCGCCCAAGAAATGGTGGTGCGGTGGACCCTTTTTCGTATCGTATTTCGAATGATGGGGTTGGCAAAAATCCACGTGTCAGGTCATCTTAAATTCATATGAGTGAAACACCATGTTGTCCAGAGGTCTTACAAAAGCAGAACGTTTTGGCTTTGGGACAGGGGTAGCCTGTGAGTGAGGGGTAAAGGGGAGGGGGTCGGGCACCGGCGGTGGCGGATGAGAGGCAGAGACACTGCGACTGACGGGAACCGTAGAGTGTCTCCACCTCAGTCCCGCACACACAGAGGGACGCTGACCGAACAAAGCACCTCACGCTACAGGAGTTCGAGGTAGGTACGACGTCGTCCGCCGTCCTCAAGGAAGGAACAACTCCGACTTACGATAAGGGAGTCGACCCACCTGGGGTGCAAATAGGTAAGTAGACGACCACCTGAGGGTAACGGGAAGCTACCCCAGGACCAAAGGGAGGTTTGCGGACGTGCAGAACAGAGGAGGTTCCAGAGCGGACAAAACAGGAGCAGAGGGCTGAGGGCCAGTCCACGAGGAAGAAGGGACGAACGAAAGCCAAGGTCAGAGTCCCGAAAACGTGCACGAAGGGGAGGAGGGAGGTTACGGAGACGGCAAGAAGGGGTCTAGAAACTTCCCGATCGAGAAGAGTCATGAGTTCAAAGTAAAGTGACCAGCAGAGACGTGTCTCCGGACTAAAGAGTACTTTATCTACAAGGTAGGAACAGTGTAAGAGGGTCCGGTGACAAAGTCCGAAGCCAGTAAGGTCCATAACACTGGAAGGTGAGTGGACAAATAGACAAGAGACACCGGGTGGTCTTCCATTTGAGGTGTACCAACCTTCTAATGGATTGACTGAGTGGTGACTCAGGAGAACGGTCTATCGGGGACTGGCAGTGAATAATTTATAGAGAGACTACTTAAATAAGTAATAAATAAAAAAGGATGTAATAACGAATACCTCTTGAACTTTTTTATATTTTGATTACCCCTTCTGTCGAAAAAAACAAAGTAAGAATTTGAACTTTGACAGAAAGTTTCAGAGGAGACAACATGTCTTACACCGTCAACTTTACATAAGCTTATAAAATTCTCCAGAGAAATTTTGCCTAAACAATCCTTAAATCCTAAACAATAACGAGTCAACGAGTTACCACAGACTGAGAAACGTTGGGGTACCTGTCGTCGTGTGTTCCGAAGGGACAGGAAGTTACAGAGGACCTCGAACGAGTTTGAGTACAGGTAACTCAGTCACTACGGTAGGTTGGTAGAGTAGGAGACAGTAGGGGAAGAGGAGGACGGGAGTCAGAAAAGGTCGTAGTCCCAGAAAAGGTTACTGCTCCGAGAAGCGTTGTACTCCGGTTTTATGACCTTGAAGTCGAAGGAGTCGTCAGGAAGGTCACCTATAAGTCGCAACTAAAGGAAACCTACCTGACCAGACTAGCGAGACAGAGTCGTAGATAACCTTTATAATACGAAACAAGTAGACGGTTCACGTCGTGTTTGGTTGGGGATGTCCTTTTGGACCGAGTCTCCAGGACCAAGATTCCTCCCTGCCCCTACCGTGCACGGGTCGTACTGGTCGCGGACAGAGATCTAATTTGGTCGATTTGAAGAAACACATTTTGTTCAACGGGTACTGAATTCTACTGAGAGTTTAACAAAACTATAAATAGTCTTGTTAATTTTGGTTTCTATTGAGAAACCGACTTTTTGTCTCATGGATTTCGGATTCGAAAGATCTCTTCGACTTGTGACCGCAGAACACCCAGACCGGAGAAATAAAGATCGGGACACAACCTCGACAACGGGTGACTGTGGTCTCAATTTGGTAAAGTCGTTGTAGAAAGGACGTACCCCCGTCTGTGGGGTTCACAGTCCTTAGACGGAGATAGTCTTACGGTCCCGACCGCAGTCTTTGGAGTGAAGTTCACTGTCCACAACCCCACAACGAGTCGTGCGGTTGTAACTCCAACGGACCTGTAACTCCTCACAGGAAAGACCGTACAAAGCTTTCACTGTGTGACGACGTCCTCGCGACTGTGGGAGACTTCGGTCAAGTCGGGTCTCGTCCACGACGGTCGAGATCCCAGAACCCGTCGAGTAAAGGGTTCAACGTGGAGGCAGAACGAACTGCACAGCGCTCTTGTAGTGTCCTCATCTTCAAGTCGTACTTAGAAAGTGTGTAGTCAGTCAGTCAAGTCAGCGAGTCAGCACAGGTCGAGAAACACTGGGGTACTTGGTGTCGTACGGCCCGGAGCGACAGGTAGTGGTTGGGGGCCTCAAATGGGTTTGGGTACAGGTAACACAGCCACTACGGTAGGTCAGTAGAATAGGAGACAGCAGGGGAAGAGGAGGAAGGGAGTTAGAAAGGGTCGGAGTCTTAGAAAAGTTTACTCAGTCAATAAACGGTTTCACCGGTTTCATAACCTCAAAGTCGAAGTTGTAGTCAGGAAGGTCACTTGTGGGTCCTGACTAGAGGAAATCCTACCTGACCAACCTAGAGGAAGGTCAGGTTCCCTGAGTTCTCAGAAGAGGTCGTGGTGTCAAGTTTTCGTAGTTAAGAAGCCATGAGTCGAAAGAAGTGTCAGGTTGAGAGTGTAGGTATGTACTGGTGTCCTTTTGGTATCGGAACTGATCTGCCTGGAAACAACCGTTTCATTACAGAGACGAAAACTTATACGATAGATCCAACCAGTATTGAAAGAAAGGTTCCTCGTTCGCAGAAAATTAAAGTACCGACGTTAGTAGTAGACGTCACTAAAACCTCGGGGGTTTTTATTTCAGTCGGTGACAAAGGGGTAGATACGGTACTAGAATCAAAAGACTTACAACTCGAAATCCGGTTGAAAAAGTGTATACTAGAGTAAATTAGAAGTAGGAGAGGATGTTTTGAACGTTGGGCACAAAATGTTTAGTCCTTTGTCTTTGATTGTCTCTGATTTATTTAAATGGTTTACTTCATCATTTATTATCCTTGACTTAGACTTAGGGATATCGAGGTTCGTCTCCGAGGTAGGATGTGTGTGAGTGTGGGTGAGGGTGGGTGGGTGGGTGTGCGGGTGNGGGGGGTGTGTGTGTGTCATCAGTGTGAGACCCGAGAAGACTCGTTGGTACCCTCTAAGGGTCGGGGGAACCTAAGGATCAAGTGTCCTTACTTCTACCTACGTCACCCGAAAGTCTTGAACTGTTGGAAAAAAAAAATTCCAGTGGGTCAGTAAGGATTTGGAGACCAAGTACAAGTGGTCACTCAGTTCCCATCTTTAAAAATAAACGTTAATTCAACTAGTCGAAAAATGACCTCCTTAGACGAAACGACAGGGCACCGACACTCACGTAACAGGGAGGGTTGGTAGTCCCGTCCAAGGGTCCTCGTCGTGACGACCCAAACCCGACAACACACACACACCGTCCCCCCTCCGTGGACACGTGACGTTCCACTAGTTGTGGTAGGGACGAGGGTGAAGGATCTACGGTGGTCGGAGAACGGAGGGGGTGGGGGTCAACATAGTTGGTCTTTACAGAGGTCTGTGACGGTCTACACGGTCCCCCGCCTCGCGGGAAACGACAAGTAGGTGTCACTTGTGAATAAACGTGCAGACGACTCGTACTTGGTTTGTCAGTTAGAGAGGTCAGGACCTACTTTTCTATTTTACTTTTAAGGTTTTGACGTTCACTCCGGCTTCGAATCGCTGACGTGGCGTCCCGTGTCCTCCTTGTCTACCGGACAATCTTGACCCAGCGACGGCCCACGAATTCCTAGTAGTCTTGTCGTAATCGCCCCGACTCCCTTTGGTTACTCTCGGACCGCCACCGACCCTCGAGCCTAGTAAGGATGGGATTTCCCCGTTGCTGTTCGTCGAAGGACTTGGATGCACACACGCGCGCGAGTCAGTAAGTCAGCACAGGTTGAGAAGCGTTGGGGCACTTGACATCGGGCGGTCCGAGGAGAAAGGTACCTTAATAGGTCCGTTCTATCAACAGACCTTTCGGAAGGAACCGGTTCGGCACCCGCAGTCCTGTCCCTTCGACGAAGACCAGGTCGTCGGTGGGTCAGACCTCCTCGTCCCCTGTGGAGGGATGCACGTGAGAGGAGAGAGAAAGGACAATGGACGACAGAGGGAGGTGACCGGTTCAGTTGTCTCTTGGTTTTCCGTCCTTCCCCAGCCATTTAAGTCAGGTACAACCTAAAACAAGATTAAGTAAAAGAGTTTCATTGAATGTTCGGTAGGGTTGTAGTAAACAATCTATTGGGAAGAGAGGGGATTTACCTTACGAATAATATATGACTTAAGAAGACATATTATTATTGTTACAAAGAAACCAAATAAAGAGACACATCGAAGTATACGGAAAATTTCTTAATCAAGGAACAAGGAAGTCAATAAACAAAATACTACACCAAATTATAGATTACCTCGGTAGTAAACTGGTCCTGATTAAAACGTCATGTAAAATTACGAACAGTTCCAAACGAAACGGAACGAAAGAAAAGTAATTTTTGTTTTCGAAAGAATTTTTAATAGGGTGACATATAAACGACCGTACTAAATAAAGTAGTACCTACATATGTAATAATCAGAGAAAAGGTTTATCTTGTGAGATATTTTAGTTTTACATACGTGTTTTGTGTGGGAAACAGAGGGTCCGTTCTTAAAGGTTGTCATCGGTTTCGAAACACAACCAGAAGCTCATGCAGTATTCAGAATTAGCTCGTTACAATAAAATAACTCTCGACTACACAACGGGTTCGTATGTTGTAAACAAGTCACCCCAAGCTAAAATTACTCTTTTTAAATCTAAGTTTTAGATGTTCCGTTTCACTCTCAAACCATAGACTGTAATGATGATTGGGCAACCCTACTAACGTGACATGTTGTAGACACATGGTATTTGTTATTATTTCAGATTGGTACAAAAGTAACGAGTCGTAGGAGAATTATTGGACAGATGTCAAAAGAATTACGGGATGTGTTTATTATTGTTATTTCAAAACTTTGGTGTTTCGTAGTAATCGAACAGATAGGATTCTTAATAAGACGACTCATTTTGTCCCTGTGCTTATGTACTAGATTTCAAGGACCGCCCGTCTTCGTAAACAGTATCGTGTACCCCTTTACGAATTACTCAATGTCCTTTTGTTCTGCAGGTTTGAGACCTTTAAGACTAAACACGACGGAGGACTTCGTCCGTGGTACCCGACTTTCCAGTACTACTAATTCGAGGTTGACCTCGGTCACCTTGTTACTTTTTTAGGTCGTAAGTCAAATCGGTTGTAAAAAAAAAAAATTGTAACATCTAAACAAACCCAAAACGGGTCGAAATTTTACATGGTTTATTCTGAGTGTTCTTAAGGTGTACGTTGGTATTCTGTTCTGGTATTAAATAAACCCTTTAACTGGTTTTGTTTTTATGTAAAGACCTTTTCCACTTCTTACCGAAAGGGAAAGACAAACGAGTCACTAAGACACATGAACCGGGTCCGTCCCTTTTGCTCGTAACTATTTAGTCCACAACGGGCGAGGGAGGGTGGTGGAATCCTACCTCCTGGACACCGTTCGAAGGAGGATTAGGGAACAGTCAAAGAAAGAGAGGGACCCTTACAGTCCTTCGACAGGTCTTTTTATTTACCACCCACCCAGTTCTAGGAGGGGGTCCAGAGACCTTCTTTCTTAATTTGTAATGTGAGTTTACAGACAGAACGTTTTAGCGAATATAGTACATGAAAGAAAAATTGTGTAAATCTGTTCAATAAATAAATTCTTATCGACTAAATGTTACGACCCAAATATAGAACAAGAAACGTAGTAAAGTGACATCTTTGCTCACTGTGGGAATCCAAACAGGGACATAATAAAAGATTGTTGTATCCCCTGTTTTGAATCTTTATATGTCAGAGAAACGACTGTTCTAAGACGGATCAGTTTCGATATCAAAAAGGTTATCGGTACATGTCTATACTCTCAACCCGGTATTTCTTCCGACTCACGGTTTCTTATCTACGAAAGTTTGACACCACATCTTCTGAGAAGTCTCAGGAAACCGGACGTTCCTCCAGTTTGGTCAGGTAGGATTTCTTTTAGTGGGGACTTATAAGTGACCTTCCTGACTACGATTTCGACTTTGAGGTTATGAAACCGGTGGACTACGTTTCTCGGTTGAGTAACCTTTTCTGGGACTACGACCCTTTCTAACTTCCTTGTTTCTCTTCTCCCTCCGTCTCCCACTCTACCAATTTATCGCACCGGTGAGTTACCCGCACTGGAACTCGTGTGAGGCCCTCCATCACTTCCTGTCCCTTCGGACTGCACGACGTCAGGTCCCCCCAGTGTTTGTCACTCTGTACTGAATCGTTGACTTCTTGTTATTCTCCAGAGAAAGACCTTCTGCACATTTTATTGTTTTATAAGGATTAAATTTAAACGGTTCTTGTACTCTATCTTAGACGGCAGTATTCAATTAATTTTTGACATTTCTTTCACTCGAGAAAAAGGTCTCTTCTCCGTATGGGTCGATTGTACGAGTGGACCCAAAAGGGTCGCCGGTCGACACAGAGGTCTGGTTTCCGAGACCAGGTAAATCCCATGTCACGACCACAAAAGGTTGTAAGCCTGCATCCGTGTAGGGACTTTGTCTAGTCTCCTGTCCGTGGAGTTCCTCCACCCCTTGACGAACCCTCCGGTACTCTCTTCCCCCCAGACCCACCCTCGCCCCAGAGTTGAAGTCCTTCTTTGTCTTCCGTTTTCCCTCCGAACTCCGTGTCAAGGCGTCAGAGGATGGGGTGCGACGAGGATTGTCTCCACGGAGGGTTCTTTGATGAACCCAAGGTCCTAGGGCCGAGACCTTCTCGGTGAAGTGTAAGAGATTCTGTAGACTCCTGTAAGAAATCTCTTTTTTCTTTTACATTTGGCTTTTTACACCTTTAAAACAAAAATTAGTTTTCTCATTTATCATTCCTGAAGGGATAACAGGTCACCGATTCTGTATTTCGAGGGTTTCGTCCCCCGGATCCAAGTTAAGGACCAGTCCCTTGATCTAACACATACGGGGTCGATTTTCCAAGATTCACGATGTTGATTCTGAACGGTGTCAGTTTATTTATTATGTATTCAATATATATATATATATATATATATATATATATATATATTTACTCATTTATATATATATAATTACTCATTTGTCATTAACCGAGGACTCCTTTTGACGTGTAAATAGTGAAAACACCTGAAAGGTCCACCGTAATCACCATTTCTTAGACGGAGGGTCCCGTTGTCTGTGTCCTCTGGACCCAAACTAAGGACCCAGTCCTTCTAGAGGACCTCCTCCTTTACCTTTGGGTGAGTCCCTAAGAACGGACCTTTTAGGGTGCCTGTCTCCTCGGACCACCCGGTGTCAGGGACCCCAACGTTCTCAGTCTGTGCTGACTCGTGAACTGTCGTCGTCGTAATGAAGACATTAATCCTTTTTCTTTCATTTCGGTGAACGTAAAACCTAAAATTCTTCGTATATTGATCGGTATAGTTACAGAAACACTTTTCAAGTTTTAAGGTCCTTGTGTCCATCTAAGGTCCTTGTACGAGGTCACTGACGGTAAAGTACGACGTTTCTTCAGATTTACGACGGTTTTGTTCTGTCTTCGTTTGTCCGGTCGTAAATCTGAAGAAACGTCGTACTTTCCGGTCAGTAACCTCGTAGTCGACCACTCAAATCCACCCTTTACATACTAGGGTTATAGATTTTGACGGTGCAGGGTTGTGAGTGACACCGGAGTAGTACGTAAGGGTATTGACCTTCCGGGTACTGCGGGATGTCGTTTTAAGTGGGCACTTCCGAAGAACTTTCTACTCGTCGTTAATTTATACCCTTCGTTATTCCCCCTTCTATTTCATATTTGAGTCAGGGTACTTTACATGTCGATCACTATCGCGTCCGTATCTCAAATTACATTTCTTATTAGTCTGATTTTATATCTTTATTAATTTCTATTTACGTACGTAAAGTTTGAGAATTACTAAAGTTGTTCAGAACCTTACCCCCACCCCGTTTCCATAAATCATTGATTGCCATACGCACGAGTCAACGAGTCAACACAGGTCGAGAAACACCGGGGCACCTGCCTTCGGGCGGTCCGAGGAGACAGGTACCTTAAAGGGTCCGTTCTTATGACCTCACCCAACGGTAAACGAGAAGGTCTTCTAGAAGGACTATGTTCCTAGTTTGGACACAGAGGACGCGACCGTTCGTGCCCGGTGACGTAACCGGCCTCCTAACAAATGGCGATCTCGGTGGACCCTTCGAGGTAAATCATTACATGAGGTACGGTTGAGAAACTAGGACACACATCCTCAATCCTCTACGTCAAATATTTACAACTACCTTTTTATATAATAATGTGTAAAAATCCGTAAGGTCAATATTTGAATCCGCAATGACAACGATATTTCCGTACCTTTTATATGTTCAGCATTTCCTTTTTCTCTCGTTGGTAGCGAATTCGTTATACCGTTTTTCCTCGTTCCTTTATTTAACCTTTGTACTCTCTTTGTATTTTTTCTTTTAGTATTTGATTCTACTGTCTTAGTTCTGGGTCGTTCAGTCAATTATACCGTTTTATTTACACGATTTGAGAAAATAATCTTCTGTTTGAGAGTCTGACATATTTTTGTTTATATTTGAATTTAGAGAGAGGTTTGACAAAGAAATTTTATACTGGTAGAATTGCCTCCTCCGTCTAAGAACCCCCCCTTTCCCAAGGATTGTGATCACTCTGTCTCTCTTTTGGTCAACCTTTAGTAGGTAGGTAGGTAGGTAGGTAGGAAGAAAGTGAGTTGGTCCCAGAGTACTTACAGGGGTCCCACACTACAACCACCCACTCTTGACGTAGTTGAGGGTCCTTCTACTGCAAGACCTTTTTTTGTGTCTACGTTAATCTCCACCAAAAAGTGACTCGTCTACGATACTTCCTTTTTCGTTCCTTGGGTCAGGTCGGGGACGGGAGATCCCTACTCTTATCGTGAACTTCTTCCGACTCAGAAATATATTGCTCAGTAAACACAGGTAATTAGAATGTGTCTTTTTTTTTAGTCTAACCGAATATGTGTTACCTAAAGAATACGTGGGGTAGGATACACGTAAAGTCAAGAATTGAAATCGGAACAAAAACAGAAGTCCCAGGTGAAGGGTCCCACCTGTGGGCGGCAGGGCCGGTGGGATGTACAGTGTACGAATCTCGAGGTGACAGAAGACATCCACTACGGACCCTCGACCTACTTGTGTCTTCCTAAGACTCGATGTGTACACTTGAATAGGATATCGCCGTCTCAGATTTTTGTAGTTCCCTGTATTCTTAAGTCCTTCAGTCAGAAGTGTCTTGTCCCTTTCTTTCGTAACGTAAAAGTCCCCGTTCCGACCTTCGTACGTTTATTGAAATTTGACAAAAATGTTGACCAGGCGGTAACACGGTCTAGACTCGAAAAAAGGGTCAGTCACCTCTCTAAAAATTATTGAGAATCGCAAAAGGCCTGGTAGACCCCGAACATAGACACTAAAAACACATGAGTGCGGACACATCACTGTATATGGACGACAGCTATCCGGGCAGAATCTGACCCGAGGGGGTCTTCGCCTGGGGTGCTAGTTCGACCCTCACATCCAGTACCCGAAACCCCCACTAAGATGTTTTCGTTACTACTCACTCAACCCTCTCGGAGGTCGCTCCCATCTTTCGGTTATGATCCACGAGGTTTCGTCCAGTGGGGAGACCCGCAAGCCTCCTACCGCTACACCTCCGGACACTAGACTGAACCCAAAATTGCCCTGGGGGGGCGACGACACAAACCTTATTTGTCTTTCCCCCCGCTCTACCTAAGTCTGTCGGACCTGTCCTCCGTTGACGTTATCAGGTTCACTCTGCACCCACACAATGTCCCCACGACGGGTGTCCGACACACGTGTTGGGTTCCTCCACGGTAACGTCCTTGTAGCAGTCCTGCCTCGTCAGCGGGTCTACCTCAGTCCCTGAGTCGACGTTTACACCTCTTTTCCCGAGCCTAAGACCTAGATAAACCTACCAATCCGGTCGTCCTGAGCGGTTGTTCCAGTGGAACCTTTCGCTTAGTGGAAAGTAACAAAAGGGGTCTCCCGAGGAGAGACGTCTCGTCTACTTCCCCTCTTGAAAGTAAAGTTAAGAGTCCTTAGTCACCCCAGTAGGTAGAGGGTTCTCGGACCCCTTCTGTTTGACCTTTCACTCGAGTGTATATGGCACTTTCAGTTCCACGGATACCTATCTTACAGGACACAGCAGTTACTGTGACAGTCTTAAACATTCTTAAAGGACTTCCCTTTTTATCAAACAGAGACTACCTACAAGACAAAATCTCTGTGTTAATTAGTGTTGTAGAATTCTTTAGTTAAAGAAATTATCGTTTTATTAGATATAAAACGGTTGACCTTTGTAGCCAAAATAAATTCTTTTCGAGAGGGAGACACCTAGCATGAAGAACCGCGGTCCTCCCTCTTACGACAGGTACTCGCATCAAATGTTAAGTGACTCCTTTATTACAAGAGTCCGTCTCTCGGAATTTTCCGAAAAGGAAATAGTTTACCTAAAAATAAGTCTTTATCTAAACTGTTCATTTGTCATGTTACACGTTGTCAACAAAAGGTTTAAAGACTCGTATATTTGTAAAGATCCCGTGTAGCACGTCATTAGGTCTTATCTCCTTAAAAAACTACAACTAAATCAGGGCAAAGGTAACCGGGGTCACACTCTGGGGGAGGGGTCCGAAACCTTTCCCCAGAGACCAGAGAGAGGTGTGTAGGTCTTGACCCAGACGGATTGGTGGGTGGTGTAGGGCAGACTCTGTGCCTTTCAGGACAAATAGTCTTTAGACGGGAGACGTGAAAGGGGTACCCGAGATCCAGACGGAAGACCTTAACGTTTCTTAAACATGTCAAGGAAAAGCTGTCTTCTCGGACCCCCCGATGTCAGGTGCCCCAGCGTTTCTCAGCCTGTGCTGACTCACTCGTTGTGAAAGTGAATGTGAAAAATGGTTTCTCTACTTCTGCCGGTGGTTCAGGAATGATTTTAAAGTGAAAAGAGGTAGGGGTAAAAGGGTCAAGGAAGGACCCGGCGTCACTAGGTCCGACTCCTCTCTGGCGACACTCTCCGACAAAAATGATTCAGTATAGTTTCCAGGTAGCAAGGGTGTTTTAGATGGGACACGCAAGGGGAAGGTAGGGGCGTAAAGAGCTACCTCGACCCAGATCCGGTCTCGGACCTCACGGGGTAGGGACCGTCACCCGAATTCTCCACCCCAGTGAAACCCCTTTTCCTAGGCGAACGAACTTTTGCCCCTTCCTTGAACCGAGTGAGGCTGAGTCTCCAAGTCGTGAAAACCTTCTCTTTGTCGTCGTAGGGCTTAGGTGGTCCCAATCTTCCTTAGAGAAGTCTCTCTTCCCGAACCAAAATTTTACAATCGACGAAGACAGTAGAAGGACTGTCCGGGTCGGAAAATATTTAGACGAAAATTAATTCGTTCCCAAAAGAATAGCACAAGGGTGGGAGAAGATAAAGGTCGTTGACACGGTTCACCCGCGGCAGTTGAAGAATTTAATTGCACCTCCGACGTCACGGACCCCACCCTCACCCCCGAAGACAAATCAACGAGCCAGTACAGACGGAGAAACGTTTGGGATAGGTACCTTAAAAGACCCGTTCTTATGACCTCACCCAACGGAACGGGAGGAGATCTCCTAGAAGGGTTGGGTCCCTAACTTGGGCGAAGAGCACTCAGAGGACGAAGGGTCCACCACGTCACCATTTTTTTAGACGGACGGTTACGTCCTTTGTCTCTTCCTTTACCATTGGGTGAGGTCACGAGAACGGACCTCTTAGGGTGCCTGTCTCCTCGGACCGCCCGATGTCGGGTGCCCCAACGTTCTCAGTCTGTGTTGAACCTCTGATTTGGTGGTGGTGGTGGTTACGTCCTCGACATTCTCTGAGCCCAAGCTAGGGACTCAGTCCTTCTAGGGGACCTCCTCCTTTACCGTTGGGTGAGGTCATAAGGAAGGAACCTTTCGAGGATCTGTCCCCTCGGACCTCCCGATGTCAGGTGCCCGAGTGTTCCTCCACCTGTGCCGACTCGCTGACTCCTGCGTCGACACCAAGAACCTCCGCGAAGCAATCTCCGCCGCCATGGGCGAAGAAACGAACGGCGCCGACGTCCAGACGTCCGAAGTCAGGAGGACCGAGGGACACAGACACCGGACCGGACACCGACGAGTGAGGTTGGACCTGGTTGTGCCGCCTGTACAGAGACCCCACTCCCCACCAGTCACTTCTTCGAGAAGAAGAGACGAGGTTCCGGTGTTGACGTCTCACAAAACGAGTCCCTGTTAGTGTTGGCAAGGTCTGAGACCTGAACCTTATCCCACAAAGAAGAGAAAAGGCTTTCCTTTCTCTTCCTTTTCCTTCTTTCCAGTTGTCTGTGCCTTTCATACGAATACGTTGTCCGGACGACAAGACACGTCCTCTTTTGTGACTGTAGTGAGTTTCGATTAACTACTTCAGTAACACCCACAAAAGACGAGTGGACTCCGATCCGTTGTACAGATGTCTTTTCCTTTTTAAGGTCGTGAAAGATCCCGCATAGTCAATTTCCTACCAGATTCCTTCATGGGTTCGAGTGACGACTCGTGGGGGAACCGGTCCAGACTGGGGACTAAAAGAAGTTTCCATTTATGAGTGAGACTATTACCCACTTTTAGTCAGTAACGTTTGTGAGGGACTGTTTGCAAGACACTCGCTCTAAGTGCTCTGTACCAAAATTTGGGTCTGTGGTTTTTCGAAGTTAGACAGTGGCGTAATTAGAGATTACATCCATGAATGTCTATGACCAGTCAATGTACCCAAAGGAAACTTGACCCCTCCGACTGTGACAAAAGTTAGCGAGCGACCCAGATTCTCGAGTCGACGAGCGAACGAACGTGTGGGGAGAGGACACAGACCTTAAGCCCCTCTTGAGAACCGAACGGTCGCGGACAACTATCCAGACAACCGGATCCTCCGAAAACTGTTTACCTTTGCCGTCTGTTCAAACGACGACTCCGACTTCCTTACTCGAGGGAAACACCGGGTGGACTTCGTCTTTAGGCTTATCGTCTTAAAGAGGGTATAAGTAGAATGACCCCACTTGCGAAAACCGTGTTGTGACTGGGTTCCCAGTGTCTTACAGTCTAGTCCTCCGAGACCTTAAGCGAGGAGAGGCTACTGTTTGGGCACCGAGTCCCCGAGGTCCAGGGTATCGTTCACCTGCACTTTCGACACGGGTGTAAGGACCCCGACCACCCGGGACACAGAGGACACAGGGGAGGGTCTACGTACGGATCAGTAAGTCAGTATAGGCGGAGAGACCGCTGGCATACCTGGCATCGGGAGGTCCGAGGAGACAGGTACCCTAAAGGGTCCGTTCTTATGACCTCACACGATAGTATAGAAAGGGGCGGGTCCTTAGTCTGGGCACGGAGGACATAATGCCCACACCTAAGAAATGGTGACTCGGTAGTCCATTCGGGGCCCTCGGAAATCCAGAAAAAAATTTTTAGACCAAAACGAAATAAAAATAATAAAAATAAAAAATAACTGTATGTCAACTAAATGGTACAACACAATCAAAGTTCACATGTTGTTTCGGTAAGTCTATATAAAAGTCTAAGAGAAAGGAATATCCAAAATATTTTATGGCTCATGTCGGGGACACAATACGTCCTCCTGGAACGAAAATGGATAAAACATATATCACTACACGTAGACAATTAGGGTCTGAGGACTAAATAGGGAAGGGTAGGAAGGGGATTGGTATTAAAACAGAAGACCTGATGCCCAGATAATTGCAAAATATTTATTCAAATAAACATAGAAAAGAAAAGTCTAAGGTGCGCATTCGTTATAATAAACTGTAAACAGAAAAAAAGATAGACCGAATTGAAGTGAGTCATACTGTCGGAGACCCAGGTGGAAAGAACGACGTCTACCGGAATAAAGTAAGAAAAGATCCTGCCTCATCGTAAGGAAACATGCATGCATGGGGCAGAAGAAATAGGCAAAGAGAGAGTCACCTGCGAACAACGAAGGTGTAAGACCAATATCACGACGACGCTTGACCCTCCTGGACGTAGAAAAGTCTAATGTCAGAACAGATCTATATGCGAGGTCCGGGAAATTCTCCTCCTTGGTGACTTGGACCACTCCTCTCGGTGCGGGAACGACCTGACGCCACTCCACCTTGCCCCTGCACCCGGACAGACCCCAAGGGAGGGGAGGGACAACACGTCAGTGGTGGTTCTACGCACTCTTTTCGGTGGGGTCGGACCGGGGACACGAGGGACTGAGTGGATGGGACCCACGTCACCCACTCGAAGAAGGAGGGGACGACTTCACGGGTACACGGGTGCCTGGGAGACAAACGTCGTGAAATTTCTCGAGGGGTAGTCCCGGATCGTCACCTCCGGTTGTGTTCGGTGACCTTTCCTGAGACGGAAGGTCTGACTTTGGGACAGTCCTGCGGTACGGACCACCCACTACGGCCTAGAGTCACCTCCCCTCCCCCGTCACCCTCGACGGTAAGGTCTGGGAACGGAGGGTCCTCTTAAGAAGTCTGATGTACCTTTCAGTAGAAAGGGTGTCCCGTCCAGTGGTGGTGAGTAAGAGAACTTACCGGGGCACAATCAAGGTCTACGTTTAATTAGTTTCCTTCACTTCAACAAGTCAGAACAGGCTGAGAAACGCTGGGGCACCTGACATCGGATGGTCCGAGGAGACAGGTCCCTAAAAGGTCCGTCTTTATGACCTCACCCAACGGTAACGGAAGAGGTCCTCTAGAAGGGATGGATCCCTAACTTGGGCCCAGAGGGAGTAACGTCCGTCTGTGAAACGGTAGACTCGGTGGTCCCTTCAGGTTAGTTTCCTTCCCATAACGGAGTAAAACCAGAGAACTGGACATTTACACCCTGCGGAGAGACGTGGGAGGAGAGAGGCACCGTCCCACCCACGAACCGTTCACAAGTCTCTCCCACCAACACAGTCACTGACCAATAGGTGAGTAGAGACGGTTAACCCCTGGAGAGGTGGCTCAGTACCAATGTCACACGACCCTACCAGAGTTTCGGAAGGGTTTATACAGTGATTACTTCTCAAGTTTGTGGATCCCTAGGCGATTAGAGGGACACTGTAATTATCCGAAATAAATAGACCTTAGACCTGTTTCGATGATGACTTGTCTACAAACTTTCACCTATTCGTTACTTGCCTATTGACAAATTGGAAAAGATACTTTCCTCTCGCCTTACCTCATCATTGGGTTTCCAATTTACTAACGGTCTTTCGACTCCTAACTTCTTCACGTTAGTGGTACAGAGTCAATAACCAAAAGAAGTTTATTTAAGATGGAGAACACTAATGTCTTTATTAGGTCTACTTTATATATCCTGTTTCTGGGTCTACGTATATTTTACCGTATTGAAGTATAAAACCTTCGTGAAAGGGAGTCCTTTCTGTCTTTTTGAGAGTACCTTTGTCAGTCCTCGTTTTTTTCCAAATAACCTCCCGGTACGTACGGAGGGTTTCGAGACTTTTTTTGAGGTAAAACTTTCCGTTTCACTCCCTCCCCATACTAACCAACAACGTTTGAAGAACCAAACCTTAGGAAACAAGAACGTCGACAGGTGGAACCAGTCCAGTTCTATGAGTATCCGGAGGTTCTTCCTTTTACCATAAGAGAAACGACTTTGAAAAATAGAGGCATACTTACCTTTTCTCAATACGGAAATTTCTAGTCTCGGAACTCTTATCCGAAGACACATAAAGTCCGACACCTGTTGTAAGAAAATGTTTTCCACGCCTCAGTCGTACTGAGTCGTGTCCGTCGTCTCGTGTTCCCAAATGTATTTTCTTGATCTGAGGTACACCTCAGTCCAGACAAGAACGGATAATGTTTTCCTGCAAGGCTGGAGGTCCTCTCTTTTCTTATTCCGTCCGGGTCTCCCTACCGAGTGTCGTTCGCTGTCGGAAGGACCCTCGGAACCACATGTGTCCCGAGCCCGGGGACCGGGTCTGACCCTCTGTTTTCCGACTCGTTTGCCCCTCACGAGAGACAATAAGATTCTGTGCTACGACCACTGGTATGTTATGTGCTCGACTTTCCTCTTCGTTTGTCCGGTCCGACGGAAGGACCTCAACAGGGTCTGCAGACTTACTAAAACATTAATTTAGTAGGTGGACCGGCATCCTAATATTCGATTTCACTTATGAATAGTGTTGTAGTGGAAAAAGTTTTGTTTCTGTCTCCAACATTTTCGTCCGGTCTCACACGTCATAAACGAACCTTGACAGACCCAAACCGGCTTTGGTTTCTCGGAAGTTCTTCCCTACTGCGGGATACGTCGGAAGTCCTGAAAATCAGTCTTTGTTTGCTTTTTAACTGGACGGATTCGTTCACAGCCCTAAAAAATTTTTTTTTGATATAGTTAAGGGATCTTTTTGCTTCAGGGGGGTGTCGTAAACAAAAGGTAAAAACTCGACAACATCCCTTTTTTACTTACTCTGGGTTGACGGAGGGGTACAGACGTTACTAGGGGTGGACGTAGGAAGTAGACCCGGGGACACTGAGGCAGACAGTGCGAGAGGACCCAAGGGAAAGAAGGGAGGTTAGCGGCAGAACTCGAGTCCCGGACGCGATAGTAATCAGTGAAAGTCTGTCTGGGGCATCTAAAGTTTGCAGTTTTAGTCCCTTAAGGGGTGCACTAATAAAATGACCCCCTTTTTTCTTTACCTCTCTCTCTCTCACTTTTCATTTAATTCTCGTCGAGTGTCAAAGGTGCGGGAGACAACTACGCTCCAAAACCGCCTCAGAAGGATGGTACACAAGACTCACAACTTATTATTGACTTACCAAGCAAAGGTCCCAATACAATGACAACCGGCTATCGTATAGTAAAATTCCCCCAGGTGAAAAGAGTCGAGACGAGTTTAGTGAAACCGTTCAAATTAGAGCGGATTGTCAAAACGATAAATGACGACCTTAAAGAGATAGAATTCTCGTGGGACCCTTAAATCGAATCACCGATGCTCTAACTGAATATCGAGATCTGGTCCACCTTCACCTCTACGTGTCTTTTATATGTATTCCTATATAACGTATCAATAGAGACGAGAGTCTCGCAAGGGTATCCGCACCCCTAATTAAGGACCAAAAGTTTGCCGTCTTCACTGACTTAGATCTCTAAATCTCGTAGTTTAAATCTCTAAATCTCGGTTTTCACTTCTCGATACTCCCTCTTCCCCTCTCCTGACCCGATACACTAAATGGTCAAGACACTAGAACCCTCATAAGGAACTAGAGAAACTCGAAGAAAAGGAGTAAACGTTTTACCCCAATTATTTAAGATGGAACCTCTCAACAGGACCCCCATCTCACTACACCACGAGGACCCCTTGTTATATAGACATTCTGAAGTAGAGATAGAGACAAGTCTTCCTCGGGACCGAGGAAGAGATCGGTTTGGTGACAGAGAACACAAAGGAAATTTTACACAAAACTTATTACGTTCGAACTTTTACTACTCCCTTTAGTCTCATTAACACTGGGGGTCTAGACTTATAAAACCGGTGGACTACACTTCTCGGCTGAGTAACCTTTTCTGGGACTATAACCCTTTCTAACTTCCGTTTTCCTCTTCCCCTACCGTCTCCCACTCTATCAATCTATCGTAGTGACTGAGTTACCTATACTCAAACTCGTTTGAGACCCTCTGTCACTTCCTGTCCCTTCAGACCGTACGGTGTCAGGTGCCCCAACGTCTCAGCCTGTGCGGAATCGTTGACTTGTCGATACCTAGAATGATTCGCCGTGGTATCAACTATTTCGGAAAAGTGTTTAATTTACATAAGATAAAAAGGTTTCCAGAATCCTTCTTTAACAAAGAAAAAATTTATTATTTAAATAAATTTATTTATAGTAATATATCTATTCTTTAATAAAAAAGGTCTATTACTTTGGTGCAGTGTGTTAACTTTCTTTGTTTCGTCCCTGGATTATTAGTACTCTAGAGACACTACTGTTTCTACTGTACTGTGACCGCTACTGCCACTACGACCACAACCTCTGCGACGGCGACTGCTGTTTCTGCGACCACCACGACAACTGTAACTGGTGTTGGAAGTGACTTCCGAAGGAACCTCGCTGTGATAGTTCGCAATGTCGTATAGACAGTTGAGTGCCCTGTGAGTGTTGTAGAATACACTGTCCTGGTAATAGTAAGGGTAAAATGTCAACTCTAGTAGTATAAAGTCTCTCTAGGTTCCAGTTTTTCGTTCACGTCTCGTTTCGTCTAAGTTTAGGCTAACCAGTCTGAGATTCGAGGAATAGTTTAATATCGGATTCTGAGAAAGATAACAGAGTTTATTATCCACTGGAACCTCTTCTTTATAAGGGAAACCTCCGTTTCTACAATATTCCTTCCAAATATAGATATCCGTCTACACGATTCAACGAAGTCAGCACAGGTTGAGACACTGGGATACTTACTATCGGACGACCCTAGGAGGCAGGTGCCCTAAGAAGTCAGTTCTTATGGTCTCACCCAACGGTACGGGAGGAGGTCCCATAGAAGGGTTGGGTCCCTAGTTTGGGTGTAGAGGACACTGAAGACGTGACATCCTCCGAAGAAATGGTGACTCGGTGGACCCTTCGGGGGACACGTATACACACACACATACATATACATAGTGTAAAAGAAATAGGTAAGTAGGCAACTACCTTTAAATCTACTGAAGGTATAGAACCGTTAACATTTATTACGACGATACTTACGATCCTACGTACACCGTGGTGTGGTTTTATTCACAAAAGTTCCCAAAATTTTTATATGTGGGTCCTCACCTTAACAACATCAAGATAAAAGTCAAAAAACTCTTTGTAGGTATGAGAAAAGGTGTCACTGACATGGTTAAATGTAAAAGTAGTCAACATGCGTTGACAAGGAAAAAAGTTGTAGGAACGGTTGTAAACAATAAACACAAGTAAAACTACTATCGGTAAGACTGTCCACACTCCACTATAGAGTACCAAAATTAATCGTAAAAGACTATTGCTAATGTACACTAATATTAGTTGGGTATGTTCTTGAGGTAAAACCTCCTTTCTTCAGCACCGAACCTGTTTTTTCATTTAAACGGTTCCAGTGAGTCAATCGCTCTCCCTCTCCGGTTTTCCCTAGCGCCAGAGACACTACGATACTAGTCAAAAGTAAATACCTTTCGTCTTAGTGAGGTCGGTTGGATCTTTCCTTAAATGAACAATAATCTGTCTGTCGACTTAGTACTCCCGACGACCCCTTATGCAAGAATCACTCGAAGTCCTTTTAAGAGGAAGTTTCGATATCTTCACCGACGGGACCTTCGGTGGACAGTTAACCTCTCGACACCAAAGGTACGACGGAGGTCTCGACTAACGACGGAGAAAGGGGGAGTCGAGTTAAAGACGCACGTGCTGAACTTTCTCACACAGACTAGCCGTGCTTGATTCGGTGGTGGGCCCGAGACCGTCGTTCCCTCAGACCCTTTATCTCCAGAACCTCAAATCGGAGACTTCCCGTTTTACCGTACACTTCGTCTTAATCCCTTCCTATGCAACTCGTTTCTCTCACTCTCCTAGTCGAAGTTCATCGTTTCAGATTTGTAATGGACCTCAACTTAGACGCCCATGAGAAAAGAGGATGTGTTTTCGTGGGTCCTTTCCCCCTTCGGGGGTAGTTGAGAAAGACGGCACACGGGTAACGTAAAGTGGAACAGGTTTGGGGACAAAGTGGACGACTAAAAGACTGGTACCACCTGAGATCAACTGAGGTCACATGCAAGAGGGGAAGGGAGGAAAGTTAAGGGTCCCGTTCGACCAGGTAAAAGGAGTCGTTGTTTTCAGTCGCAGACAGACCCGTACGGGTTCTCAAATTCCTGTCCGCTCGGTGAATCCAGACCGGTCCTTCTCAAGTCCTCGTCCGAGTGCCCACTCCGAAGGTCCTTTCAGTAACGAAAGAACTACTTTTCTCTGCGTACCTCGACTGTAAAGGAAACCTCTCAAGAGGAAAGGATAAGAACGAAGGACGGACCTTTACACTCGTTTAAGAGACCTCCACCACGTAGGTAGGCTCCTCGCACACCTGGTCTCGACGGACGACTCCTAGTCTCCTCCCTCACCCTCCAAGGACGTAGGACTCCCGTGGCCTCTCCACAGACTGGAACCGACGGACAGATACCTGAAATACACTGCGGTCTTCTTATTTGGGGTAAGTTATTCGAATAGAAAAGTCGCAAGTCCAAACCCACGAGTGCCTGGACTTGCCCAGAAGGGATCCCAGTCAGGAACATATGGTCGGGGTACCGAGTGCCTTAAAATTCCGGTCTTCTCTTCAGTCTGTGTAGAATCGATATCAGTATATAACAACGACAAGTCAACTAGTAAGCTAGTCAGTACAGGGTGACAAATGTTGGGGTACCTGACGTCGAGTGGTCCGAAGACACAGGAGGTGATTGAGGACCTCGAACGAGTTTAAGTGCAGGTACCTCAGTCACTGCGGTAGGTTCGTAGAGTAGGAGGCAGTGGGGGGAAGAGGAGGACGGGAGTCAGAAAGGGTCGTAGTCCCAGAAAAGGTTATTAAACCGAGAAACGTAGTCCACCGGTTTCACAACCTCGAAGAAGAAATCGTAGTCGGGAAGGTTACTGACAAGTCCCAACTAAAGGAAATCCTAGTTGACCGAACTAGAGGAACGACAGGTGTCCTGAGATTTCTGTTGTTAGCAGAGGTCTTGGGGTCAAGCTTTCGTAGTCAAGAAGTCGTGAGTCGGAAGAAATATCAGGTTGAGAGTGTAGATATGTACTGATAACCTTTTTGGTATCGAAACTGATATTAAATAATTGTAAGGTGTACATATACGGATCGGATATGACAGTCTAAAATTCGAGGGACATCTACCCCTACTATATATTTTATATACATTATTATGTATACTATATATAGTTATATTCTGCAGGGACTACCAAGTCACCCACTTCTTAGGTGGACATTACACCCTCTACGTCTTCTGAGCCCAAACTGGGGACCCAAGCCCTTCAAGGACACCTCCTCCCGTACCGTTGGATGAGATCATAAGAACGGACCTCTTAGGGTACCTGTCTCCTCGGACCACCCGATGTCAGGTATCGCAGTGTTTCTCAGCCTGTGTCAACTTCGTTGACTCGTGTGTGCGTGTATAGTTATATATATTTTTACGGGTTATACTTTTTTACAAATAGTTTAGGAACGATTCATTTACTTAGGGGTCTAGGAAACTGTTATAGACACCTGATGAAATTTTAAAAAATTGAAAGAAAACGTTTTCTTGAATCTAAATAATTTTTAGATAAATTCCGTAAAGGTTGAAAGCCATCGTTTATAAGATAATACTTATGTAGTAAAAAATTTTTTAACTACTTATCAACTAAAAGATACAACATAATCAAAGTCCACATACCTTTTCACTAAGTCAATATATATCTGTATATATAAGAAAAAGTCTAAGAAAGGATGATAACCAAAAATATTTTGTGACTTTATCAAGGGACACGATATCTTGTCCAATGAATGAAGACTTACATTTGAGTAACAAAATTCTTAAACCTCTTCGATTTTTTTTTCTAGGATACCTCTTCACTTTAATAAAATGAGAAAGAGTCTAAATGAGACGTTTTGAACTAAATAGATGAGGACGTAAGTTTTTTTTTTTTTCAGTCGGAGTTTAGACACCGAAGTACGAAGGTAGTAGAGTAAACAAGACCTAATGTACCCAGTCCTCAGAGTCCGTCCACCGGAAAGACCGAGTCCACTGTGGCCAACCCTAGTGAGTCATCCGACCGAAACCGCCGGTCCTAACCGGACCGTCCAGGATCCTATAAAGTAAACGTCCAGACCGTGAACCTACAGGGGGAGGAGGAACCTACAGGTGGGCAAGAGGAGCCGACGAGACCCGAACGAGTATCGTACTATCGTAGGCCTCACGCCCCGAAGAAACGACCGCGGACTAAAGATTCTCCCTTTCAACTTTCACCGGTTGTGAAGTCTAAAATCCGAGTCGGACCCTTCCATGTGTCGTAGTAAAGCCGACGTAAGACAACCAGTTCTTTCTAGTACCCGGGATGAGGCTAAGTTCTTCCTGGCCCCCGAGACGAAGAGTCACCCCCTCTTCGTTCCAGTGTAATGTCTTCCCATCATCCGTCACGGTGGAGTAGAATCCTTTGTTCAGATGGTGGAGGGACGACCAGGTCCAATGGGATGTATAGTGGAACAAACTGTTAAAAAAACGCACACACACCGATACATAGATAGACAAATCCCTTTAGTTGAGACTAATAAGTAACCTTCCCGACCACGACTTCGACTTCGAGGTTATGAAACCGGTGGACTACCCTTCTCGGTTGAGTGACCTTTTCTGGAACTACGACCTTTTCTAACTCCCGTCCTCCTATTCTCCCACCGTCTCCTACTCTACCAATCTATCGTAGTAACTGAGTACCTGTACTTATCCCGTTCGAGGTCCTCTGTCACTTCCTGTCCCTTCGGACCACACGACTCAGGTATCCCAGTACTTCTCAACCTGTCCCGAATCGTTGACTTGTTGTTAAGTCCTCCTTCTTAATCACAAACATCCTAAGGTTGGTATCCGCCTCACGATTGAGGGAAGTGCCTTAAAGAACAAATGACCCCGAATTTAACAGTTTTATTAAAAGAGATCCGGATTAGAGACCCAAGTAAACTCGGTAAACGAGTACCTTTATTCCTCGATCAGTCAGGTATTTCGTACTATGTACTGTTAAACGACTGTCCACCCTGAATGGATCAACAGAAGGCATCTGGGTCTACTGGGATTTGAAAAGTTGAGACCCCTAGTGTTCAATGGCCGAACGGAAGGATGGTCTCAAGTGAAGTGTGAGAACAAAGAAGTCGAGGGGACCCCCTACCTCCGAATAGAGAAATCTCTAAGAAAATGATGACTTTTCTTTAGTAAACATACGGAGACCCACGGGTTAATTTTGAACATCTCTGTCTTCTATAGCTTCCCCGTCGAGGGACCGTTGAGGGAGGACAAGTAAACATTTTGTCCGAAGGTCTCGGTAAGTCTTGACGTCGGAGCCCATCCACGGAGGGCTCCAGACGACCCTTGACTACCGACGGTGTGGGACTCCGAGGTCCCACAAACACGACTTGTCGTCGGGACGTCCCTGGGAAGACAAAATAGGGAAAACTTTCAGAACTGACACCAAGTTCTCCTTTCTTATTTTGTTACTCGACACACACGTGTCTCGTTGACGCGACGCCACTTTGTCGTCTACACCCCTATAAAGTAGGTGGTTTCCTAGAGGTCCTCAGTCCCCTTTCAACACTGTAGCCGACTCAGTCTCCGTTCCCCCTGTAAGACCTTGGAAGGTCGTAGAGTCACTCTCAAGTCCCTCCAGCCCCCGTTCGAGCCTCTCCAGGGAGTGAAGGTTCTCCACGTCGAACGATTCTCTGTGTAAACTTTTACACTTTGATGATTGAGGATTTTCCTCATTAAGTCAATAAAGAAAAAGAAAAAATTAGAGGTTTGAAATAATATTTTATAAAAACCTCTAAATATAAACACCTTATACTAGGAAAATTGTTATAAAATTTTATGAAAAGTATAAAATAAACGATGGGATTGAAACACTAACACATCTAGTGTGAACGTAAAATAAAATGAACACTTTATGAATAAAATGAATATTTTCCGATAAAGACTATGGTAAAGGTCCCGATGTAAAACAGTACACATCTAGTGTAAACGTAAAATAAAATGAATATTTGTCGATAAAGACTATGTTAAAGGTCCGGATGTAAAACAGTGTTTCTTTTTTCAATAGAAATAATACCCTAAGATTCTACGAGATAGTGTATAGGAAAATAATTCAATTTTTTACGATAAAAAAAGGTACTTTTTTACAATATAGATATAAAAAGATTTGAAAAATAACAAATGACCCCGAAGGGATCATCGAGTCAACCATTTCTTAGACGGACGTTACTCCCTCTGGACCCAATCTAGGGACCCAATCCTTCTAGGGGACCTCTTCCCTTTCCGATGGGTGAGGTTATAAGACCGGACCTCCTAAGGTACCTGACACATCCGGCACCCCAGTGTTTCTCGACCTGTGCTGACTCGCTGAAAGTGAAAGTGTACGGCTAATTGTTGCAACACTGCCAAAGTCCACTTGGTCGCGTCCCTGAAAGTCAGGAAAGCTTGGTAATAAGAGATCTACTCTTGTGCCTACGGGTTGTCCACTCCCCTGACCTGCCCTAGTCCCGGGACCGGACACCGACTCGTCACAGGCGACGGTCAAAAGGATTAGAGGTCGAGACCAGAGAAAGATTCGTGATAGGACGGGGGTCGGGACTGAGAAGACGGACTACTCGAAACGGTGCACTAGGACTTTACCCGTTTACCTTCGAGGGAGACCGAGACCCGAACCCATCGTCTCTGTTCCCCCTACTGTCCATGGTTTCCCCCAACGTGTCCCAGTCCCCGAAGGTCTCTCCAAACCCCGTCGGAGTCCGGCCTTCCGCACACACACACACCACGCCCCCTCGTCCCCACCAGAGATTGGAGGAGAGGAGAGTGACTCCCCTCTTCCTTCGACAGAAGGACGTCCTCGTGGACCCGACTCGAACGTAGGTGCGAGGCGTGGATCTTCCTTCCCCGACGGTATCAGTCTGGGAGCCTCTGCGGGCCCGGGGAGTAGGAGCCTTAGACTAGAGGGTCGCTTACACCTGTCTTTCGACTTCCAGAGCACGTACTCCAGGGCCGGTCCCGGTGGACGCGTGTTGCGAAGGGTTGTCCTTCTCCTTTACCCTCCACTCGACGCCCGTGTCAACACGTCCTTTCTCAACAACAATTAGGCTCTAGTCTAGTAGCTCGTAGAGTAAACACAACGGGGTGTAGACACTCACCTATCCCTACACTCTCAAAATTTTACATACGACTCTCGTCTTAGCGGGATCGGACCGAGACAGACCCTGACACCGAATCACCTTCTACCTCTCTACTTCCTCCCAGTTCGCCTACAACGGGGGTGGGATTCCCGGGTCCCGGGGGTCACTGTAGGAGAATACAAGTCTTCGGATCCTACCGCATAACCACTACTTTCGGGACCTTGAAAGATGGTCAGCATTGTCTCAGTCTTCCAGGTACTGACAGGAATGTCTCACGCTGGAATCGACCCTGTTCGGGACTAACCTATCTGTGAGTAAAATGATTTTTCGTCCTTAGAGTATAGTTGAGAAAGAGTTGTCTTGGAGTATCGACCTCATGGAAGAGGTGAGAAGAGAGAAAAGAAGGATGGGGGAGAGGGTAATGTATTAAAAACAATGTTTATCAAAGAGTTTAGGTTGGAAGAGAAGTTTCGGAGGTATAGACGAAACTCAAACATACGTTCATTGTCTCGTACGTCGAATTGTCACCGGATTTGTTTGTCCCGACTCAAAGAGTCTCTTATCCCGTAGACTGCAGTCGTTCGGTCCTAGTTGTGTCGACGAGTGGTTACCGTGGTTCCGACAAACATAGGGTACCAGGAGTCGTACAAGAAGACGACCCAGGGTCAGGGTACTTCCGACGGCGTCGTGGTCGGTAGTTCGGGTGCTAACTGAATCTCTCTTTGTTAACACAAACCGGGAAAATAGTCCTTTCCTTTACAAACAGGTCTTCATTGGGGTCTGGGGTCGTAATATCAGTGTAGAAACACCACTAATCACCAATGGGTCCTGTACCGTTTTAGGCAAGGGGTGTAAGAATTGACAGGACCGTTAGTCCGACTTTACGTTCGAGACAGGGTAGCTGTCGCTCGTTCTCACTGTAAACCATCGGTACCGTCAGTTTTCGGACTTTAAGGAGGGAGAAGGAGAAGGAAAGTCACCACCGGAATCTTCGGCTTACAAGATCTACCCCGTCGACGTTTTACCATTTCGGGGTAGTCGGACGTAGGGGCTCCTCGGGACACATCGTCTCTGGTGTCGTCTAGTGGTCCCCTCCGTCACACTCACTCTTTACTGGGGACGACCCGATTCGATGATTATACGGTCCAAATACACTGGTGTTGTTGGAATGTGCCAGAGTGGGAGGTCTGGAAGTAGTGTGCCCACGGAGAACGACTGCCCCTGATCTTGTACTCGGAAACCCAAAAAGCCAGAGGTGGACCTCAGTTCGTCGTCCCTTCACTCGACCCCTCCTTCCAATTCGAACGGACTAGTGTCGTAGGTCATAGTGAAGGGTCCAACCAAGGTCCCCAGATACGGGTACACCGGTTCTCGTCTTTCGTTATCTGTGTCTAATTTTACGTGTGTGTGTGTGTGTGTGTGTGTGTGAGGGTGTGCATAGGAGTGTCAGAGTGTGTCTGTGTGTACATGAGTGTGTGTCTCTCAGTGTATTTGTATGTGAGTCTGCGAACACTGTTGTGCTAGAGAGTTAGTACTTCGTTTCAAACTTTCTTTTCCCCCTATAAAAGGCCAGTTGAAGAACATGAACGAAAGACTAAAACCTTTTTCGGTGTCGTAGAGTTGTAACTCCAAAAGGTCGAGTACTAGGTTTATTTCTTAGCAAGAGAAATTAATTACCGTCCGTCTACACCGGTCCACCCGTGTCCTTCGGTTTGGATAGTAATCAAACGTTTGTCGGGCGACTCAGGCCTTTCTCCTCATCTCCACCTCAACTTTAGTAAGGATACAACACTCTCGTGTCACGACCTATGATTCGAACCGGCACTATAACTTCCGCTCCTCCCCTTTCAAGTACTGTAGACACTCCAGCCACTGATTCTGGGTAACCATCCCTTTCTGGACCCCCTAAAGTCTCCTCAAGAGTTAAGTTTCTTACTCCCTTCCCTCTACTAAGTGCCGGTACTGCCCACCTCGTCGGTCTTTGCGACCTCGTCTACGTCGAGTCTCCTCGACTGGCGGCCGGCCCTCCTCCCTCCAGACCGAGCCCCTCGGAACACCCGTCTCAGGTCCCTTGGCGTCCATCACCTGTACGGTACCTGTCCGAGTGGTCTTCCCGAGGTCGACGCGGGTCACGTCTCCGGGGTCAGAAGAGACCTTCGACGGGTACTTCGACTTGGTCCTCTCCTAACCCGACCCCTCGACCTTTCGGTCCAGGTGGAGGATCTTCTGTTGTCAGGGTGTACGTCTCTAAAACGGAGGTCTCAGGGAATAGGACGTCACTTTACAAACATGGGAAAATCCGGTGACACCCAGTAGTCCCACCACTCTTTCCCTACTCCTTCGGGGGGCAGGGGGCTGGGAGGAAACTCTTTACTTTTCTAGTGTAAAACCTTCGTCGGCGTCTGGGTCGAGTTGTAGGGGACCGAACCCCGGGGCCCTACTCGAAATTATTCTTCAGTTCCGGTCAAGGACGGAGATAGAGAACAGGAAAACCCCTACTTCGACTGGGTCATCCATACATCGGAGTCCACATGGGGTACACTACAAAACTTCTGGTTCCGGTTCTGTGTCCACAACAGTCTGTCACTCGAACGAGTCCCGATGCCCGACCCTCCTTCCTTTCCGAAAAACTTCTCGACTTCCTCCGGGAGTCACAACCTTGTGTTTTTAGTGTAAGGATAGACCACACACGCACACGCCACACACGATTCAACGAAGTCAGTACGGGTTAAGAAAACGTTGGGGTACGTGACAATCGGGTGGTCCGACGAAACAGAAACCTTAGAAGGTCCGTTCTTATGACTTCACCCAACGGTACGGGAGGATAGACCATGGGGGAGGGTTGACATAAAAAGTTTTGAGCATAACGTCCTTTTCCATAAACCCTATTAAGACCCCTTCCTTCCTCTAGTCGACTGTATACTCACATTCCGCTATAATGTAACCGCTCCAAACACACGTCTTCTCGTGTGTCCCTTCCCACATAACGGGGGGAAGTGGGACTCAGTCGCGGGCTGAGTCAAGACGCCAGTGAAGTCTGAGGTGGGCACTGGGTTGCGCAGTATTGTACCGAGAAAATTTGACGGACTAAACATACGAATAAAATGTTCTACAAAGGACCCGTTTAGAATCGGCATGGTGTATAAAAACTTCAAATAAAATAACTTCAGACCAACTAAGTGTCACACAGTTAAAGACGACATTTTGTTTCACGGAGTCAACATGTGTGTGTGTGTGTGTGTGTGTGTGTGTGTGTGTGTGTATATAGGAAAAAGTGTAAGAAAAGGTATACCAAATAGTATCCTATAACTTACATCAAAGGACCTGAGATCTCATCCTGGAACAATTAATAGGTAAAACATACATTACTAGAAAGAAGGTCATTGAGGTTTGAGAGTCGGGTAGGGAGGGAGTGGGCTGAAGGGGACCCGTTGGTATTCGAACACGATGCAGCCACTCAGACAAAAACAAAGTATTTACACAGTATAAAATCTAAGGTGAATGTTCACTATAGTGCACATAAACAGAAAGAGACAGACTGAACGAAATGAGTCATACTAGTAGAGATCCAGGTCGGCGCGACGACGTTTACCGTAGTGAGGTAGAAAAATACCGACTTATTATCGGACAACATATATACGTAGTGCAGAAGAAATAGGTGAGTGGACAGCTACCTGTAAATCCGACGAAGGTAGGGTTCTTCTCCAGGAAGGACCACCTGATAAGATGGACCCCTCACGTCTCCCAAAACAATATAGACGGGTCTACTTTCGCAAGTAGTAGTGGGTCAAGACCAGAGTAGACGGTCTACACGGATGGACAGGGTGCACGACACACAGACGTCTTAACACCACTCGTCGCGAGGTCCGTCGGTTGGTAGTCGTCACCCGCACCTCGGTTCGGAGTCTCCGGGTGTCGTGTGGTGACGTGAGGGTCAGGACACTTGTAGACAAATTTTGGAAACTTGTTGCTGTTTTACTACCGTTTTACTAATTGTCTTTCGACTCCAGACCAGACCTGGGTCTGTCGGTTCTGATCTCCGGTAAGGAAATCCCGGACGTTGTCTCCGCGGTACCATACCCTCAGTTAAGGGACATGGAGGGAGAAAGGTCTTTCTCTACACTTTTGCGTGGACACTTTGAGAGGAAAGTGAGTAGGTCCCAACTTAAAAGGAATTCAGCGGACCCGTCTTTTCACTACCATACAAGTTGTACTCTAAGGTCTTGGAGTATCCCTCCCGTAGTCTCTACGACCCACTAAAAAGAAGAACCACAGTTTATTGGGTGATACCCGTTCAGACTAGGGACGACACCATCCGTGGATACAGGTCCTGTCCCAAAGGAGAGTTTGATCTTGTGGATGGGGGTTCTGGGGAGGGGACCGGAGGAAAGGAAATGGTCCACGACCCTTGTACGTCTTTTTATTTTGTCTCGAGAACAACAGGTTTACGTCGACCAGGGTTTGAATACACTTAGGGGACCCTTACAACAATTTTACGTCTGAGACTTAGTCGTCAAGACCCAGACCGGGTACTACCACCTAAAGATTGTGTAAAGACCCACTACGACGACGAGACACCTGGTGTGAAATTCTTCGTTCCCAATTGTCAATAAGACTTTCTACCAGGAGTTGTTAGTTGATCTATTATCTTTACTTGAGAGAGTCCGGGTTGGGTCTGATGACTGAGTCTTCGACACCCCACTCCGGGTCCATAGACAAAAAGTAGATCAGAGGGTAGGTGCGGGACCCTAAGTTTACGTTCAGACTGACGACTCCCAACCCTTGGTGACCCGATACCATCCAATCCTATATTGGTAGACTGACGTTATCCCAAATTGAGTCGGACCGAGCCCTCCTCTCCACCGGTTAAATGACCTATTCGACCGGGGTTCTTCATGGGAATCACTGAGGGTCTGTCTCGATTCGCGACACGTTTCCGGGGTTCTCCTTTAACCTCCGACCTCTACCCCGACTCTTTATTAGGTCCTGTAACAACGTCCGGTTGGGTCAGTATGCATGTCTTAAAAGGAACCGTTAACCGGAAAACACCAATTCGTAGTGGTGAGGTGGGATGAGCGTTGAGAAGTGATTGTCTTCTCATTCTTGAACAGTCGGTCCCAGAGAGAAGGACAGGGATCGATACAAATTCAGGGAGATTGAAGAAGTTCTCTTTTCGAAGACTATGTCTTTTGTCAAGGGGACAGACTATTCAAGTCCTACCGTGGTTCTTGACCTCAGAGGTGAGACCCTGGCAACAACAAGTCAGCGATTCAACCCAGGCGGGGAAAAGCTGGGGTCCCTGACGTCGTGCGGTCCGAAGGGACAGGAAGTGATAGAGGGTCTCGAACAAGTTTGAGTAAAGGTACCCCAACTATTACGGGAGGTTGGTAGAGTGGGAGACAGTGGGCGAAGAGAAGGACGGGTCGTAGTCCCAGGAAAGGTCACTCAGCCGAGAAGTGTAAGTCCACTGGTTTCCTGACCTCGAAGTCGTAGTCAGGAAGGTCACTTACAGGTCCCAACCAACGGAAATCCTAACTGAGACCCTGTCACCCTGAGTCGTCAGGGGGAAGGGCGTCGGGCACCTCCGTGCCCTCACTCGGACCTCCCTTCTCTCGGAGTCCTCCACACCCACACAGAGTGGACCACTACCAAGTGTCCCACCTCTGTCCTACCAAGAGCAGACACAGAATCCAGGGGTGTCCGCCGTAGAAAGTCTGTGAGAAGGGGTTCGTAGGGTGGACGTCTCTTACACACACACACTAAGGTCCTGGACCCGTTGTCGGTCCCCCGTCGACCCCCTCCGACTGTGACAGATAATGGAAACTTTACACACGTGAAAAGGAGGATACTTCATTATTTACGTACAAAAGGATATTATGTACCGGGTTACGACTCCTTTTATTTATTAGGACACTAAGGTGACTACGTGGGATCTCTCACACGTGAGGCGGGAAAGTGCCCTTGTGCAGGTCCGTCTCTTTTGTAACAAAAGACTTGTCCACCACAAAAGTACCTCCCCTGCAAAATCTCTGTCTTACTTTAGGTGGGAGAAACGTCACTTGTGTGTCTCCGATCCCACTTCCGTCCCACGAACCCCCGCAGGACAATACCCTCTGACCCAGTGGAGAGAAGTCGGGTTGTTCGGGTCGAGGCTGCCATGCCAGGTGAATCCCTTCGTCCGGGTCGTCGGAGTTCCTCCGGTGGTCACTCAGGACCCCAAGTGTGAGTTAGGACTCCCCGACGGTACAATCTTTCTACGACAAAAACCTATTGACTCGGTGTTCTCCTCGAGACTGTTAGACCCCCTAAGGACAGGAGTCCTGTACAGAGGAGACGGAGTAGAATCTCGGTCCCACCACTCGGACCCAGAGGAGTCGGTGTCTCCCACGGCCCGACGACCTCCCCGCGCCACTGGCCCACCTGAGCAATCGGCTTGTGATCGATTTCATACGTGAACGAGTCCTCGTAGTCGCTCCTTCTCCCACTAGTCGAAATTAGACATTCTTTTCCTGCTAAACATCCCACCAAACTTAAACGTTTCGGTAGGGTCTAGAAGACCACAGTCCGAGAGGCAGAGGGTTAGGGGGGTGACGGGGGGCGGGGTGTGTGTGTACACATCGAACTGAAGGACCCATTACACACACCGGTCTGCGTGGCGTAAAGATCCGTCTATTAGGTAGAGGATTTCAGAATAATTATAGAGTTTCAATTTTAGATTTTCGACTGAAAGTTTTGAAGACTGGTCGTCTTGACACGGATTTCGTGGATGTTTACTTACTCGATTCTCCTGTCTCCCCACGGGACTACTGTACCCCCACGTGATGAGAGGTCGAGTGTCCCAGGGCCTCCGACGTCAGCCGACCGGAGGACCCTGGTCTCCCGTGTCTGTCCACGGCCTCTGTGGGAAGGGAGGTCGGCGCTCCGTCACCTCCGGTGCCCCCACCCCGGTCCCGACCCGTGGGACACCCCTGGACTCGGGAGTGGGCCTTCCCCGGCGTCGGACCCAGACCCCGTACCCGGGGGGTGGTTCGACCGAGTCCTTTGGGGTCGAAGTCCGGCCGGAACCAAAGCCACCTGGGTACCGGAAGCCCTCGGAAGGTTTTACGACTGTCGGCACGAGACCTTTCTGTCTTTAAGGTTGGCGGTGGGAAGGAGGGTTACTGGGCGAGTGGGAGGACCGACGTCTTCTCCGAAAGACAGTCCTCCCTACGTACGAATAAATATTGTCTACCCACACACCTAAAAGACCTTTGCCCAAATACCTAAACCCGGGTCGACGTGGAGGGACTTGCGACATCGGGACCCCGATGACTGGAAGGAAGGTCCTTCCCGGACAACACAGTACTGGAACATAAACCCTGGTTCCGTCCTGTCCGTAGGTGCGGAATGGGAGACTGGAACACTGTAAGTCGTTCTCCTTCCCCACCTTTTACACACTAGTTTCGAGTAGGATAATGACCCATCGGAGGCTTCAACTACCTTGTGTCTCAGGTTTAGTACTTTTTGGTTTGTCGAACTCGTTAACTGGTGTTCAGGATAAAAGGGTCAAGAACTCATGGGTTCTCCCACTGAAAGAGGTCCGAGAGTGAAAGTTCTTACAGTCGTAGGGGACGACCCGAACAATTTTGTTCCAGGGTGGGAGTCCTCAGAACTGAGTCCTTCAGACCCCACCCGGGACAATAAGTCAGCGAGTCAACACTGGGAAACACTGGGGTACCTGACACCGTGAGGTCCGAAGGGACAGGGAGTGGTATAGGACCCCAAACGAGTTTGAGTACAGGTAACTCATTCACTACGGTAGGTTGGTAGAGTAGGAGACAGTAGGGGAAGAGGAGGACGGAATTCAGAGAGGGTCGTAGTCCCCGAAAAGGTTAGTCAGTCAAGAAGTGTAGTTTACCGGTTTCATAGCCTTGAAGTCGAAGTCTCGTCAGGAAGGTTACTTATAATTCTTAACTAAAGGAAATCCTTACTGACCAAACTAGAGGAACGACAGGTTCCCTGAGAACTCTTAGAAGAGGTTGTGGTGTAAACTTTTCGTAGTTAAGAAACCGTGAGTCGGACGAAATACCAGTCGAGTGTGTAGACTATTAAACGGAAACGTCGTTCACAGGTCCACCACGACTGCGGTGACGGGGTCCTGGTGTTGACTCTTGGCGGGAGGTTTCGGTTGTATCACGACGGGGGTATGGACGACCCAGTGGAGGATAAAGACAGGGTGTTTCACTGAGTCCGTCGGGTCTTTACCCCAGACACCGATGTCCCCGATTTTGGTCTTAGTCCCAGTATCTCCCTGAGACCTTGGACGACTCCAGGGGCTCCTCCAGTGGTTCTCGCACCGGGGAGGGACCGGTTGGTCTACCGGAAAGTGGGGACACTACACTCATCCTTCACGGTTGTTCCGGTCGTAGTCGAACCCCTGTCTCCAGGAGCAGGTCGGTGGTCTTTTAGGACGTGAGTTCCGGAGTTAAGAAGGGGACGTTCACGGTCGAGGGTGTCATTGGGGTGAGGAATATCACCACCCGTTTACCTATCCTTCTGTGAAAGTCCTCTCCACGTCTGACTCCCCCTTAAAATAGACTTTTTGTCTCCAAATAAAAGGGGTCCTTTCTATTTTCGTTAAAAACTCGAATAACCTACCTCAATTCCAAATTCATCTTGTTTATAAAAGGGTCCACTGAGTCACCATTTCTTAGGTGGACGATTTCGTCCTCTACTTCCAAGTCAGGGACCCAGCCCTTCTAGGGGACCTCTTCCTTTCCCGTCGGGTGAGGTCCTAAGAGCGGACCTTTTAGGACACCTGTCTCCTCGGACGACACGACGTCAGGTACCCCAGGGTTTCTCAGTCTGTCCTCTGAATGTTGATTTGTTACTGTCTTATTTGTAATCCCTAAAAGAAGGGTTTGGTCACTTACCACCGAATTTCACATCTAATCATTATTTGCCTTATTTCTTTTCAAGAAGGAAGATGTGTGTTCAGAACATGACCGAACCGAAACAAATACAGTGATAGGAAACGAAACCACGCACCGGTAAACAAGTCTTCGGGCTAGGTGGTGGTTCGTTACGAGGACTATAACTACCGGTTACAGGCACCTTTAAGTCTCGTCCCGACAGAACAAAAGTCGTCAAACCCTCGGACAAATAGGGTCTTTTACCCTTCGTTCACAGTTTACACTGGTCAGAATTGAGATCTCTTTAGGGTATCTCTTCTGGAAGACGAAGAGACGAGGACTGGGGGTCGGAGAGCCCCAGACGTTCCGACTCACTCACTACCCCACATCGGATCTTTGACTTACTGAACGAGAGGTTTCTCAAGAACTCTCCACTCATGGAATATAAAACCTTCTACAGAAGGTTTATGTAGTTTTGTACCTCTCTCTTCTCTAACGAAGGACTTCGTGGGGTGGGGGTGTTAGTATCTCCTGTCGTTCCTCCCCCACGTACGGAGGGAGTACGGACCTTAAAAGGACTTTCGTGAGAACCGACCAGAACACAGTTCGAGTCCAGAACTTAAGAAAAGATAATAAGATAAAAGAAGGTTATAAAGAATCACTGTTTTTTTTTTTTTTCCGGTCATTAGATCTTTTAAGATCTAACGGGATATGAAGGTTTACACTCTGTATAAGGACTCTAAAGTGACGGAAACGTACACTATGAGAGAACGAAATTCATTACTTCTCAAAATATCTAGTAAAGACTCGGACATAATGTTCTTTATATTTCGTTTTATCAAATCCAACAAGAAAGAATTCTAAAATAACTTCATGTGAACTAAATGTTACGACACAATTGTGTTCGAAAAAAAATTAGTCACCATGTCACCGTCCGGTACTTTGATTTTCTACGAATGAGGAACCTTCCTTTTAATACTGGTTGGATCTATCGTATAAGTTTTCGTCTCTGTAATGGAACGGTTGTTTCCAGGCAGATCAGTTCCGATACCAAAAAGGTCACCAGTACATACCTACACTCTCAACCTGACACTTCTTTCGACTCGCGACTTCTTAACTACGAAAACTTGACGTCACAACCCCTTCTGAACTCTCAGGGAACCTGACGTTCCTCTAGGTTGGTCAGGTAGGATTTCCTCTAGTCAGGACCCACAGGTAACCTTCATGACTACAACTTCAACTTTGAGGTTAGGAAACCGATTGACTACGTTTCTCGACTGAGTAACCTTTTCTGAGACTACGACTCTCCCTGACCCCCGTCCTCCTCTTCCCGTACTGTCTCCTACTCTACCGACCTACCGTAGTGACTGAGCTACCTGTACTTAAACTCACTTGAGGCCCCCAACCACTACCTGTCCCTCCGGAAGTCAAGTCAAGTCAAGTCAGGGAGTCAGCACAGGCTGAGAAACACTGGGGTACTTAGCGTCGTGCGGTCCGGAGGGACAGATAGTGGTAGAGGGCCTCAAGTGAGTCTGAGTGCAGGTAGCTCAGTCACTACGGTAGGTCGGTAGAGTAGGAGACAGCAGGGGAAGAAAAGGACTGGGGTTAGGGAGGGTCGTAGTCTCAGAAAAGGTTACTCAGTTGAGAAGCGTACTCCACCGGTTTCATGACCTCGAAGTCGAAATCGCAGTCAGGAAGGTTTCTTTAGGGTCCCAACTAGAGGAAGTCTTACCTGAACAACCTAAAGGAACGTCAGGTTCCCTGAGAGTTCTCAGAAGAGGTTGTGGTATGAAGGTTTCGTAGTTAAGAAGCCGTGAGTCGGAAGAAGTGTCAGGTTGAGAGTGTAGGTATGAACTGGTGTCCTTTTTGGTATCGGAACTGATCTGCCTGGAATCAGCCGTTTCATCAGAGACGAAAACTGATATGATAGATCCAACCAGTATTGAAAAGAAGGTTCCTCATTCGCAGAAAATTGAAGTACCGACGCCAGTGGTAGACGTCACTAAAACCTCGGGTCTTTTTATTTCAGACTGTGACAAAGGTGACAAAGGGGTAGATAAAGGGTACTTCACTACCCTGGCCTACGGTACTAGAAGCAAAAGACTTACAACTCGAAATTCGGTTGTAAAAACGAGATGAGAAAGTGAAAGTAATTCTCCGAAAAATCGAGGAGAAGTGAAAGACGGTATTCCCACCACAGTAGACGTATAGACTCCAATAACTATAAAGAGGGTCGTTAGAACTAAGGTCGAACATTAAGAAGGTCAGGTCACAAAGAGTATTACATGAGACGTATCTTCAATTTATTCGTCCCACTGTTATATGTCGGAACTGCATGAGGAAAAGGATAAACCTTGGTCAGACAACAAGGTGCAGGTCAAGATTGACAACGAAGGACTGGACGTATGTCTAAAGAGTTCTCCGTCCAGTCCACCAGTCCATAAGGGTAGAGAAAGACTTAAAAGGTGTCAAATAACACTAGGTGTGTCGGTTAAGTACCCCAGCGTTTCTCAACCTGTGCTGACTCGCTGACTTGACCTGACTTGACCTGACTTGACTCGTCACCGTCCGTTCCCGAAGGGACCACCGAGTCTGTCATTTCTTACACGGACGTTACGTCCTCTGGGTCCAAGTCGGGATCTAGTCCTTCTAGGGGACCTCTTCCTGTACCGTTGGGTGAGGTTATGAGAACGGACCTTTTACGGGTACTTGTCTCTTCGGACCGTCCGATACCAGATATCCCAACGTTTCTCGACCTGTACTGACTGGTTGATTGTGAAAGTGAAAGTGAAGTGTCACCGTCCGTTCGGTCCTCAATTGACAACCACGGTATAAACTCTCTGCCCCCAACGGGTCCCTTTTCTGTTCACTGTGACCTGACTCGATAAGTGAGTCAAACTGAGGACCTCTTAAAAGAGGTCGGGACGACCCTGTCACCATTGTTGACTGTTCCGACTGTATATAAAATATAGTACCCGTCCGAGAGGTCTCCGGACCTGTGGAACAGGATTGTCCGTCACCTTGCCACGACAAAGGGTGAACCAAACTTTAACGAAGGGGCCACCGTTTACAACGTAGAGTCGATACCTGGAGAACCGTCTTATTTTGGTCAGACAGAAGACTCATTCCGTCGGTGAGGATCAACAACAAGTCAGTGATTCAGTACAGACTGGGTACCTGGCATCGTGCGGACCGAGGGGACAGGAAGTGATATAGGGTCTCAAACGAGTTTAAGTACAGGTACCTCAACTACTACGATAGGTTGGTAGAGTAGGAGACAATGGGGGAAGAGGAAAACGGGAGGTAGAGAGGGCCGTAGTCACAGAAAAGGAGAAAAGGTCATTCAGCCGAGAAAACTAGTCCACCGGTTTCATAACCTCGAAGGCGAAGTCGTAGTCAGAAAGGTTACTTATAAGTCCTGACTAAAGGGAGTCCTGACTAAACAAACTAGACGAACGTCAGGTTCCCTGAGAGTTCTCAGAAGAGGTTGGGGTGTCAAGTTTTCGTAGCTAAGAAGCCGTGAGTCGGAAGAAATACCAGGGTGAGAGTGTAGACATGTACTGATGACCTCTTTGGTATCGAAACTGATCTGCCTGGAAACAACCGTTTCACTACAGAGACGAAAAATTATACGACAGATCCAAACAGTATCGAAAGGAAGGTCCCTCGTTCACAGAAGATTAAAGTGTCAACGTCAGTGGTGGACGTCACTAAAACCTCAGGTCCTTGTATTTTAAGGTTGTTACCAGACCAATCAGTTTCGATACCAAAAAGGTCATCAGTACATACCTCTCAACCTGACATTTCTTTCAACTCACGTCTTATTAACTACGAAAACTTGATACCACAACTTCTTCTGAGAACTCTCAGGAACCTGACGTTCTTCTAGTTTGGTCAGTTAGGATTCCTTTAGTTGAGACTTATAAGTAACTTTCCTTACTATGGCTTCGACTTGCTATGACTATGACTTACTATGACTTCGACTTCGAGGTTATGAAACCGGTGGACTACTAATCTTTTCTGGGACTACGACCCTTTCTAACCCCCGTCCTCTTCCCCTACTGTCTCCTACTCTACAAACCTACCGTAGTGACTGAGCTACCTGTACTCAAATTCGTTCGAGACCCTCAACCACTACCTGTCCCTCCGGACCGTACGATGTCAGGTACCTCAACGTCTCTCAGCCTTTGTTGACTCGATGACTTGACTTGACTTTTATTTTAGACAGTGTTAAAGGTCAAAAGGGGGTAGATAATTGGTACTTCACTACCTTGGTCTTCGGTACTAGAGTCTACAGATTTACAAATCAAAGTTCGATCGACAAAGTAAGAGAAGAGAGTGGGAGTAGTTCTCCGACAAATCAAGGATAAGTCCATGAGGACCACCTAAGGACGATTTCGATCCGGTAGATGGGAGACCCCGGTACAACTCGGGTTATCACGTCCGTGTGACCAGACGAACTTACTCACACCCGGACGGAATGCGTGGTTGTCCCTACTCTCCTCGATCCACAGTTTTGTTGTACGTCGACCCGATAGTCTTGTGTACGGAGGGAGACACACAAGGTCTCTCTCGGTCTGTCAAAGAGGGTAGTATGGGACTAAAGTAGGGTTGGGAACCCAACCGATTTTCTATTTCGTGTACTTAGACCTGGGGAACAGACGACGTTGTTTACCAGATTCCTACTTTTTCCCTGGGAACTTCCACCCCTCAAGTCCTTTCACGTACTTCGGGCGCGCATTAGAGTCAGGTAGGGGAAGTAGGGTCTCCGTCCCTCCGGTGCCAGACTCGTCCTCCGGTTAGTCCCACTCCGATACACGCACCCTCCAACCCAGATCGACCGTTATCACTACCCTTACTTCTACGTACCGCCTTGAAATCCCTTTACCCTTGTTCCGGGGACTGGGTCCGTGCGTCTCCGAAGTGTCGGAGAACGCTAGGTCGGTGCCCCGGCCTGACTTCCTGTCCTATACCTCCTCCCCGGTCTTGGGTCCCCCGGGTCCGTTCCTCTGGAGTGGGTCGGGACCCCCCTGGGTTCCTGGGGTCTACCTCTGAGCGAAGTATCGTCATGGTCGACCCCAGACCGTATGCCCGGACACACACGCTCCGAAGGCAGGAGTCTCTCTTGGCGTCCAACCTCTGTCTAGGGAGTCCTTACACGACTATGGTGACAAATGGGGCCCCGTCCAGTCGGTCCGAGGAGACCGTGTAAGGAGACCCGGAAGTCGAGTCCTAACTACTGAGCGACCGTATGCCTCGTACAACCCTAATACACACCTTTGTGAACCTTAAGAACACGTCGCGACCCCGGTTCGTGTCTCTTCCAGGGAGGACTGGAAGACCCAACAAAACTCGACTCGACACCGAAGGGTGTAAGTGCCAACCGGAGGAGTGGGGTCATAGAGTCTTGGCCTGTCGTGGATCCCTATCCATTAATTCGATTTTACTCCGGTAATCCCACCCGGGGATAGGCTCTACAGACCCCAGGAATATCTCTTCCTTTAACGTGCGCCTGTTTGTGTCCACTGGTGCCCTTCTGTGAACCTCCTACGTGGTAGGCGGTCGGGTCCTCTCCCCAAGTCCTCCTTGGGTGACACTACTGGAGCCGTGAGTTAAGAGGTTTCACCAGTCCTTTGTGCACAGAGGAAAAACTCAGGGGGGTGGGGGTGGAGGGAATCAGACCCTTGAACAATCCCGTCGCTTGTGTATCATAATGACAATTGTGTCATTGTGTCCTCGGTAGAGAATAAGGACGTAGAAGTAACTCTTTTCTAGACCCTACGAGTCCTCTCGGGTTGTGAAAAACTATAATTGAACTTTAGACCGTACGTGAGTCAGTGCGGATTACTTCTGAGGAGGAGGGTGAGTGAGGTGACTGGTCGCAGTAGAGAAGGTCTTCGTCTTGTGCCTGTGAAGACCCTACTGGGTCTCCTGGTGGCGGGGGAGGAGGATCGACGACCTTTTACCACATAGCTGTTGTTTTTTACTGATGAGGTCTGGTCCGGTTCTCATAGTTGTGTCATTGAATAAATCTCGAACCGAAACCGAACTCTCTTCTATCACACTTCTACCTTACTTTCCGTGAGTATGAGGTCAAATTTTTGTGTACCGCATTTTTACCACCAGAATCTTTACGTGCCGTATTTTTATTCTAGAAAGAAACAATTCTTACCGGCTGTCATATAACTTGGACACCGGTCTTTTCTTAGAAAATCTTGAAAACTCATCGACAAACTTTCCGGACCTATCGGTTTTAATCTAGACGGTTAAGCCTGTTGCCCCTCTTTACTTCAGACCGACCTTGACACGGCACTCGGGACAGGTCCCTGGGGTTCCCGATTGTGGGGGTTGAGGCGTACAGTCCTCAGTCCCCCCTAAGGATGTCCCGTATAGAATTAGTTGTTGGAACACCCATTTTTACCTTGGTGAAGACTGAAATTTTACACAAGCATATTTCCTTCTTATATGGTTTCTCGGTTCTCCCTTAAAATTTCTCTTTTTATTTGAGTGTAGTTTCCGAAAACAAAAAGGTACAAGGGAACGTCAGTAACAAGTTCATATAAAAATTAAAATGTCAATACTAGTACCTTATTCCGTGGTTAAAGATAGTAAAAAAGGAAGAAGTAAAATTTACTAATGGGAATCCTATTTTAGCCCTTACTAAAATAACCCGGTTGTCCATACTTATATGACGATTTAACAAAGATAACGGTCTTTCCCGGAATAGTCGACTTGGTGTAAAAGTGAGAACGATTCACAAAATCGAAAATAAAATTTTTTACAAAATAAATTTTTCCACTTCCAACTAGAAATTAAAAATTCTTTAACGTAAATTTTTAATAATTTTCTGTCGTACGAAAAGATCTAAACGATCTTTTAACACCTAAGAAAACATGTTTAACGAGTTAGTGTACGAATCATGGATAAACGGATTACTCTAAAACTATTAAAAGAAGGTTTGACTTTACACACAAGCCATAAGTATGACCGAAGTAGTATGACAACCCCACTAAGAGGATCAGATAATGAAAAGGAATAAGGAAAGTAAAATCAATATTTTACAACTACACCAATTTAGGCAGTTGGAAAGAAACGTTAAGGCCGAAACGAACGCAGGGTCTGTCAGGGGAGGGACTGTCCAACCAGAGGACTCGAGAGGAAGGAGGGGATAAAGGAGACAGGAGGAACGACCTGGACAACCGAGAAACGAATAAGTATAGACTGAGAAACACTAGGGTACCTGACATCGGTTGGTCCGAGGAGACAGGTACCCTACGAGGTCCGTTCTTATGACCTCACCCATCGGTAAAGGAGGAGGTCCCCTAGAAGGGTTGGATCCCCACCTTGGACCCAGAGGACGTAAAGCCCGTCTAAGAAATGACAGACTCGGTGGTCTCTCCGGGAAGACAAACCCGTTCCAACAGGTCAAATCTCCTATTTTTATGTTCTACCAGTCCACTTAACCCTAACGTCTATTTGTCGTTTATTACAAATTTTTTATTCGTTGAGGTCCGTGATAAACCTTCCCTAACTTTGATTTTATTTTTTATGGAACGAATAAGATTTGAAAATGTCTTACAGGATACAAAATAGACCGTCGGGATCGAAAACCAGGGGTGCACACGGGACACAGTTCAGAGGGGTTCATCCACTCATAAATGGGAGTCCGGAGTCCTGTAGGACGAACGGGGTCTTTGTCTCCAGTCCAAGGACACGCCTGGGGCCGCGAGGAGGTGGTGAACCGCCCGGCCCCAGACGGTGCCGCCGGACCCCCTCCCCGAGAGTGGCCACGTCGGAGACCACAGACGTGGACACAACCAAACGAGGTCGGCGGTTTTGTCTTCTTGTGTCTGACTCCCCGAATTTGTTGTTCTTGAATAAAAGAGTGAGAAGACCCCCGACCGTCAGGTTCTCGTGCTACACCCCCAAAGAAACCCTAGGGGGAGAAACCGAACATTTGCCGAACGGGAGAGGGACTCAGGAGTACACCAACAGGGAGACCCGAACGGACAATGGATTAGAGGAGAAAAAGAATCCTGTGGTCAGAGCGACCTGGTGCCGGGAGGGATTATTGGAACAAAATTGAAAAACAGAGAAATTTCTGGGGCAGAGGTGTGTGTCAGTGTAAGATTCCACGATCCTCAATTCTAAAGTTGTGTACTTGAACCCCTAGTGTTAGGTCGGGGTTTGGTGTACGAGTAGGCCAGACAGACTCTGTGAGTAGGACGTGGGACAAGAGAGTGGTCTGTGGACGGCAGACCTCCCCAGGGTGACGCGGGATCCTAACCTCGGCATCCTTGGGGGCTACCGAGAGCTCGTGGGACTGAAGGATTCTGGAAGAGTCATGTTCTGAGGTCGGAGGGACACCCCGTCGGTTCCCACCCCGGGACAGGTGACGTCTGTCTAATGGGTTGAGACCGGTTGTGGGAAAACCTGAAGTTTAACCTGGGTGCGGACCTTTAAAGACGATGAGTCGGAGTAGGGTGCTCCTAGAGGGCTAGGTCTTCTGAAAGATTTAGTGGGACCTTTAAGAGAGAGACTCAAAACCACCAACTCAGAGTCCGGGGACCGGCGGAGGAGGTCCTGGACGGAATCATCTGTCCCGGAGGCAGAGGTAGTGGAGGTGGCGGAGGACGGAAGAAGGGAGGGAGGAGTCCAGTAAACCAGTGTCTTGACTGTCGAGAGGATGGTCCACGTCGGTTCTGTACTTCGACAAGTTGAATGACGACCGACTAGATACCAAAACGAAAGTTTTGTCAAACGTTAGATGACGTGTCTCTTAAATAACGGTCTACCGGACACCATACCAAAGTGACCCTATGTAAAGACCTAAAGTGTTTAGTGATAGTCCTATAATAATAATAACGACAACAAGTCACCGATTCAGTACAGGCTGAGACGCGCTGGCGTACTTGACGTCGTGGGGTCCGAGGAGACAGGAAGTGAGAGAGGGTCTCAAACGAGTTTGAGTACAGGCAACTCAGTCACTACGGTAGGTTGGTAGAGTAGGAGACGACGGGAGAAGAGGAAAACGGAAATCAGAAAGGGTCGTAGTCCCAGGAAAATCTGTCATACTTTCTCGTCCTATAATGTGGTAACTAATTCATAGGTAAAAGGAAGAGGTGGCAAAAGGACTAGGAACGAGTCACTACATCTTTTGGAAGAGGGGGTGTCAGACACGACATTGCTGTACTTTCGGAGACCGGAGTACATCGAAGACTTGTGAACTTTGTATCAATCGGGTTTAAAGTTTCCGTCATGGTCTTTTTATGTGACATTTATAGAGTTATAAAAATCTTGCCAACTTTACTGTTATAAAAACTATATCCGATTCATTTCGTAATAATTTTAATCGAAATGGTTAAAGGAAAGTGGAAAATTTTTACATCGTTGATCTTTTACATTTTAAGACAGATACTGATAAAGATGGATACTCACGGAAATTGAATTCTGGATTGATAAAGGAAGGAAAATAGAGAGAGAGCCAAAAATCGGTTATAAAATTACAAGATTAATTACAGGGAGAATTTTGTGTAAAATTTTAGACGATCTTCATGTTTGTAAAGAGAATGAGAATAAAAAAGTCTGACGGAAAACCTTTAGATTCGGTTAACAAGAAAGTCTACCTAAAGTTGTAACAAAAACGGTTTGAGTATTTTTAGGACGAACTTAATGAACAGAAATGTTGGTCTTTACAAAAAACACAGGGATGTTAACTGAAAGTTATCTCGAAACTCCAAAAATAAATATACAACGTATAAAGAAAGTTTCAGTAGAGACACATATATTATAAAGACTATGGTAACACCTACCCCCAGATATGACTCGCTGAAAACGGGAAATGTACAAACAGAAAATTTCAGTGAATTAATTGGACACGAATTCTGTCATATCAGAATTGACTATGATAGACACTACTCATGAAAAGAGGAAAATGGTATACTCAAGTAAAGTGATGTAAAGGATACAATAATATTACAATGTTGTTGGTTCTGAAGGTTCCGAATTATTTATTAATACCACCATAACCCGTAACAAGGACTTCTATTAAACGATTTATAATGAAAAATCTTATAAACGAGAAAATTTGAACCGTTACAAAAGGGAACCGAAACCAACGGAAGTTCCTGTGGGTAATCTCTCCGTAAAAGGAACAGGTTCATTTTATTCGTCAGATCTTTTGTCTTAAAGGAAGACCGAAAGACGTTACGTGGGGGATATTTTTATTGTGTTTTAGTAGTAAAAAAACCAAAACTCTGTATAAAAGTATCCCATTTAACGGTCTGATATCTGTCGGGGACTACGGAACGTTTTTACAGTTCCCTACTTCTCGTCAATACAAATTCTATGTACTCAATCCCAATCCAACCACAATCCCAATCTAAAATCTCAATCCCAATTTCAATCTCTTCGGACCAAACTTACGTGATACCTAATTTAAAGTTAAATTTTTGAGATTTTGAAGTGTATTGTAATTTTTCACTGATGAAAGAGGTTTGTAGTAAATCTCCATAGAATACGAAATATGCTCCTCTTCCGTTACCGTGGGGTAAGGTCACAAGAACGGACCTCTTAGGGTCCCTGCCCCCTCGGTCCACCCGACGGCAGATACCCCAGTGTGTCTCAGCCTGGGCTGACTTCGCTGAATCGTCGTCGTCGTCGTCGCACGAAATGTACCCGAAGGGACCACCGAGACACATTCCTTAGGTGAAAGTTACGTCCTCTACACCTAACCTAGAGACTCAGTCCTTCTAGAGGACCTCTTCCTTCACCGTGGGGTGAGGTCATAAGAACGGTCCCCTTTCGGGTACCTGTCTCCTCGGACTGCCCGATGTCAGGTACCCCAACGTTTCCTCAGCTTGTGCTGAATCCTGATTTGTTCTCACTGTTCACGAAATATAGTCGTCTAGTCGTTTCTTCGGTGATCCCACATAGGACCTCTTTTCCCGTCCGAAGGTCAAAAATAGTCTACTCGGTGTCCTCGTTCGACAATAGGTTCCTACTTCCACTTACGACACCGGACACGGTAGCCGGTCCCGACAGTGCCCACCACCAAAGTGGTCTGTCCGTACGGTCGACATACCCGTCCCCACACGGACCCACAAAAGTCTTAGACCTAGAGTCGAACAATACAAACCTCGATTTAGTCTGTTTTAACCCATTACTCCTTGTAGAAGAAATAGAAAGTTTCGTAACTACTCCCGGCTCGGATGTCAGAAACCAACTTAGACCCTAACCCGGTAAAGTTATACTCTTAAGACCTATGCAGAGGTGGGGTCACTGACACGAGTCGTACCGAACGGTGAGTGTGACCTACGACGAGACCCAGAGTGTCATAGAAGTCTACGAGGAAGGGAATTCCCCTACCACAAGACCAGTTGTTTCATCACAGGAAGGTGGGGGAACCGATCACTAGAGGCCCTTAATTATATCACCTTCCCTTAGACCCATCCCGTTCTAAGGTTCTTCTGAGAAAAGGGTTGAGAGGTTTGATAAGAACTATCAGAAATAAATCGGAGACCCCGAGGTAGAGGGACACCTAGAGGAAGGAGTTCATCGTCGAGGACGTCCCTCCCCCGGTGTTGTTCGGGGAGCACCCGTCTACCTACCTACGTCCTCTCGAAAGGTCACTACCCCCAAACCCCGTACGCGACACGGTCTGCCTGAGAGACCCTTTGTTTACGACTCTGACTCGATCCTCTCGTTACCAAATAAACCCTAGAGTTACTTTTTTACGGTGGTCGATATAGTCATTTGTTTTCTACAACGTTGGTAGCTCGGTAGTGTAATGTCGACCGGTCACCCCGGGACTCCTCTCAGTCCTACTCTTTGTTGTCCTAAGACCTGGGCCTACCGACTCAACGTATAGTTTCTTACTAAAGGTACTCGGTTCCGTTTTCACGACTTAAGGAACTGTACTCTACAGACCGAAAGGAAGTAATTACCTTTAGAAAACTACAAGACTGATGAACCAGAAACAGTGTTTTTACAGACATACAGGACCGAGGACAGAACGGAGAAACATTGTCAGAGAATCTCAAATGTCGTCAGAGATATTCGATAGTCCCGAAGGGTCCACCACGATCTCCATTTCTTGGTCCGACGGTTCCATCCACTGCATTCTCTACACCCAAGATAGATGAGTGGGACCCGAACTTTCACTTTCAGTGAGTCAATACAGGTTGAGAAACGTTGGGGTACCTGACATGTCGGGTACCTTGAGAAGTCCGGTCTTATGACCCCACCCATCGACAAGGGAAGAGGTCCCCTAGAAGGGGTGGGTCCCTGACTTGGGTTCAGAGGGTGTAACGTCCGCCTAAGAAATGGTCGACTCGATGGTCCCTTCGGACAGGACCCGAGTTCAGAAGTTAAAACAGGTGGTTTACTTTGTTTTAAACCTTGAAAATCCAACACGTAACAATAAAAAAAAGTTAACTGAAACTTTCCTTTCCCTTCTTCATCTTACCCCACCTCCTTGGTAACCCGACACTACGTCTGGACTACAGAAGGGACGGACGGGGTGTCACCCGAGACCCCGTTCCGAAGGGGGAATCTCCTCTGAACGTAGACCACCTTTACCGACCCTGAAACGTGGAGTCGGAACGAATAAGACAGACCCCGGTGGGGTTCTAGTCGCTCCAGAACCAGGGTTTCAACTCCCACTGGACACTCGACAGAGGAGGACAGTTCTCGAGTGGTATGAGGGGAGTCGGACCTCCCCTCAGAGTCGAGGGGGTGTAGTACCTCTGGCAGCTATTACGAGAGCAGTCTATGTCTCCCATAGACCAGAAGACATTGGAAGTTCGACTCGATTAGGGGTCGAGATCGTTCTTCTATGGCAGGAGGGTCGCGTGATAGTTGAGACCCTCGGTCAAGGGAACCCTTTGTCCTCGGGCGTTCGGAAACCGCGGGGTGAAGACCGCCGGTACGACCGGCTCTGGGGAGGAAGACTGGAAGGACCTTGGAGGTCGACACACCCCGGTACTAGTACCGTTCTCACCAAGGGACCTTCAGACCCAAAGGAGTCTGAATTGATCCCTCAATTCTAAATTAGTAGTCTTCTCATTTCCAGGCAGGTGGAGAGGTCCCACCCTCTCTCACGATTACACGATAGAGGAAACGACTCGGGAAACATTTGTGAACGCAGTAAGTCGACTATACTTTCCTCTATTCTCCCCCTATGTCCCAGGGGAAACTTTCGTCAGGACTTAGGTTTGGTCCTAAGAACCTATCCGGTAGGACGAGACCTAACGTAATCGAGACGTTAGGGTCCGAGTGTCTTTCGTGGAGAGGTTCCCCGAAGAAATGGTGTACTTTCCTCTCGGAACCGGGACTTCCCAGGACTCGAAAAGAACCGCGAAAAAGGGTCTGGAACCTTTTCCGGCCACGAAAATTTTCGTCTCCAGTGACTCACCCTCCTGGTAGCCTCCGCCCGACGTCTCTTACCAGGAAGGTTTGGTTTGACAAAGGAAGGAAAGGGTCAGGTGCTACCGATTGTAGACGGAAAGTGCCTGCCCTCCTTCCCTTTCGTCCCACTTCCAGGACTCTCCCCGATGGCGGCGGGTCAGGGACGTAGGAGGTCCCGGACCCCTCAGTCAGTCAAGTCTCGGACACCCGTCCTGGGTGGCTTCTTCGGCTCATGGGGGAGGGGAGACGTCGGGTGGGACGGGGAAGACGGAACTGCCAAAAGAGCACGCTGGCCCTCCGACTCCGACCCCGACCTGGGTCCTCCCCTCCGCGGGGGTCTCTCAGAGTTCCAGTTCCTCAGACAGGAAAGTGTAAAGAGAAGGTCGTGGAGTAAGTCCCGGACCGTGGTTCATCCATCCACAGGTCGCACAAAAAGAAAGCTCCTCAGAAACCTCTTCCTTTTCTAGGATAACACCAGAAAGAGGAGTAGAAAAATTTCACTACTTAAGGTTTGCACAGTACACTTTTCAGGCAGTCCGTCGGTGAAAGGGGAACGTGTCCATCCCTACATACCCAGGGAGGGGTGGTAGACCGTCGAACCCGCCATCTCAGGTGGGGTCAGGTCCATGGGTTCTGGGGACCGTGTCACCCAAACCCAGCCCACTGGGTCTGGCCTCTCGTACGGGAGGAGGACCGGGGAGCCAACCAAGTCCACACAGGGTTGTCAGGTTTCAGTCCGCCACTAGTCTATGGACACCCGCACTTATTCATTCGTACCTCTAAACCCCTACGACGGTAGAACTTTAGTACCCCTTCCCCGGACCGTTTGGGTCTCCCTACTCGTCCCGACTCTTTTGCTGTCCCTTTCTCTCAGTCCCAAGTCTAGTTACGGACGACTTAGGATTCGGGTGGAGACCCAAAAAGACAACCGACACTACTATTTGACGGAAGTGCATGGAGTCAGTACAACTCAACCCACCAGACGACAACGATTGCGGCGCGCAGTCCGTGTGACACGACAACTGACCTCGTATTTCGTCTACTTGAAGTTGTGCGTGCACTCGTAGCCGTAGAGGACAGCAACCAGGAGAAAGGGAAACTTTATTCAGCTTCAAACAAGTCTGAATGTTGAAGAGAAATCAGTCAAGAGGAACCGTAAAAGACCAGGGATTTCGTGTCAACTCTTAGGTGAGGAACTCTCCTCTTCTCTTTTTTCTTCGGCGGCAGGGCCGGAAACACCTGTACGACCCGGAAGCCTGCGAAGGGTAAGCCAGTCTCAGACCGGACTTTCTCTACCGCTGGCGTCTTACGTTGGCTGGCGCAGGAGTCCTTCGTCGGGCACGACCTCCCTCCTCCCCGGGCGCTCGAAGACTTTCGCGCGGGACACACCTCGAGACCAAGTCGCGCGACTCCTCGACACAATGGTCCGCGTGGAAGAGACTCTTGCTCTTGGAGACGAGTACGCGAGGTAGGCGGTTCCGGTGTGAACTGGGCCACACTGGTGTGCAGTGGGCCACACTGGGCCTTCCGTCCGCCCGGAACAAGACTCCTTCCGTCCGCCCGTTCCAGTTTTGTTCGTTTTGTCCTTTTCTTTAGTAAGTTGGATTCATTATATACTGGCCCGAAGGAGTATGGAGTCAACCATTTCTTGGTCGGACGTTACGTCCTCTGGGGTCAAGCTAAGGACCCAGACCTTCTAGGGGGACCTCTCCCCTATCCGATGGAGAAGGTCATGAGAAACGAAGGGAATACCGAGTCGACCATTTCTTTGGTGGACGTTAAGCCCTCTGGACCCAAGCTAGGGACCCAACCTTTCTAGGGGATGCTTGATCCGTTTTCAGTTTCTCTATGTACGTGGGTGACACAAGCGTCGTCGAGATAAGTGTTGTAGGTTCTGTAAATTTGTTGGATTTACAGGTAGCTGTCTACGTACTTATTTCTTTTACACCATATATATTATATATACGTGTGTGTATTTATACTACCTTATAATATATATTATATAGATTACCTTATATCGCTGACTTGATGTTACCTTATACAATATATAATATGTAATAATAAATATAACATGTATTATAATAAATATCACTTTATAACCAGTATTTTATCTTACTTATTTACAGTAAACGTCGTTGCACACACCTGGATCTCTAATAGTAAGATTCCTTTTATTCAGTCTTTCTCTTTCTACCTCTTATATACTATAGTGAAGATACTCATTAGATTATGTCGTCTTTACGTAGATAGATACTTTATCCTTGTCTGAGTGTCTATCTCTAGTCTGGTGTTCGGGGGAGAGTCTCTTCCCCTACTACCTCCCTACCCAACCCTCAAACCCCCAATCGACATTTAGTAATATGTGTCTCACCTATTCGTTGTTCCAGGATGACATATCGTGTCCCTTGATATAGTCATAGGACACTATTTGATGTCACCTTTTGTAATATTGTTTCTTACGTATATACACATATTGACTTACACGATTTGTCGTCTTTACTTGTGTAAATTTAGTTGCTATGACGTTCCTTTAATTTTTTTTAACTTCATTATGTACGAGTGAAAACTTTTGTACCTGTATTTCTTTTGTTCTTAGTGGGTGTTGGGTCTGTATTGATATACGGTCGGAGGGTACCAAATAAAGAGTAAATTTTTTTGGGGGGTGGGCGGGGTGGAACAGTGGTGGTCACTACTGTCAAACGTAGGGTCTAGTCTAAACGGACGAAACTTTGGAATATGTCTACCTTAGTACTTCGTACCAGAAAGAAACCTTTACCTCGAGACATTAGTTGCAATACGAAGCCTCTGACTGGGTGAGGCAACGTGTATCGACAAGTAAGAGTGACGACATAAAAGAACACACTTCCATTGTGTCGAACAAATGTGGACACGAGTTGAAGTCCTCTATGTCAAAAGAGTGAGGGCGGAGAAGGTCGTCGTCATGAACGCGACGATCGAGAACGGACACCACCCACGAGTCAGCAAGTCGGCATAGACTGAGAAACTCTGGGGTACCTGATGTCGGGCGGTCCAAGGAGACTGGTACCCTAAGGGTATCGTTCTTATGATGTCACCCAACGGTACGGGAGGAGGTCCCCTAGAAGGACTGGGTACAGAGGACAGAGAGAACGTGACGTCCGTCTAAGAAGTGACGACCCGGTGACCCCTTCAGGTCGAGAACGGGTGAGAAAAAAATAAGGGTAAAAACGTAAAATCGGTAAGAAAAGTGTAAATAACCGGAAAACCAATCGGATCGAGCACTTCGTAGAAAAGAGTAGAACACGAGTAAAAAGGTGTTCCGATAAATAAAAGAAGAATAATTACCCGTCTTCAAGAAGTGGGAAAGGTCAATACTAAGGAACTATCCTTCTCCCTGACGTCTAGAGAATGGGATACCGAACGTAAAGATGAAAGAAGTAATTATGATTTCGAAATACGGTAAGAAAGACAAAGGAAATACTGAATCACGAAAAGACAAGACGATTCCTTAAGACGGAGGAAGTACAAGTACTTTACAGGGGGGGATATAAGAAGTAACGGAAAGGAACTTACGATCTTAGATTAATTAAATTTAGATGGTAAATTTAGACCTTCACTAAAAGCATACCACACGAAAGGGGTTCACCTACAGATCTAACTGAGTCGTCTTAAGGTCAGAAAGTGGTTTTTATAATACTTACGTATACGTACGAATAAATATTCATAGAAGTTAGTACATTTGATAAAAATCGAAACGACAATTTTAATAACAACTGATTAACAGTAAATTTAGGTGGTTTTGTATTAAAAATCACAGACGTACTATATAAGTAATATACCTATATAGTTAAATAAACCGGTAGGTTTAGATAATCTGTAGGTTTAATAACGGTCTAAAAGTATGAATATTTATTTTGACTACTTTTCGATCCTTGTATAAAGTCACAAAGTCACACACATGAGTACTCTCTTAGGACCTTCATGACTGGGTTTACTTGTAAAATTCCGACAAGTAGTAATAGTGGTTTAACGAAAAGTCTTCTAAACGACTTTGTATTTTAAGGTACTTTTGACTCTGCTAATATAAGAGGGGTACAGTGATGTTGAACGGACGTTACCTCTTAACAGTAATTTTAGAAAACTGTCACCATATCTGTTATTTAATACGGAACTACAGTTTGTTCCACAAAAAATTTTTTCACTTAACGTTGTGAAACACAATTGGTATAAAGAAAGTAGACGTCTCTTGTCACATAGGTTAGTGACGAAGGGAAATATATTTCCGAAATGACAAGAAGAGTAACCAAACAGACTCAATAAATATCTTTTCCATCTTTGGTCAGTGTATACTTCGTCGAAACAAGGTTCCGGAAATTTGGAACGGATAAATAAATCCTCAAAATATAAAAGTACGTCAATTCGGAAAAGTGAAATAAAATAATAAAGACGGTAACGAGAATTAGAATTATCGGATCTAGTTTATAACTGGAGATACCCAATGAAAGGGTAAATAAAGGGAAATAGATAACCGTTGAATACGACGACGAAACTACATTCTATGTCTAGAGTCGTATACAGAAGAGGGGATAGGGGTCTATTGAGCGATTAAAAAGGGTCGTGGGATTGGTACTACACCTAACAAAACACAATAGAATCGTCGACCAGAATCTTAAGACGGATCCACCTCTTGGTTCCGACAAACCTTCCAAGAGACCCGTGACACTGGAATTCTACTTGGTGGTCTCCGGACCTGGGATCACGACTTCGGAGTCTCACCCCTCCTTCGACCAAACACTAAGGTGACCTCCGTAAGTGAGTCTCTCCACGTCGCGAGTGGAGACACGACACATGTGTTCTTCGTCTTCGTCCCAAGTTTCCGACGTCCCCTCCGACCCAGCCCCCCCGCCGGGAACCCGTGCATACCCGACACCCGGTCCCCAACCCCGAAGGCACCTCACCACGAAACCATCCTCAAACTCAGTCGATGTAGACGAAGAACTCCCGGTCCTTCTGGGGATCAAAGGCAGACACCCAATTAGACATAGAAAACAACGAGACGGTAAGTGAACTCACAGAAGGAAATCGTGGTCTCGACGGTATAACTAAAGCACAACGAAGTACATCTCTAAACTTTAGGGACGTGAAGACCGTAGTCGCTACGTCAAATCCGTTCGAGAGAGAGAGTCGGTAGGATTGGTACAAATTCACGTGGTAAATCGTTCAATCCATGGAAGTGTACCGACACGTTGGTTTGGCCCCTTGAAAAAGTAGACCTTTTTGACTCTGAGACACGGTCATTCGTTCTTGGTGAAGGGTAGGGGGGAGGTCGTCAGGGACCATTGGGGTGAGACGAAGACAGAGACACCGAGACTCAGGAAATCCTTGGAGTGTCTTCCCCTTAGTACGTCGTAAGTATGCGGGGACACTGACCGGATCAAGTGACTCGTGTGACGAGAGTCCCAAGTAGGTACACCCCATACATAGTCTCAGAGGAAGGAAAAAATTCCGACTTACTACAACGTGACCTCGAAGAGTCCACCGCGACCACCATTTCTTGGGTGGACTGTTACGTCCTCTGCATCCTCTCCGTCCAAGCTAGGGACCCAACCCTTTTAGGAGACCTCCTACCGTGTCGTTGGGTGAAATCATAAGAACGGACTTTTTAGGGCACCTATCTCCTCAGACCACCCGATGGTAGGTACCCCAGCGTTTCTCAACCTGTGGTGACTTTACTGAATCGTATGTACGTGTGTGTGGGTTACAAGGTGAAGTAGGTGACTATCTGTGAATTCATTTACCCCTACGGTAGTCTCGAAAAAACTTAAGGATCTTGACTTTAACGTCGGGTTTGAACCCCCGAGTACACCTTCTTTGATGTACATGAGGTCTCGCACATCATATGAACTGGGAGTTTCGGGACTACTGGAAATTCTTCCTTCTGGAACTGGACGGAGTCCCTCACTCATGGTGAGGACTGCACTCATGGTGAGGACTGCACTCATGGTGCAGTGGGCCTTCACGGGACCGAGGTGGGACAAGGTCTGTCTCGACGAGGAGGGTGGGGTGGGGAAGCGGGACCAGGGGTGGGGTGCACCACACGAGAGTGGGACGGTGTTCCTAGGAACACAATTCTCGGAGTGGGTTTGGACACGACTCGAAGTAAGGCTAGATTCACTCAATGAAGGTCTTTACACCCCCGGGGCCGACTGGGTTGGGGAGGGTACACCTAGTACGAAAAGAAAAGGTCACCTGAGGTTTCTCTCTCTTCAAAGAACTGTGTATATTGTCACCACCGTAATCCCTACAGTGGAGTCGTGTGGGCTCGGTCCGCGAAGGAGAGAGTCTCTACGAGATTCACTTTCTCCCGGGTAGAGTCCGTACTACTGGTGCCGGCGGAGATTCTATCACCTCAGACCGGGGACTCAGTAGGAGTAAGTAAGTTGTCCATAACTTGTTCTCGTGTCATGTGGGGTAGTGACCCGACCGACATGACCAACCTCTATACGTAACCCTTAGATGGTACCTCCTTACCCGTCCACAATGTCCTTTGTGTGTGTGTGTGTCGATTCATGTCACTGAACTCGGGATCCTACCCCAAACCTGGTGCAGCACGCAACAGGACAGAACCGGAAAGTTGCGATTTAAGTCTCTGCTAATACCCCTGCTAACGATGGAATCGTTTAGTCGGAGTGAAGTTCTTCTCTTTTGGCTGTGTGTCCCTCTCATTGGCAAAAGACTCCTGTAGTCGACCCCGTGCCCTCGGCGTCCTGTCCGTCCGTCCGGAGGGTGAGAATCAGACCAAGAAAGGGCCAGGCCACACACGGGAAGACGCCAGGTCGGAACCCGCCGCAGAACAGAAACTCCTCTACGACTAGAGACTTCAAAGACAATCTTTTGGGGGAGAAGGAGGTAGGAACGACTTCACTGTGTCACAAAATCTGCGCGGGAAGGACTACGAACTTAGAATAGAGTGTAGGACACCCCACAATGTCATAGACCTGACACGGACGTTATAATGGTTTACAAGTCAAGTGTATTCGTTTTAGGTAGTCGGAACGGGACGGACGGGACTCCCCGATCGTACTGGACTAAGATCCCTTTAGCACAATAGATAGACTCGTACACTGTGAAGTGTCTGTTGATACTACTCTAGTCAGGTCAAGTCAAGTCACCGAGTCAGCACAGGCTGAGGGACACTGGGGGACCGGACGTCGTGCGGTCCTGAGGGACAGGTAGTGGTTGAGGACCTCGAACGAGTTTGAGTACAGGTAACTCAGCCACTACGGTAGCTTGGTAGAGTAGGAGACAGCAGGGGGAGAGGAGGGTGAAAGTTAGAAAGGGTCGTAGTCCCAGAAAAGGTTACTCAGTCGAGAAGTGTAGTCCACCGGTTTCATAACCTCAAAGTCGAAGTTGTAGTCAGGACGGTTACTTGGGGGTCCCGACTAGAGAAAATCCTACCTGACTAACCTAGAGGAACGTCAGGTTTCCTGAGAGTTCTCAGAAGAGGTTGTGGTGTCAAGTTTTCGTAGTCAAGAAGTCGTGAGTCGAAAGAAATGTCAGGTTGAGAGTACAGACTACTCTACTGACACCGACTAAATCCTCACAGGGTTGGGAACCCTCCTGCGAAACAGAAAAGTGACACAGACACAGGACAGACTCCGTGAGACGGTCTGCGTGTACACAGATGGACGAGTCGTAGGTAAGGAGGAATAGGTCCATTCTCCCAGAACTAGAAGGAAACTTCTGAGTTAGAAGATAAAGGTACTGAAGTCTACATAGGTTGTGCAGGAACGACCTTGTGTCAGGCTCGGTCTGTCTAGTCTGCGAGAGACTGTGAATTTGTAGTCCGACTCACGGAGTTCCGGTCTTTAACCGAGTCTGAACAATGAGTGTTCCCAACTTGGGGATCCTCCAACGGGTAATCAACAACGAGGGACCGGAGGGGTGGGGTGGGGGTCCCCATTCAAAAATCGATAGAAAGGTAAAAGACTTTTCAATACAAAAAGATACACTACGATAAAGTGAAATCCACCGGTCTCAGATGAGGACAATAAACGTTACTGTCTCAGGGCCGACTGTTGACAACTGTGACGTCTGCACCTCCTCCCAGTTTTTTGTCCGATTCTCCCCTCCACCCGAAGGGTCCATCGAGTCGTCATTTCTTAGACGGACGGTTACGTCCTCTGAGCTCAACTAGGGACTCAACCCTCCTAGGGGACCTCTACCTTTCCCGTTGGGTGAGGTCATAAGAACGGACCTTTTGGACTTCCTGTCTCCTCGGAGTGTTCGATGTCAGGTACCCCCAGTGTTTTTCAACCTACACTGAATCGCTGATTTGTTATTGTCGTTCTCCCCTAATTTCCCACTCCCCGGTCCACACTTCTACTCCTTAGTCAAGTCACAGTCACTTCTCAGTGTCTCTCTACTCCCGATCTCACTTGGCCCCTCTTTTAGCCCCGAGGTCCCTAACTTCAGTGGTTCTTTCACCTTCATACACTTAAACGGGTTGAATTTGCGAAACATAACACACACAATCAGTAAATCAGCACAGACTGAGAGACACTGGGGTACCTGACGTCGGGTGGTCCGAGAAGACAGGTACCTTAAGAGGTCTGTTCTTGTGACCTCACCCAACGGTAAGGGAAGAGGTTGCACTTAACGTCATCATCGTCATCAAATCACCGATTCAACACAGGCTGAGAACACTGGGGTGTCTGACATCGGACAGTCCTAGGGGACAGGTACCCTAAGAGGTCCGTTCTTATGACCTCACCCAACGGTAAGGGAAGAAGTGAATTTGTGAACCTCAGGAGTTTACTTGTCAGCCGCGTCTTCCCGCCTTAAGTCGTTAGAAACTTAAGTGGAAGACGTCCTGGACCAAAGAACCTGACGTGAACCCGGGTACACTTAACTTACCAGGTCGACACTCGAATGTGTTGTGGTTCGCATTATGGTTTCAGATCCGTACCAGACTGGTACTCACATTCAAGACCGAGTCTCGAGGGCTTCTGGAGGCGAGGGGAGGGTCCTACTTGGTCTACCCCGTCCGTGGACGGTTCAGGACTGTCCGATCGACAGGAAGCCCCTGTGTCGTTATCGACGAATGTGCCGTTACACTGAATGTTGTCTACTTCAAGTAACGGGTTCACTGGGCCGGAAAAGACCGGGACGGAAGATCATTTTACGGGTTCCAAGACTCGGACCTGTGGGTAGGAAGTAAACGAGACGAGGACGGGTACACGGGGAAAGGAAGTCGAACCAGTCTTTGGGAGATCCGGGGGTCTGGGGGGTCCCATCCGTTCTCGGAGACGGGTCAACGGGACCGAGTGGGGACGGCCCTTTACTTACTGGAAACCGGACCTCGAGACAAGGAGGTACCTGCTGTAGTAAGATAGAACCTGTCGTCGGTTGACTTCACTTCTTCTTCTAAAAGGATGTCAGTGTCGATCTCGGCAGGGTCTAATTAGTCTTCAAACCAACTTGAGAGTTTCTTCACCCGAAGATTGGTAAAGACCCAGTGACTAGAGAAACTTTTATTATGTCTTCGATTCTTGTGAATTTTTTTTGTGTACGTGTGCAGTGTACTTTAAGACGGGCGTCAAAACCCCACAAAGACCTTTGGGGTTCACGGAAGGAACCTACCAATAGTCCCTGTGTCTCAAGTGGTCCGGACACTTCAAGAAGTAAGGTCAACGTCAATGAGACCGGCCAGTACTGGGAGGACGCCCTTCGTCAGTGCGCACCTATGTGTGCGACCTGACATCTCCAACGAGGGCCCAGATACCCAGAAGTCACCCAGTCATTTCCTTGTACTTCTAGACCTTCCTTTAGGGATTTACAGTAGACCTCTCAATTAACTCTCCCGACAGTAGGGGTCCTGAGAACGGAGGAACTCAGTCTTGAAGTCTGAGTCCCGTATAGCCGGAGTCGGGTCCCGGGGAATCCTTCTCGGGAGTCCGGACGCACCTGTGTGACCGGGTCCGCCCTGACCCCACTTGAAATTGGAGTCGAAGTTTAAGTTTTGTAGACCCACGATTATTATCTTTTCTTGTCTTATTTTCATAAATGCGAATATAAAATTTCGAATGGGTAATAATGTGAACATAGTACTAAAGTCTCTAATTTTCAACTCAGACCACTATGTCTGATCCTCCTCCAAAAGAGTCCCGAGCCCCGAGAGAGAGGACGCGAGGATGGTGGACAGACGTTGTACTTTGTCGCTTTGCTCTAGGGGATTTTACGGCACGAGGAGCAACTGGAGTCAACGTTCACTACAGACTCCTGAGAAAGGAAGTATAAGTATACCACAGATAACACAGACCTAATCAGGACACTCGACTTCCAGGACTAAACCCTCAAGACGAAAGGATACTATCGAACTCTACCGTCTAGAACTGTAAGACGAAAGTCGAACAGGTATATTCTCCACTTCTTAACAGATTATCCTAAAATAAAAAAGAACTTTCTAGTTACTGGAGTTACTTTAATTTATTGTGTGTATATTTACGTTAATAAATAAAACAAATGACCATCCTTACTCACTTACTCACAATTTGTGAGTCCGCACAGGTTGAGAAATTCTGTGGCACCTGACATTGGGTGGTCCGAGGAGACAGGTACCTTAAAAAGTCCGTTCCTATGACCTCACCCATCGGTAGGGGAAGAGGTCTCCTAGAAGGGCCGGGTCCTTAGCTGGACCCATAGGGTGAACGTTCGTCTAAGAAATGGGAGACTCAGTGGTCCCTTTGAGACCATCTTTATGATCACGGGTTTATTAAGATTTTTCTAATATTGGTATATCGATTAAAGACACAGGGACAGACATAGTGATATATTTACAAATACTTATAAAAACCGAGCCTTCTGAAATTTTGTTACGATAAGAATTGTGTATAAGAGAAAAATCGGCGACAAAATGTTAGTTAAAGGAATAAATTGGTGTCTTTCTTAAAATTACTAAAAACATAGATGTTAATTATTTAAAGTTGAATAGTAAAAAGTGTCAAAAAATGTTATAATGTATAATTTAATAATAAATACCTGACCACCTTAAAATTTGTATGTGATATATTCCTCTAAAAATAAGACCCAATTAGATCTTACCAATAGATACAAACTTTCACCCATAAATATAAAATTGTTATTTAGACCCGAGATACGAAACAAGTACAACAATTTGTCTAATTTGTCCTATTATTGGAGGTCCTAGTGGATTAGGAACTAAGTGTGTTCTAACATCTTCGGTTTTTCCTACTACTTTGTCCGTATGCGAATTGACCCGGAGACTTCCAGTTCCGACTTTGGTTTTGACTTGCGACCTCACACAGGGTCTCTACTTAAAGACACGTAGGACCATACATACACACACTTTGTTGTGAGTGGGAACAGTCTGAATCCCAAAGAGAATGACAACACGGAATAGGATACTAGGTTACGGTTAGGTAAGTCACTGACGACAGATGGTGGAAGATTCAATTCAAGTGTTGGGTGTCGAACTTTTCGGGACCTCACACGAACGATTTAAGACCAAGGGAGGGAAACACGAAATTTCATAGGAGTCCTTCCGGAGTAGGGTGCTAGTGAGAGGGAAGAGGTAAGGGTCGAAGGAAGGGACCCGTGAACACTCTCACCTAAAACATCCGCCGAGGTCGCTACACTTCTGGAGTGGGGACGGAACCCTTAGGGTGTGAGGTCCCTCACTCCTTCAAAGGTGTTTCCGATGAGACCTGTACAGTCAGGGTGCAAATCCCATTCGTACCGTATAGTAGTCTCGACTTTCTTCCTACAGACAGGATCCCTCCCCAAGACACACAGAGCGACCCTTTCACCGTAGACTCGACTCTGAACTTCTTCACGGCTCCACTACGGTCCACCTTCCTCCCCTTCCCGGTGCACCTGTGCCCTCGGTCCCGACCTCTTGGGCACGAGACTCGTTCTCGTAGAGGGTCCGCGAGTCCAGAGACTCTGGAGCCTTTGTCAGGAGAGGGAAGTCGTCCCTCCCCTGACGACGGGGGATCAGGACCCTGGGACGTAGTGTTCGTCCCACGAGTCCACCGGGAAACCTGAAACATCTCGGATGTCCATTCTCTGGACTCCCCCTCCCCGGAGAGCACCGAGTGACTGGGGGAAGGGACCCCTCATTCGGGTCACCCTAATGGACTCTGACACTCGGGGTGTGCTCGTCTCTAGACTGACACCCGACTGGACTGCCCCTGAGACGTTTGTGAGTGTTATTTGTGATCTTCCCTTAGGGAGACCTGTGACACATAGTGATTCCTCAGGTACCTGTTCACATGAGTCCAACAGGCACACAGAAGAACAGGGTTCAGGATCCTATCTCACGGACCTCCTGACGTACACCCGGTAGTGTCGAGACCATTTCGGTCACTCACCCAGGTTCTGTGTTTTGTGTGATAGGGCTCCGTCTCTTTACGTCACACGAGTCAACGAGTCAGTGGAGGTTGAGAACCACCGGGTACTTGACATCGGGTGGTCAGAGGAGGTAGGCACCTTAAAAGGTCTTACGGTCTCCTTAACCAACGATCAAGGATGAGGAACCCTAGAAGGGCTGGGTCCCTAACTTGGACGCAGAGACCGTAGAAGACGTAACCGTCCGCCTAAGAAATCGTGATCGTGGCGGACCCTTCGGGGAGAAATTTCTTTCATGAGTACGAACGTCCTTAGTAGTCTTTTCTGCGATGACTTTATTACTCAGTCGAGACTCAGGACGTCGGACTCAAGAGGTCGGCCGGGGAGAGACACTCGAGGGACCCAGGGACGGTACGGGTGGAAAATTAGATCGCACGTTTCGGTCAGTAAAGGGATCCCGACAGGTATAGGTCCGAACTGGGGTGCGACCCATGCCAGTTCCACCCTGTGACGGTTCCGGCGAGGTCTTGGGAAACGATTACTACTGTACACACCACATAGTCATTCCTTTACCGGGTAATTAGTGATCTTGTAAAAGGGGTTTGTTTAGATAGTTTCCTCGTCTTTCACATATATGACAGGGGAGACGGTCTGGGTCAAGTCGACAAGGGTCACGGCTCGTCTACCGACTCCACTGTAGAGGGAGCGGAGCACTGTCAAATTTTGTCGGGTCGTCTGACACAAATAATAGCCGTGGGTCCTACTCGTCTGCTGTACTAAGTAGACATAACTTTCTACAGTAGGTGTCCTTATTGTTTCAACGAAAACGATAATTTGCACTAAAAGGTCCCATACCACTACAGGGTGAATTTCTAAGGATGGGTCGGACTGTATCACCCGACCCTCCCTCCTCCCACTTTGAATATCAAAATCCTGTTTGAAATTACCTCTCTACACTGGGGAGCCCCTGTCGAAGTGTGAATGACGTTTTTATATTGAGTGTAGGTGTGTGGATTCAGGTTTACTAGAGTAAATATAAAAAAGTAATGATACTGTCGGTGGGATCAGGTTGGGGGAAGTGGACCCCCGACACACTCGGGGGTAGACAGGAGGACGAAACTGAAGTGAGGGACTTCAGGAAAGGGGACGGTCGTCGACTCTCTCGCGCCTTTCCCACTACCTCGGTGCCTACTGGACTTCCTCCGGTCCCGGAGGGTTCTACCCTCCGTCTGTCACTATTTTCTGGGAGTAGTGTTTGCACTATTTACTGGAGTGACTTTCCGTCTCCCCTTTCCTCCACGACTGGGTTCACTGAGACCTTTTTTTTCACCTCACAAACTCCGACTTCCGGTTTCCTTAACGTACACTTGACGTGCATCTCTTCTGCGTGTCTACCGGTTCTCCGTGCACTTTTCTACGAGTTGTGACGACTAGTAGTCTCTTTGCGTTTAGTTTTGGTGTTCCTCTATAGTGGAGAGTGGACAGTCTTCCCGAAGGTAGTTTCTTTCGAGAGGTTTATTATTTACAACCATACCTACACCTCGTTTTCCTGGGGACGATGTGACAACCACCCTCCCTTTTAACCATATCGGCGACACCTCTTGTCATGCCTTCAAGAAGTTTGTTGATGTTTATCTCAGTGGCACTCTAGATCGTCAGCGTGAGAAGTATACCTAGGATTCTTTTGTCTTTACAATTAAACTTCTCTGTATTCACGGGATATGGGACGTTATAAGTAGAGTCGTAATAAGTGTCATCGGTCCTTTACTTTCGGAATGCACGGGTAGTTGTCTTGCTTATCTCTCCGACACCTTATGAAGAGTCGGTACTTCTTCTTTCTCGCAGACGGTGAACGTTGTTACACCTATCTGGATCTCACATAACGTGAATCATTTTGTTTAGTCTGTTTACGACACAGAAAAGTGTGTGCACATCTTAGATTTTTTATTTTACTTACTTACATTGTTTGTCTCTGTCTGAGTGTCTATGTCTCTTGCTTGATCGCCAATGGTCACCCCTCTTCCTGCGCCCCTACCCGTTCTATTGCCATACCCTAATTCTCCCTGTTTGCCGACAAGACAAAAGGTATCACCGCCGTGGCTGAATGTAAAGGTGAGTGTCACATCCTCCCAAGGGAAAAGAGGTGAGGAAGAGATCGATGATACCTTCTGTCACACCACCAAGGAGTCTTTCGACTTGTAGCTTAACGGTAGACTAGGTCGTCAAGGCGAGGACCCGTAGGCGAACCTGTTTTGATATTAAGTCTTCCTATGTGCAGGGGTCACAAATGCGTCGTGTCGGCGGCGTCGTGACTCCACCACCAAATCCGCGAGTCAGCACAGACTGAGAAACACTGGGGGACCTGACGTCAGGAGGTCCGAGGAGACAGGTACCCGAAGAGGTCCGGTCTTATGACCTCACCCAACGGCAAAGGAAGAGGTCCCCTAGAAGGACTCGGTCCCTAGCTTGGGCCCAGAGGACGTAACGTCCGTCTGAGAATTAGTTGACTCGGTGGTCCCTTCGGGTCGGGTTCACACCTTTGTTGGACTTACCGGTAACCGTCGACTCGTCTATTTCCACACCACGCATATACAGTACTTTACGACGAGTCGGCGTTTTGCTTGTCTTGTTGCGGTAGACGTCGTTGTACCTTCGTTGCTCTCTAATAGTGTGATTTGGTTTACGTCTTTCCCTTTCCGTTTATGGCAAACTATAGTGAATATGCACCTTAGATTTTATACTGTGACTACTTGACTTGATACTTCGTCTTTGTCTGGGTGTCTGTATCTCTTGTCTAGACTCTAACGGTTCCCCCTTCCTCTCCCCACTTGACCCTCAAATCCCAACCGTCTATGTCTGACAATGTGTGTCCTACCTCTTTGTCGTCTAAGTATGTCGTGTCGTGTTCGTCGACACAGGTCGAAGGACCCACTCGGTATTACCTTCTCGTATACTTCTTTGGCACGTAAATATACATATTGACTTAGTGAAAAAGGGTATATCGTCTCTAACCGTGTTGTAACATTAGTTGACATCAAGTTATTTTTTTCTCTATGTTTGATAATACATGTTCGATTTATTCACCGTTTCTATATAATTGTCGTACCCCTTTATGTCGGTATAAAACATTATTGAAATTCATTTCCCATTAGATATTTTTTATGACTTACTGGTACAACACGTAAACCTTACTTATATTATAACAGTTGTTCGTTAAGAAGTCATTTTTCGGACATGAGACCAACCATTTCCACAAACCGTGTCTCCACACCCAATTGATGAGACTTTGGTAAGAGGCACACGTGGTCTTGACTTGTCAAGTCGTTCTCTACCGTTTTCCACCCCGTCCAAAGAGGGAGAACCTCGACCTCCAATCTCTCTTCGATCTTATCCCCTACCTTTCTCGTTCACTACAACGGAATCTCAACCTTTGTAGTCGCACTTGCGTGAAAGTCGGATTATGTCTAGTCAAGTCAAGTCAAGTCAAGTCAGTGAGTCAGCACAGGCTGAGAAACGTTGGGGTACTTAGCGTCGTACGGTCCGGAGGGACAGGTAGTGGTAGAGGGTCTCAAGTGAGTCTGAGTGTAGGTAACTCAGTCACTACGGTAGGTCGGTAGAGTAGGAGACAGCAGGGGAAGAAGAGGACGGGTGTTAGGGAGGGTCGTAGTCTCAGAAAAGGTTACTCAGTTGAGAAGCGTACTCCACCGGGTTCATGACCTCGAAGTCGAAATCGTAGTAGGGAAGGTTTCTTTAAAGTCCCAATTAGAGGAAGTCTTACCTGACCAACCCAGAGGAACGTCAGGTTCCCTGAGAGTTCTCAGAAGAGGTTGTGGCGTTAAGTTTTCGTAGTTAAGAAGCCGCGAGTCGGAAGAAGTGTCAGGTTGAGAGTGTAGGTATGTACTGAGGACCTTTTTGGTATCGGAACCTAGAATCAGTCGTTTTATTACAGAGACGAAAACTTATGTGATAGATCAAACTAGTATTGAAAAGAAGGTTCCTCATTCGCAGAAAATTAAAGTACCGACGTTAGTGGTAGACGTCACTAAAACCTCGGGGTTTTTTATATTTCAGACTGTGACAAAGGTGACAAAGGGGTAGATAAAGGGTACTTCACTACCCTGGTCTACGGTACTAGAAACAAAAGACTTACAACTCGAAATTCGGTTGAAAAAGTGAGAGGAGAAAACGAAAGTAGTTCTTCGAAAAATCAAGGAGAAATGAAAGACGGTATTCCCACCACAGTAGACGTATAGACTCCAATAACTCTAAAGCGGGCCGTTAGAACTAAGGTCGAACACAAAGAAGGTCAGGTCTCAAAGAGTACTACATGAGACGTATCTTCAATTTATTCGTCCCACTGTTATATGTCGGAACTGCATGAGGAAAAGGATAAACCTTGGTCAAATAACAAGGTACAGGTCAAGATTGACAACGAAGGACCGGACGTATGTCTAAAGAGTTCTCCGTCCAGTCCACCAGTCCATAAGGGTAGAGAAAGTCTTAAAAGGTGTCAAATAACACTAGGTGTATCAGTTTCCGAAACCGTATCAGTTATTTCGTCTTTATCTACAAAAAGACCTTGAGAGAACGAAAAAGGTACTATGTCTACCTATTTACTGTCTTCATCACTATTTATGTACACTTTATATATGTGTCCAATTGTCTGTACACATACAAGGGCTCGAGAAAGACGACTCTCTCGGGTTTTCGTTACTGTGAGGTCATGGTTACTCGAGTTGGTCTAAAAACAAAGATTATAGTAAGAGGTTGTTTTCCTTCTACCTTAGGAACTTTTTAACTGACTAAGATCCCGATCCCATACCGTTGGGTGAGGTCACAAGAACGGACCTCTTAGGGCCCCTTCCCCCTCGGACCACCCGACGACAGATGCCCCAGCGTGTCTCAGCCTGTACTGACTTCGCTGAATCGTCGTCGTCGTCTTCGTCCCGATCCCATTCTTTATATAGTCCGTTCAGACTTCGTAGAGTATCACTATCTTTCATTCCTTCACGAGTTTTCTGTTTGACGTTTTTCACTCGTTATTACATCAAGAGTCACTTAATCGCCATTGTTTCCGTAATATGATTATATTCTTCAAGTCTCCTATACTCTGGGGAGACATGATAAAAACGTCGAACAGATATTTAGAACTTCTTCCTTTACCATTGGGTGAGGTCATGAGAACGGACCTCTTAGGGTACCTACCTCTTCGGACCATCCGATGTCAGGTACCCCAGTGTTTCTCAGTCTGTGCTGACTCGCTGAAGTGAAGTGAGTGAATATTTAGAGTTTGATAGGGTGTTATTTTTCATAACCTTTCTGGACATTGCCGTGGGTTACAAGAATTGAGAAGGAAAAGGAGAGGCGGGGAGGTAACAGAGTGAAAGAACGAGTAAAGAGAGGTCAGTGTACCCGGAGGAAAGACCAGGTGGACAGAAATAGTAGGGTCTATAGGACTTGAAGGTCCTGAGAGGTCCCCGGTAGTAGAGACGGACTTTACGAAAAACAATACTCGGACCGAGAAAAAGAGTGTAGTCTAGGGTCGACTTTAGAGTGGAGAAGTCCCTTTACAAGGACCTTTTGGGTTCGGGTTCACCACAGGAAATAGTGGTCTGTCGGGGTGACGTGTGTTTGTGTGTGTCTCCATAGGGTAGTAAGGTAGTGGACAAATATAAAAGTAACGTGGGTGTTAACACAAATTATTAGACCGAATAATAGACAGAGGGGTCATACTACAGTTCTAAAGTTTTCTTCTGTATAAGAGTGATTCGTGGGTTGTAAATCGAATCGGGAACCGAGAACTTGAACAGGTTGGGGACAAGTAACGTGGACTTGACGGAAGTTCCAGACAGAGTGGAGGACTTGGTACTCTAAGAGTTTAAATTCCTGACTGAACAAGTAGAAACAGAGAGAACATACATTGTCCCTAGACCGTACATTATCCACGTCTTAGTTCCAAACCCGTGACTTGCTGACCCTTCTCCTTGACTTCACTTCTAAAATTATAATTATCATACACTTCGGTACGAGACGTGAGGGGTTCTTGTAAACTGAGAGTCTTCTAAGGTGAGACAGAAAGATCGGTCTAAAATTCAATGACGTTCTGTCCTTGAGGAAGAGTGCGAGGTGCTGCGGGAAACAGTAGTGGTTGGTGGGTATATTGACATAGGAGTAACTCATCTTTTCTACCGTTCGTCGAGTCACCGGACTCGAACCCCCTCCCTCAACCACTCATCCCACAGTGACGGGTACCTAAAAGGGACCTAGACCCCACGCCCCCGGTACTTTTAGATGAAAGGTGTCTCTTCTGGTACGACAGTTGGTGGTTGTGGACATTTTCTAATTAACAGAGTATGTACAAAAAAAGGATACGACGTACGAATCAACAAGTCAGTACAGACTGAGAAACGATTGGGTACCTGACATCGGGTGGTCCGAGGAGACAGGTGTCCCTAACAGGTCCGTTCTTATGACCTCACCCAACGGTACGGGAGGAGGTCCTCTAGAAGGGGTAGGTACCTAAATAAGATCTAGAAGACGTAACGTCCACCTAAGAAATGGTAGACTCGGTCCTTTCGGGATTTTACATAAATTATTAACGAATCGAAGAATTACTGGTCCGTTATCGATTCTACCCGGTTCAGTCCTCTGAGTAATTCTCAAAAGACCCAGGTGTTTACTAAGAGAGTCAAATCCTCAGTCAAGTCTCTAGAGACTAGTCGGTGACACTTCCTCAATAGTTCTGACCCCCTACTCCTTTCCCTCCTCGGTTTCCGAACAACTCCCAGTGTGCCCCGTTACATGACCCTTCACCACAGGGTCTCCAGGGTCGGAATAAAGCCCTCACACACGAAGTCGACTCAAGACAAGGGGGTAGGGTTTACAGGTTTTTGTAGACTATCTTTATTTTGCGATACTGAAAGTCCTCAGCCGACTCTGGGGACTGAGTCCCCTCCCCGACCCTCGACCCGACTTCAGACTCGAGTAAGATTTGTCTGGTAATTAAATGGGTCGTTTATAAATAACTGATCTTTTACCGATGAACCTCTTGAAGAACCAGAAACTTTGATAGGGTATATAGATGAAATAGTAAGAGAAAGAGAGAGAGAGAAAAAAAAAAGTAGAACCGGGTCTTAGGACCATTCTTTGGAACTTTTCTTTTTCAGGAAACTCAATCGTCGATCGAACCCTCTCTACCTCTTTGACGATATTCCTGCACCCGGGGAGGGACCGTAGACACCCTCCCCGGGTTCCCGTGATCTCCTTCGACTATCGGCTCCCCTCTCCTCTCGCGAACCGTACAGGCCCCCAGTACGTAACCTCCGGGTTAAGTCTACTTCACTTGATAAATGGCATTGTCTCCAAATGTCTCAATGACGTCTCGGTGCCGGTGTTTCGTGTGTGCGAAGTAAAGGACCGAAAGGACACAGGAAGGAGTCGACAGGGACGTCCAGGATCCTGTACCGTCTGAGGGCTCAGAAAGCCCGGGTCGGGGAAACTCTGAGTCAGGAAACTAAATAGTAGGGGAGAGACGAGTGACCACAACTCGTCGTCTTGGACGGGATGACGAGACACAATCCGGGGGTTCGTTGAGTAGAAACAGTTTTACAACGGAGTTTAGGTTCACCTGGCACCGGACATGTCGCCCATCCTGGGGACCCGCAACCCTGTAGACTAAACTTGAGAGCCTTCAGGTAACACAAGAGAAGTAAAGAAAGGGCCAACAGTTAATTCACGCCAATCCCCTATCGACTGAGACCTATTGTCTCCGGTTTAGACCGTAAAGAGCTACTATTCCCTTCGTCTCTGGTACCGCAAAACTCCTTTATACACGTGTACTCCGTTACGAGTCGACGTTGTAAACCGAAATATTTCGACTTTTGTCGTGGAGTATAACTGTTGACTTTGTGTGAAGGTAACGAGTACTGAGCCATTCAGAATGACCACGTTCCTAGGACGTTAATCTACGTCCGAACTGTTGCAAAACCAGTCTACCTGAGTGGTGACGGGGAATAAGGAGAGACCAATAGATTCTCGGGACTGAGGTGGTGACCATCGTGTCGGGGAGAAACTCCCAGGAAGAGAGGAGAATAAATGACGTTAGGATAAGGGGCGGAACCTGAGGGGAGGGTTTCGGTGACAGTATGAGGTGCACGAAGGAAGGGCGGGGGGTGGGTCGTAGTTTTTTTAGATGTTTGTCGTTTACGATCTCTCCCATACCTCTTTTCCCTTGGGAGGACGTGATAACCACCCTTATATGTAACCATGTCAGGGAGACTTCCTTTTTTACCTCCACGGAATTTTGTGATTTTTATCTCCATGGTACACTGGGTCTTTAGGGTGAGAAACTGTATATAGGTCTCTGTTTGTATTACGTTTTTCTGTGACGACGACGACGACGATTCAGCGAAGTCAGCACAGGTTGAGACACGTTGGGGTATCTACCGTCGGGTGGTCCGAGGCGGTAGGGACCCTAAGAGGTCCGTTCTTGTGACCTCACCCAACGGTAATTTTCTGTGTACATGGGGCTATAAGTGACGTCGGAATGAATATTATCGGTCTCGTACCTTGGTTGGATGCACAAGTGACTATTTACTTATCTATTACTTCTATACCATGTATGTATGTTACCCTATAATTAGTCGGTAATTTTCCTTACTTTAGCCTAGTAACTGATGGGTACACGAGGACACAGACTTCTCAGACGGTAGAATAGATGTGAAGGGTGGGACGGAAAAGAACCAATAAATAGGACAAACTCCGTTGCGAGGTATGAGGATCTTTCGTAAGTATATGGTCTGCGAACTAAGGGAAGGGTGGGGTCCTGCGTAGTGATAAGACCTACTGAACTTACCTGCAACAAGAAAGTCGAAGAGTCGCGTTGCCGTAGAAGAAGGAAAGTTGAAGTCCGTAAACCAGAGTCCCGGTATAGAGTCTAGACAGGGATCTCAAAGAGGTGAAGAGTTTAGAATTTAGGGAGATACGTTCCTTCTGAGACTGGTGTCACACGGTTATAAGGTCGACGGAACAAGAGGTGGAGGGGAAGGTGAACGACCTCTGAGTCGCTCCGAGTACTCGTCAACTAGGAACCCAGAAAAGGGGTGGAAGGACGAGCGGAGGGAGAGTGGAGACGACAAGACTACGTGCCGGGTCTGGAACCCGACAGTGTGTGAGTAACCGGGCCTGGGAGTTTCGGAAGGGGAAAGGACAGGAACAGGAAAATAGACGAGAAGGTCGTTTCACGTCAGTACTAAAGTGAAGACGAGACGTATAGGACTCCGGGGGTCCCAGTTGGTCGTGAACGTCCGACACACCAGTCGAAAGACACACCGGGACCGGTCGGGAATCAGTATAGGATATCGATCTCAACAAAAGAGTTTGGAAATGGTAAAGGGAGGGAGTTGAGACTAGGGAGAAGGACACTAGAAGGTGAAACTTTTCTGACAGAATCGCGGTTCATGGTGACCTCAGAGTCTCTTGAATTTCGAAAGAAGGACTAAGAAATCTAATATAGACGTAGTCACGTGTCGGACCGTAGAAGCCAGGAAAGAGGCTAAATGTTTTCTGCTCAGCAGAGGACACTCTTCCTGAAGGATGAACACAAGACGCAGAGCAAGAAGACCAGAGGGATCTTCAAACGTAGGGAGGTAGGACGTAGACATTAGGGTCGACAACTGAGAAAAGTAAGGGGTATACTCACAGGAGTTTTGAGAAAGTAATATTGTAACTTTATCAACCTTTTCCACGAGTTGTTTCCCATAACCCAACTTTTTACTATCACTATTTTATAGAAATACGGAGACGGTAGATGACAATAACCAATATACTGGACTCTTTCAACAAGTTAGTAAGACGAGAAGATTTTTGTTAATAATAAGAACCTTAATAACACTCTAACTTACTCGAGTCTCAAACTTATGTGAATTTTGATGAAGTGTAGATCATTCAGAAAACACAATAATAATAAAGTCCCTATCCTTAAAATCACCGTTAGTCTTAATTTCTAAAACACCTTTCTCTGTATTTAAACTTTATGTACACACTTTTATTCAGTTCTCGAAATTTTATAATCTTTTCGAAAACCATTTCAGGAAATTATTTGAATGACAAGAAACTTGACAGGAATCATCCCAATTAGACTGACTCTTTGGTATCTTGAGTGTAAAATTTGACACTGCTTTCTTACCACCGGACTTTTATAAGACAGAAATTCATATTTCCTTCATTCTTTATTCGTAATCTTTCGTAAGAGAACTTTTGTCTTTATTTCTGTTTTCCTATGTGTATTTCAAACCGATTTCTTTTTACATACTCCAGTAATTTCTTCGGGATGTGTGTGTACTTTTCTGTCTCTCTTTTCTTTCACTATAAATTTTTTTTTAAAAATTTCATACCGGTTAAATGTTATAACGTAATCAAAGTCCACATGTTCTTCACTATAAGTTTCTCTTTACCATGGAACCGGACAGTGAAAAAATATAAGAGCAGGATTTTAGTCGATTTTTGTTTTCTTCCTCTTTCGGGAAAACTTTGTAAACACCGGGTAGGTTAAAACCAAAGACAAAAGTCGTCCGAATTTAATTTTGATTTGGTAAGTCACCTCTTACTAGACCACCAAGATACTTCGGGATATTAAACCTTTGTCTTTACCTTTGTTTGTCTGGTCACTCCCTCGTAGAGCAAACCGTCTTTTGTAAATAACGTCTGATGGAGTTTATGGATGGGTGGTAAAATCCCGTTTTACTGCGAAGATTCTCGAGCCGACAAAGAGACATACTACTTACCGCGACAGGCAGAGTCCTTCAGTCGCGAGGAGGTAGGTGACGTCTGTGGCACTACAGATGTCTGTCCCGACCTACCGGTGGGGACGGTAGAGGCCCCAACACGACCACTACTGAGGATTAAGCATCTCAGGTCCACTCCCGAAGTACTCGAGTACATGTGTCGTATGAATCGTGTCACGAACTACATGGACAGTGTATTCTCGATCCATGGAAACAATAGTCTTACATAGATTTATAAACAGCAACAACAAATCAGCGATTCAACACAAGTTGAAAACACTGGGGTATCCGTCATCGGGTGGTCCGAGGAAACAGGATCCCAAGAGGTCCGTTCTCATGACCTCGCCCAACGGTAAAGGAGAGGTCACCTAAAAGGGCTGGGTCCCTAGGTTGGGAGTGGAGGACGTAACTGTCCACCTAAGAAATGGGGACTCGGTGGACCCTTCGGGTGGTCTATAATTGCACAAGGATTTCGGACGACAAGAGTAACTACGAATGGACAGTCACGTCCTACCAGTTCTTACTGAGGAAAGGAATTCAACAGAAGACTGCTCAGAAGGAAAGATTAAATTTTTAGGGTAAAGGTGTTTGTGGTAACTTTCCTTTTGGACACTTACTAGGTTTAGGATAAAGGTATTTTGGTATATAAAGTGTGGAGTCTTGGTTTATATCGTTGTCTTCAAACGACGAGAAAATTGATTTTTATTAAATATGACTAAAATGTGAATCTCATTCATGTTGTAACACCAAGTTTAACACGAAAAATTAAGGTGTAGATTTAAATACTAAGTCTAGACCACTTACAAAATGTTCTCTGCACCAATAATCAGAACCTTATTAACAAGATAGAAAGATGACACACTCTCGAATTACGTTCAACATTTTAAAAAATCTGTGATTTCGTTCGGGACGTAAACAATTAGGATAAATAATTGATAGTTTTACAGATGTCCGTTATCTCAGTATCTGATGTTTAATTATGGTCCACTGACGATTTATATGACGAAAATTTTAAACTTGTAAAAGGACATTAAAAGGTCGAAATGAAACTTAATTTTTACGAAGAAGAATTTATCAAAGAGTCGTTCATAAATCGCAACAAGTACCATTAATCTGACGTTTAGATAAAATGAAAAATCTTATATAATACCATGGTAAACGTACATATTATCAAGAAAAAAGGAGTTTTACATACCCAAACCAGAAAATTTTACCACGAGTAACCTCTCGACAACTAACACTTCTCCATCTAAGATACATCTATTAACCTTCTCGATATAATGTTGACTTTGTTAACTTCAAGATATTTATACAAGTTGTAATTTTAAAAATGTAAAATTTTATTTCGTCTTTATGTCGTGTGATTTATGTATTTTATTGTCATTCAATATGATTTAGTCATTGGTGACTATGTTAGTACAACTGGGGTAGGTTGACGCTAGGATTTAATAGGTAGGTTGCAGTACTATTAACACTACTACTGATACTATACTACTTCTACTTTCTCCTTTTCTCCTTCTTCTACCTAGGATAACCTTTTCCTTTTGGTGGGAACCCGAATAAGAGTCGTTAAGTATTTGGAAATAAACACTTATATGAATAAATGAATTAAAATAGGGTTTACAAAAGAGACATGAATTTAGACATGATTGGACTACTGACAAAACACTCAAACTTATTTCGTTAGAGAAGACTTCCATGAAAGTAGTGTGAAAGCGTGTTTCGCGTTTTACTGACTTCCTTTAAACGGGAGGAACGCATAAGTTTTCGTCTCTGTAATGAAACGGTTGTTTCCAGGCAGATCAGTTCCGATACCAAAAGAGTCACCAGTACATACCTACACTCTCAACCTGACACTTCTTTCGACTCACGACTTCTCAATTACGAAAACTTCACACCACAACCTCTTCTGAGAACTCTCAGGGAACCTNATGAAAGTAGTGTGAAAGCGTGTTTCGCGTTTTACTGACTTCCTTTAAACGGGAGGAACGCATAAGTTTTCGTCTCTGTAATGAAACGGTTGTTTCCAGGCAGATCAGTTCCGATACCAAAAGAGTCACCAGTACATACCCACACTCTCAACCTGACACTTCTTTCGACTCACGACTTCTCAACTACGAAAACTTCACACCACAACCTCTTCTGAGAACTCTCAGGGAACCTGACGTTCCTCTAGGTTGGTCAGGTAAGATTTCCTCTATTCAGGACCCACAAGAAACCTTCCTGACTACGACTTCGACTTTGAGGTTATGAAACCGGTGGAGTACTCTTCTCAACTGAATAACCTTTTCCGAGACTAAGACCCTCCCTAACCTCCGTCCTCCTCTTCCCTTGCTGTCTCCTACTCTACCGACCTACCGTAGTGGCTGAGCTACCTGTACTCAAACTCACTTGAGACCCTCAACCACTACCTGTCTCTCCGGACCGCACGACGTCAAGTACCCCACTGTTTCTCAGTCTGTGCTGACTTGCTGACTTGACTTGACTTGAAAAGGGAGGAACGCCCCCACAGGGGTCGGTAGCACCAAAATTAAAAAATAAAAAAGGACTTCAAGACCGAAATAAGTACTTTTCGTGTTAAAAGAAACGGAGGAGTCTTTCAAAGTTAGTACTTTAAAGGGGGTTCAAGTCTGGGTAAACTACTACGGGACTCGAGAGGTCCCAGGGAAGGTTCTCGGGGTCAGGGTCCGTCAAGAGACCTGTCTCTTCTCGGTTCGATTAAAACCAGTCCGACTCTTTTGTCGAAGTTACGGACTGTGGTAAGTTTACAAGGGACTGGTTCAAAGAAATAGGTTCCTGAGAGTCTCGTGTCAAAACGGGAAGAATATTACGGTTAGCTCCCTCTGGTAGAGAGGTTGGGAAGAAAGAGTCAGGGGACCGTCTCTCCTGGTACTTATCAACGAAACTTCCTTTCCTCTTCACCCCTAGTACCTGCCACCGGTGTTTACCCTGGTCCAACTCTCGTCACGACCACTTTTTTCGAACCTTTGAAACAACGTCTCTTTTCGCACTCTTGAGAGTTTCGGTCCGTCCTTCTCTTGTGAGACCACTGTTACAGACAGTACGTTGGATTTTCGACTCTCAATCCAAAATAAACCACCCTTCCAATCCTGAGCTCGGGTCCTCTGTCATAGAGTCCACTGGGGTTCTTTCGACTGAACCTCCTCCGTCCCCTCCTCGGTCCGATATATGTTCAAACGTTGTTCCCCGTCCATTGGACTTACACTTTTCTAATGACAATTAATTCTCTGTTGAGTTAGAGAGGATAGTTCTCTAAATCACTAGAAGATACATACCCTTCTACGTTCACAGGTCCGAACGACTTTAGGAAAGAAAGTGTACGTAGATAAAAAAAAAAAAAGTTATCTTACAGTCCAACGGTTCCAAATAACTCTGTCCGTGTGTGTTAGGAGTGTTTCCCGATCACAGAGGTGAACTGTCTACCTCTCTGACTCTACGTTCTTCAAACCATATATTAGACTTCAGGGTGTCTCTTCTTTTCCGTTTCACCCTAAGTTTAAACCTGAAAAAATGAAGTGTCGGGGAGAGCACTACTGGGAATGCTTCGAGACACACACACTAAATTGGTAGTCTTTAATGTCTTTATTTTTTCTATCATGCACTTTGACTCCTTAGAAACCCATTTTGACCCTTTATCTGACAAAAGGAAATCAACAGGGGGGTCGGAAACGGGACGGGACGTTTGAGTCGAGGATTGAGTCGAGGTTTTCGTTGTGTCGCGTTGTGACGGGCTGTAGGGAAGTAGAAGACCTTCAAAGAACTTGAGATAAGGATAGAATTGAAGAATGAAAACACAGGAAAAAAGGATTTTTCTTTAAGTACTTGTGATTAGTCGGCACTTTCGACGAGTCAGTGCAGGCTGAGAAACACTGGGGTACCTGATATGTCAGGTACCTTAAGAGGTCCGGTCTTACGACCTCACCCATCGGAAAGGGAAGAGGTCCCCTAGAAGGGTTGGGTCCCTAGTTTAGGTCCGGAGGGCGTAACGTCCGCCTAAGAAACGGTTGACTCGATACTTCCATCGGGGTTAATTGATTATTTNGAAGTAGAAGACCTTCAAAGAACTTGAGATAAGGATAGAATTGAAGAATGAAAACACAGGAAAAAAGGATTTTTCTTTAAGTACTTGTGATTAGTCGGCACTTTCGACGAGTCAGTGCAGGCTGAGAAACACTGGGGTACCTGGTATGTCAGGTACCTTAAGAGGTCCGGTCTTACGACCTCACCCATCGGAAAGGGAAGAGGTCCCCTAGAAGGGTTAGGTCCCTAGTTTAGGTCCGGAGGGCGTAACGTCCGCCTGAGAAACGGTTGACTCGATACTTCCATCGGGGTTAATTGATTATTTATTATTTGATAACGAGGGGTTATAATAAAATTGTTCTTAAAGGACGTTTGTATATTGAACAAGGTCTCTACATAGAACTGACTGTCTTTAAAGGGTTTTGCACCGGGAAGTAGAACCGTGTAAACCAGTCAGACGGCAAGACAGAGACGTTAAGGGACATTTTAACGAACAGAACTGGTGATCCAACCAGACTCGTTAGCGTAGAGAGATTCCTCTCCCATCTATTGATCGGAAGAGTGACAGGAGGATTCTTAAGTTTCCCCTTTATTTGTAATAAATAGTGTTCAGGGGCTTTGAACATTCATCGACTCTGAACCCTATCTTTTGTAGGACCTCCAGAAGTTTACTTTCAATTGTAAATCCTCCCAGACGAACTAGGTACTCGAGACCGCTCTAAAACTGTGAGAGACTGGACTGGCATATTTATTATGTCGACACCGTCTATTCACTTTATCGGGACCCTTTCGAGGGGTCAAGAAATAGACGTCGGACCTTTTTGTTGCACACCGACTTACAGGAAAGGATTTCGTTAGTACGAGGACCTGGAGAGGACACCTAAAACGGTGATGTTTGTTCGACTCAAAAGGACCTTTTTACAGTTAACAAGGTATATCTTTTCTAAACGTTTTTCCAAGGAATATTAGAAGGAAACATGACGAAGGGAAAGGCAGATCTTATTGTATTGAAATGCTCCTTTCCTGTCTCCTCTGGTCTTGATTTATTAATGAGGTACTTGTCGAGTTTTTCTGGTCGATACCAAAGTGAGGGCAAGTTTTCACCTTTATTATAAAGAAAGTCGACGACGGGTATTGTATAAAAAACTACACGTAACACTGCCCATTGGGAACGGTGATACCGATAAGAAGGTACTCCTTTACAGAGGGTGCCGTCGTCTCCGAAAAGTCTTAAGGGTGTCCATTAAGAGACAAAGCGACAACAACAAATCAGCGATTCAGCGCAGGCTGGGGAAACGCTGTGGCACCTGACATCGAGGGGGCTGAGGAGACAGACACCTTAAAGGGTCCTATAGCCTCACCCAACGGTAAAGGAAGAGGTCCTCCAGAAGGACTAGGTCCCTACCTTGGGTGCATAAAGGTCCGTCTAAGAAATGGTGACTCGATGGACCCTTCACGGGTTAAGAGACGTATTAAGGAATATAAATCCCTATGTCACTTTTGAGGAAGACATCAATCCTAGACACCAATATTTAGTTGTTTCTGTTGGTTCCAAAAGATTTTCGAAATAATACGTCGAAAGTCTCACACTTAAAGATTTCGAATATTTTGTATTGAGTATCTTTACATGTCACTCCCATAAAATTTGTAAATAAATTGAGTACTTACTTCCTTAATCTTCCTACTTATGACCAAGTTTCCGTCTCTGATCACAGATACTAGTCACTCCTTTTTTTAAAACTTATTTAAACGTTTCCATCTTTGTTTTGACCATTAACAAATACCCCTCCCCAGGGGGTTTTAGGTTTCGTTATTTTTAAACCAGAATAGAGACTAATAGAAGAGACGGTCCGTCTTTAGTAAACGAGGGGTAGGAGGTAGATGCAACAAAAGTGTAGGTGTAGCTATCATTTATAAGCTGGTTTAACTTTCTTTTTAAAAGATCTCAAAGTCTACAGAGAACCTACTTAAACCATTTAACAACCTACAATCCGATCAGACTGTAACTTTCTAGTGCGTTATTAAAAGGGGGAATAAAGACTCGAAACCTATTAAAAATTGGGAAGAAAGGACCTTATTGACGTTCTCTTAGTAACTACTTTACCCTAAAAAACCGACAATTTAGGGTCTTGAAGGGACTTTTGAGAAAGGCGTCAAAGACGGAAAGGTCACCTTAACAACAATTATCGACTGAATCCTGTTAAGTCACGGAAACCCCTCACCACAGTAACCGGGAGTTGTGCCTCTGACATTATTGTTATAACTGCAGGTACACATCGGAAACAAAGTAAATAAAATAAAAAGTAAAACAATTAAATAATAAAGTATACATCCGAAACTTCGCTAAAGACATTAAATTTTCTTCGAAAGTACACGGAACCAAAGAAACAGGAGAGGAACCTATAGATGTCTTGTCGACAGAAATCAGGTCAATAAATAATATTTATAAAGTATTTATCCGTTTAACAAACCTTAAGGTAAAGGGATAAACGTGGGGACTGTTTTAGTTGTTTTAAGAAAGTTTTTCTTCCTCTGTAATTGTACTGGTTCTGTTGGCTCTCTTCTTACAACGTTGCTGGGAACAGGGGGTCTTTGTGGACGGCTGTCACCCGTCACACAGGCCGACGGGTCCGGAACAGGTCCGGTACGGGGCGACCCGCGTTACCGGACCGGACTTTTGTCGTAATTTTACGTTTACCTCCGGTCTGGGCCTCTCGTAGTTGGGGAGGGTCGGGACTCCGACTTTTCTGAAAGAAAGTCTCCGAAGACGAGGTTGACGTTTACGGGTGGGAAACAAGGAGGCCAAGAATCCTTAAGGAGGAGGAGGAGGAGTGTCTTCGGGTGTAGCAAAAATTTCACGTTTCTTGGCTAAAGTAGGTGTCCAGCATTGTCCTCCCCATACAAATGGGTCGTAGTGTCCCCAGTAGGTCCCTTTCAGGTGGGTGACGAGACCTGGAACACGCTCCGGGCCCTCGGATAGCAGAGACACAAAGGTGAAAAACAACCACCACCACTGACTGTATATCAACTAAAAGTCACAACACAATCAAAGTCTACATGTCTTTTCACTAACTCAATATGTACGCACGCATAGATAAAAGAAGTCTGAGAAAGGGAATGTCCAATGGTGAGTGATAACTCAGACCAAGGAGCACCACGTGTTCAGGAACGACCAATACGACAAAGTCAAAATGTTCTGGACAATGGGTCTTAAATGTTCTGAAACTTATAAAGACTCTTTGATGCGTTGTTCAGGGTCCCTACGACGGTTTACTGTGGACACAATTTTAGATTTGAACCCACCATAGACGAAAGAAGACTTGTTCCTTGAAAGTGAGACTGTCCCAGATTCTTAAAGTTGGGTCCGGGAACAGAATGACAACGTCGGTACGCAAGGCCCTTTGCTTGAGTGAGTCTTCCTGCTACGTCTATCACCTCATGTCGAATAATGTGGTCGCCCGGGTTCCGGCAGAGGAGAATCGGTTCCTGGGGCTGGTCGAAAACACTTTTAGAATATACGGCATGCACGAGTTTGGATCGAGGGGTTTAAGGGACTTTGAGCAGACGTGTTTCCTTTTCTTTCTATGTTAGTTTCAATTGGGTACTAAGTATACGGAGTTCGGATCCATCAATTGTGACCTGTTAATAGTCATCCGGACACCAGTATGGGGTTATCCGTATTATCTTACATACTAAGACAAGCCAATGTGTCTATTAATCCCATAAGAAAATCCGCTACCTTTCCGATCCTTGCTCGGGACCCCGAGAAGGTAGGTCCGCCCGGACCAAAAGGTCTACCATTCAGCAAAAATATCTATGACCCGTGTCTCGAGTGTCAGGCGTCAGGCCGGGCTCTACCTCGGACAAGACAGACAGAGGAGGACGTCACGGACCAGTAGTGTCGGGTTTCTGACTCACAATTTGAACTTGGGGAAGACAAAGAGACTCCACCCCACCAGGGCCCGACCGGTGGGGACCATACAGTCCAGGCCCCCGTATGTGTCTCGCCTTCGACCCTGTTGGTCAGGCACGCGTCCGCGGACGACGGGGTACAGTAGTGGTTCGGGACTTGTAGTAGGCCCGACCCTCAAAGGCCGTCCCTGAAACCCCTGGGAGAAACCTGGGAACCAGTGGAAGACTCACGAGGGTTCGAAGTGCCGGTTCTGGGAACGTCCCTTAAATCACGTTTTACCGGAAGTCATCGTGTGACCAGTCACTGGACTTTCCGTAAATAAGTTGTACTACGTTCGACTGGTGTGCTGAGAGAAGAGACCTTCGTCCTTCATTGAAGAGTACTCAGGGACAATAAAAGACTACTAACAAAGAAACCTCTGTCTTGTCGGACCCTAAAAATCTTTTCTTCGTATTCCTCAAAAGAAAACGCCTTGAATCCATTTCGAGTTATTTTTTCTTTTACTGAATTTATACCTCTGAACGAATACCGGAATTCAACCAACCCTTTTCTTTGCCAATCTTCTCTTGACGAATAGACTAAAAATTATTAGGTTCTAGGGTAGTGAAGTACCCTTTATGTACCCCTTTGTCACCTTTGTCACAGTCTGAAATATAAAAACTCGAGGTTTTAGTGATGTCTACCACTAACGTCGGTACTTTAATTTTCTGCGAATGAGGAACCTTCCTTTAAATACTGGTTGGATCTATCGTATAAGTTTTCGTCTCTGTAATGAAACGGTNTTTCCGTAAATAAGTTGTACTACGTTCGACTGGTGTGCTGAGAGAAGAGACCTTCGTCCTTCATTGAAGAGTACTCAGGGACAATAAAAGACTACTAACAAAGAAACCTCTGTCTTGTCGGACCCTAAAAATCTTTTCTTCGTATTCCTCAAAAGAAAACGACTTGAATCCATTTCGAGTTATTTTTTCTTTTACTGAATTTATACCTCTGAACGAATACCGGAATTCAACCAACCCTTTTCTTTGCCAATCTTCTCTTGACGAATAGACTAAAAATTATTAGGTTCTAGGGTAGTGAAGTACCCTTTATGTACCCCTTTGTCACCTTTGTCAAAGTCTGAAATATAAAAACTCGAGGTTTTAGTGATGTCTACCACTAACGTCGGTACTTTAATTTTCTACGAATGAGGAACCTTCCTTTAAATACTGTTTGGATCTATCGTATAAGTTTTCGTCTCTGTAATGAAACGGTTGTTTCCAGGCAGATCAGTTCCGATACCGAAAAGGTCACCAGTACATACCTACACTCTCAACCTGACACTTCTTTCGACTCGTGACTTCTTAACTACGAAAACTTGACACCACAACCTCTTCTGAGAACTCTCAGGAGAACCTGATGTTCCTCCAGGTTGGTCAGGTAAGACTTCCTCTAGTCAGGACTTATAAGTAACCTTCCTGCCTACGACTTCGACTTCGAGGTTATGAAACCGGTGGACTACGTTTCTCGGTTGAGTAACCTTTTCCGGGACTACGACCCTTCCTAACTCCCGTCCTCCTCTTCCCCTGCTGTCTCCTACTCTACCAACCTACCGTAGTGGCTGAGTTATCCGTGCTCAGACTCGTTTGAGGCCCTCTACCACTACCTGTCCCTTTGGACACACGACGTCAGGTACCCCAGAGTTCCTCAGTCATGTACTGACTCACTGACTTGGCTGTGCACCGGTTCACCACCAGACGGAAAACGGGGGCATAGTATCTTACAAGTTACATGTATGTGTAGACAGTTGCAGACCGGTCTCCCTAATGCCAACCGTCTCCAACCCCCCTTGACTGGAGTATTGTGGGGGAAGTAAAAGGTGTAGTTCTCCGTCGACTCTTAAAATCGGGTACACGAGTCCGTCCGTTCTTTACCGAACAGAAGTAAAAGGAGTTTAACTAGACAGACTGAAGTGTTCAAGTTGGGAAGCCTGACCTCTTTTAACTCGGAGGACAAAGCTGACGGAGAGGGATGGAGGACATAAAGGTCCAAAGACACAGCGGCCGAGGGTCCCCCTCGTCCCGGAGACTATAAGTTAGACAGTGCACACACCAGACCGTCACTGGACGAGACACGAGGGAGGACGTCGCGACCTTCGGGGCCGGTTCCGCCTCCCACGTCCCGACCCTGGGTCTGGGAATTTACACGGGGAACCGGAGAGTCTCCGGGTCGGAGGAAGATCTTTACACGAGGCCCCCGTCACACGTCCATTGGGAACGGGTGTCCGGGACACCTGTAGTCTAGATAAGAGCTAGACTCTTTTAGAGACGGAGAGGAAAAGTGGAAAGGATTAGGGTCCGCACAAGTCACTTGACTTTGCCTTGACCCTTTCGAATAGAGGTCCGCCGCGGTCTAACGGACCGTGAACAGGGACATCGACCCTTCATACGTCTTCGATGAAGAAGAACTTTACCCCAATCTAAATCCCAGAGTAGGCTTTAGGTTGTCAGTTGACGTCACACCACCATACGTCCACTTCCCTGGTGCCTCCGTCTGGGACCCCCAGAGTCTCTGTAGGGGAAAGACGGCGACGGGGGAGACACGAGACACAGGATGCCCGGACCCACGACGTCCGTCCCTCGGGTGCCAGGAGTGTGGGGACGAAAGGTTGGTCGAAACCGGTCACCTTTGGGTCGTCCACTTCCGTCCCGTCCTCCTTCCACTTCGGGCCACAACAAGGGGAGGGAAACAAACCCGTCGTAGAGAGCTCTATGACTCAGAGGAGGGCGACACACGGTCAAGGACGGGGTATTCAGGAACACCAAGGTTTAAGGTAGGACACTTCAGAGACATAGTTTAACAGAGACAGGTGTAAATCTTACCGACGGCGGTAGGGCTGGACTAGGACTACACCGGTGAATATTGACACACTAAACCCCGTCGACAAAATTGTTAGACACGGAGTCGAAAGGGTAAACCGTTTCCCCATTGAAACCCCTCGAAAACCCACCGAACCTACTCGATTATGAACACCACCACCACCACCAAATCAACGATTCAACACAGACTGAGAACACTGGCATAATTGTTATCGGACAGTCCGAGAAGGCGGGTACTTTAAGAGATTCGTTCTTATGACCTCGTCCAACGGCAAAGGAAGAGGTCCTCTAGAAGGGCTGGCACCCGAACTTGGGCCCAGAGTATGAAGCGGGGACAATAAACTTGTAGTGTAGAGACCACCGGATCTACCATTTCTTAGACGGACGTTACGTTCTCTGTCCCCGAACTAGGGACCCAGTCCTTCTGGGCGACCTCTTCTCTTACCGTTGGGTGAGATCATAAGAACGGACCTCTTAGGGCACCTGTCTCGGACCGCCCAATTCAAGTACCCCAGCGTCTCTCACTTTGTACTGACTCACTGATTGTGAAAGTGAAAGTATTATTTATTATTTAAAAATGGTCCTTTTTGACGTACACCCGACTCATCGGAGGCATCCACAATTGACGTGTAACCTAAGTGGTTGACACTTAGTGTCTGACTTTTTCGACGAGGGGAAAGATAAGCAAGACTTATGTAGTTCCCAAAGTCAAGCAAAGATGACTCAGAAGTAGTGTAGGGATTGCAGGTGAGAGGGAAAGGAAGGTTCTCTCTCATCCAGAGTCTACACACCCTTCTGAGACTATCATAGTATCGTATCCAGACAGATGTGTCTGAAGTAAAATATCGGTTGAAGATCACTATCGTTCACTATGGTCAAAAAGTAAAATCCTCCACTAAAAATTTCGTAGGAATTGTTACTTAAGTAAATTCAATTTTTTTTTTTTTTTCTAACTCTTTTTGTGTCTTCATTTTTACAAACGTCCAGACCACCACGAGTCTGCTGGAGTCACCCCTTCGGAAGACGTCTTACACAAGAGACCCAGATATGGTGCTTGGTCCTGTGACTCGTTGTTTCTATCGAAGATGGAAGTTTCGCTCGTGTCAAGTGTCGCTTCTAGTTGTGCTCGGTTTACTGTCTTGTCTTAATTTATCGTTCATTAAACAATGTCTACGTTTAAGACATCTTCAAGTTTCTACACCCCCGGTTTCCCACAATCCTCTCCTACTTCGCCCTCTGATTGCCCTACGGACTCGCACTTGTGTCCACGTCTCCTTTCCCCGCCTCGGGACCCCTCCCGCGTCCCCGTCCCTCACGCTACACCCTACCGAAAACTCAAGGACCCCATCTCGAGGTCGAGGCACAGTCACCCCATGACGCCTTACAATTCGTTGCACTACTGTTTGCTTCCCATCCTTTACCTCTCAAGACGTGGTAATTCGTAGTCGAAACGTCCTATTTCGTCAGGAATGTCTTGGTAAAAACCGTCGCTGGACGTCCGGGACTAACTTCGGTTCCGGGACATCCTCGTTTGCGTAGGTCGACCCCTCGTCTGCGGGAGTAACGCCACCCTTGGGGAGGGAATCCCGTCTCGTCCCTTTCCCTGGTCCACTCGGTCCCTCTTCCAGTGCTTCCAGTAGTCGACTTCCGTAAGTCGTGGTGTCGAGTCCCGAATTACGCAGAAGGCCACGAAGGTGGAGCCGAGAAACACCTAGCACGGTTGTCGCTGTGTCGTCACGATTACAGAGACCTCTAGGGCTGACGGCAGGAGAGTCTGTGTGTGAGTTCGCTACCCCAACGACCTAGGGTACGATTAAGATGACGATTACAAAACTCCTTTGAGGAACGACCAAAAGCATCTCCGGTGTGGTAAAAAGTGGGGGTAGTTGACAAGGTTAACCGTAGGAACGGTTGTGTGCGGAACACAAAAAACTACTAACGGTAAGATCGTCCACCCTCCGTAATTCGTAGAAAAGTGTACGGATAACCGGTTGGTGACTACTTACTTACCTATTTTTTAAGTACACGAGATATATGTGTTACCTACATACTTCCTTTTGGACGGTATGCGTGGTGCACCTACTTGGACTTCCTTCCTACGAGTCACTTGATTCGGTCTGTGTCTTCTGTTCCTGACTCCCTAGTCTGAATGTGTTTCGTAAACTCTGCCAGTTTGCGTACTTTCGTTTCCTATCTCAGCACCAACGGTCCCTGAACCCCCTCCCCTTCTTCCCTAAACGATTTGTACCCCTATGTTCCAGTCGATGTGCTCTACTTATTAAGGATCTCTAAACGACATGTCGTAGTGACCACTGTCCTTTTGTTATGACATAACATGTGAACCAGAGACAACTCTCATCTAGAGTTCACAAGAACGGTGTCCCTTTCCTTATTTTATTTTACTTTTCTTTTCGACACTGTACTTTATTTTCTTTTATTTACTTTATATTCTTTATTTATCGTATTTACTTTACTTTATTTTAAACAGTCCTCCTGTGTCCTCACTCTTGGTCAGGACCCTTCCTCCCCCAATTTACTAAACACAGTCTGACGTTTGTTCTTAACCCACGTTGGGGAGGACGTCGAAGGGTGATCCTTCCCCCAACACCAAGTGCTCCTCTCGTCCTTTCACAAAAGAGAGTATCCCTGCAAACACGTCACCAGAGGGTTCTCCCGTGAACAGTCCGACTCCGACACAGACACCCCAGGAGTCTAGACAGACTAGAACAAAGACATCCGAGAACCGAGACTTCTCTATGCAGACGTAGACCTCACTCTTCATCTTTCGTCACGTATGTTTTATGTGCACGACTAAGGTTCTACCTGTTTCTCCTTGGCCTCCGCATCCCGTGACCGTCGGTCCTCCTTCGACACTGGGCTTATAAGTCTGGAGGGAGGTCTCCTTCCGAATCGTTGTGCCTCCTCGCGGCGATTGGGTTGCCCCTAAGGTAGAATTACTTCTGGTGTCAGGAAACGTCGAAATTAGACCACCAGTCAAAAAATATAAAATGACGTTGACTGTGCACTTCTAAGATCCTTATTACGCTTCCGTAGGGGAAGGGGACGAACGCCTGGGAAAGGTGCGTAGTCTCCGTAGAGAAACGTTTGGTATAGTAAGTACTTTACCGGGAGCGAGAGGTGGTTCCGTCGTGTATGCGTTCGGTTGACGTACCTCGTTCCATTTATTTGGCACAAATGTCTTGTTTTAAAGAAGACAAGATCTGTAACTTCTATTTCCTCTCTTGGACGTTTGCCATGGGAATACGAGTAATATTTGACGCACCCCATCTGGGGCTAACTCGGTACAGACACGTCCCTTGTCACTCTACTACCTTGTCGGAGTTATGGGTGTGTCGTCTTATTGGGGTCCCGTCGCGAGAGTTGGACCAGGGGAGTAAGAGGGGTCTACGAGGTCTCTCCTTTAACGTTACTCCACACATGGTAGACCAAGTATTGTCTCGTCTCGTCCTGGACCATTGTTATAGGGGGGCACATCCGAAAATTTTATTAAAGAAGAGGGACTCGTATTTTAATGAAGAGGTAGACAGAATACTTTTGTCCTCTATTTATTTACAAATAAGTTGGAGTAGGGACAGTCTCAGTAACAAGAAATCCTTTTTCATATTTGACAGAGATGACTCCTGAGGCGTCTCAATAGACATCATCTACTTCTATAGTCGGAAACGGTTTCAAAATACGCTCTGTCCTTCATAACGTTTACGTAAGTGTGGAATAGATAAAATATCCTCGTCGACTATCATACTTATACCTCTTTTCACACCGTTTAGCGCCAAGACAAACAACTAGGTAAAATGTCGGTCAAACTGGTCGAAGGTGATTCGGTCGGCTGCACTCCCCACCCGACCCCCACAGAGTTTAAGGGAGAAAGGAAATTGAAAAAGATCCAGGAGTAAGCGACCCCGGAACGATGGACGAAGTCCCGGAAAATGGGAGTAGAATCCGGTGGGGGATCCAACTCTGTCCTCCCAAAGTGATACCCGACGTCAATGAGACCCTGGTGTTTTCCAGTGGTAGACGTTGGAACTCTCCCAGAAGGGGTGAGGAGTTCCCGGGGAGAGTGAGGACTACCAACGACACGTCTACTTTACGTTACATGCACACCCCAATCACTGTTTCCGTCCTGTGCACCGTTCACAAGATTTTGGTCTCGTGTTTGGTCCCGTCCTACCCTCCCTTGCCTCTGCAAGAATCATTAACGAGACTCCAATATCGCACTTTCCTGCCAGAACCCGTTCGTCCTACACGTCAGGGAGAGACGTGTTCGTAATCGACGATAATATTAATTCTAAGAATAGTAGTAGTAATAAAGGACCTTGGAGGGTCGATGGGGGAGAGGTGGGACGGAGTCTACCTCGTCTGTGCTCGAGATTGAAGTGTTTCCTTTGTCCTGGTCTTGGGACAGAAGGTGGAAGACTCAGACGGTTACCGACTGGTCGGACGGGACGACGGGGTCCTTCTCCCCCAACGGGAGGAGGACTCCGGGACGAGATGGGGGAGGGAGGTGGTAGCGGAACAGGTCCAGGAACGGTCCGGAGAAGATCGAATGTTTCACCCTCCGTCTTTCCGGTTCTCCTCTGAGGTAAATTTTCTACCACCGGAACCTGGTGTCGAAATTGAGACACAGAAAAAGGATTTAACAGTCCACCCTTCTCATCGTCTTCGAGGGAGTGTCACTCACTATACTCCCGACTGGCTGTGTCTCGTACCGTTTACAAAACTTCTCGGCAGACATAGATTCACCTTCAGCGAGTCAGTACAGACTGAGAAGCGTTGGGGCACCTGATATGTCAGGTACCTTAAGAGGTCCGGTCTTATGACCTCACCCATCGGAAAGAGGAAAGGTCCCCTAGAAGGGTTGGGTCTCTAGTTTGGGTCCAGAAGGTGCAACGTCCCCGACTCGGTGTTCCCTTCGGGACCGGGTATCATTTATGAGTGATTTGTACCCGATGTTAGTTAGTCGTCTCAAAGGAGGGTTGTTCGGAGAGACCAAGGTAGAACGAGGGGGGTTCAGGAGATTACTGTAATAAAATACATTAGGAGAAGTGTTGGGATACTCCATCCAACATTAATAGACTGAATGATCAGGATATCGATGACGCACGAACTAAGACCTAGTTGACGACCTATATGACCCCCCTACGCCTTAATTATTGTCGAGGACTGGAGACTTTCGGGTACACTGTTTCCTCTGTCTGCCCTTCACTCACCCACACAGTAGGTTACTCGTTGTCTCTCCCTCCATGTCCGGCCAAGGAGGGTAGAGGTGGTAGGACCATCAAGGGGGTCCAGACGATTAGGAAATTCCCCGTGGGGCTTAACTTGGGAAAAATGGTTTGCACTCCTTGACCGTTAACTGACACTGAGTCCCGTATTCGTCCGTAACCGGCTCGGTTCTCTTCCGGTTCTGGAAAGGTCCTCCCGTACGGGTCTTGGAACCGTCCCTTTTCGCACCGGGGTAGTCTTTGATGTTCTTCTTGTCTCAGTACTTTCGACTCACTAGTTCTTCCCCTCCTTCCTCCCCTACTGGGTTGGAAGACAAAGATCCCGAACTTTCGGGGTCCCCGCAGACCTTCTACCCTTGTCGTAGAGTGACTCCAAGTACCTCTGTCCAGTCCGACCTCTCGACCACCTCCCCCTCCGCGACCCGGACGATCCCGCCGTCGGTGACAGGGGCCGCCCCGGTGGGTTGGAACCCGGCACTTGCGGACGCGTTGACATCTGCTTACTGTGTCTCTCACCCGGTCGGAACCCCTGCTCTCGTTGTACTCGTGGCTACTGCTTTGACGTCTAAGAGCGGTTGGGGTCCCGAGTCTCTCCAAATAGACTCAATATTTATATTTCTTTATGCTGTAAAGAATTAGGGCACAGTACTTAGTTAAGACTGAACCGAGTCGAGGTGAGCTGTTTTACAGACACCAGTGGACAAGCGACTCGTGACGCGGGGGTTCGGACGGAGGTCGGGGACGAGGACGGAAGGTAGAGGTCGGGAGCGGTAGGACCATCGAGGGGGTCAAGACGATTAGGAAATTCCCGGTGGGGGTTTAACTGGGGAAAAATGGTTTAGATGTCTTCGACACCGTCTGAAATAAAGGACCCGAAGTTTTAGTGACGTCTACCACTGACGTATGTACTTTAGTTTTCTGTGAACGAAGAACCTTCCTTGCGATACTTTTTGGATCTGCTACATAATTTTTCGTCTCTGTAGTGAAACGATTGTTTCCAGACAGATTGATACCAAAAAGGTCATCAGTACGTGTCTACACTCAACCTGGTATTCCTTCCTACTCGTGGTCTATTAACTACGAAAGTTTAACACCACAACCTCTTCTAAGGACTCTTAGGGAACCTGTCGTTCCTCCAGTTCGGTCAGTTAGGATTTCCTTTATTCGGGACTTATGAGTAGCCTTCCTGACTACGACTTCGACTTCGAGGTTACGAAACCGGTGACTATGCTTCTCAGCTGAGTAACCTTTTCGGGGACTACGACAATTTCTATCTGCCGTCTTCCTCTTCCCCCTCTGTCTCTTACTTCACCAACCTACCATAGTGACTGAGTTGCCTGTCCTCATGCTCGTTTGAGGTCCTCGATCACTTCCTGCCCCTTCTGACCGCAAGACGTCAGGTAGTCCAACTCTTCTCAGCCTGTACTGAATCGTTGACTTGTTGTTAACACGGAAGGTCGAGGGTGATTGAAACCATGGATCACTCCTATGGACTATTCCTATGTTCCTACGCTAAGAGTAGGAACATTATAATTACCATTCTGTGGCAGTACAGGTCGGGTCCATAGGACGTGTACACAAGAGTACAGGAGGTACTTATGTCGGAGTCTGTCCGGAGTCTGTCTCATCCTTGAGTTTTTTTATACGCAGGTTAAAAGTCTCCGAGGACCCAGTACTGTGATATAATGAAAACACCTGTCACGTCTTGTCCCACGGGTTTTATAACTGCTAAGAAGTAGTGACGTAAACAAACGGGTATGAAATTAAATAAGTAGGGGGCTTCTAACTGACCCACGGACGATACGAGGTTCCTGGTGTACGTTCTACGAAAATTATTCTTCTCTTACAAAATTGACTTGTCCTTACGATTGTCTCAACGAAACCCAAGAAAAAAAAAAAAAAAATTACCTACCTATAAAAGTTGGTGCCAAGAGACAAAGACTAAAGAGTCCTTGGAGACTGATATGTCGGTTGGACCGATTTCACTTCCCTTAGACAAAGCGTACCACATCCGAAAACCCCTGAAAAACCCCTGGAGTGTTAAACGATCGAGTGGTATGTCGTAGAGGGGGGGGCTTACCAGAAAAGTCTAGAACCGTCCATAATCCTCTCCTCAGTCGTCCTAAGTCTGTTCGGAAGCCTTTAGGAATGTCATTTGGTCGAGATAAGACGTAGAAGTTTGTGTTGGGGGAAGAGTTAGTTCCTAAAGAAGGAGACAGGAAGGGTTGAAGGATTTGTTAAAGGAAGTTGGAGTAAAATACATTTGTGTTTTAAGGGGACCACTGGGGAAGGACACACACGAAAAGGGTGACCGGAGGTGTGGCTCATTTATAAATGATAAGAAATGAATCGTAGATGGTAACATACGGGCCGTCAGTAAGTATCAAACAGTTATTACGGATACCGTTTCCGCTTAAAAGACAGGACCTTCCGGGTTAAGGAAAATCTGTGATTAAAAAGAAAACAGGTCTTATCTTCAAACAACATCTTTTACGGTTTTTTTTTTTTTTACATCTATTTGTTTCCGTTTGTAATAACTACTAGGCTAGTCGGATCTCACTTAGTGACAAAGTTTTGAAAACTTTCAGACAAGTTATCTTGCATCACCCAGGTCTTGAGTCAAAACTACTTCCTATTCTGTACGACAAATGATTTACGTAAGGAAGGAATTGGTACTTAGTACTCGGACAGAAGTACTTGTAAAAACGTCCTACTAAGGACCCTGAGTTACAGATTTTCATCTTCAAATTCCAGTTTTACATGGGTCGAAAGTCGTCCAAAACGGTGTTTAAGAACATAATAATTATGGAGAGTCTCGGAACGTGGTTAATTGTGAGGAGAGTCGACTCTCGTAGGACGGAAGACGAGACGATTGTGAGCGACCTGATAAGGAAGTGTCGGAAACGGTCTACCTATTTTCTTTAGGAATAGAACGACAAAGTGAAAAACTTTGGGCACATTTCTCCCCCAGACCAATTGCTCTATTCAGTTGTACCGTCGACAAGGAGGTAATTCAATCCTTGTGTGTCTTCCCCAGAGCATGACACAGGGGTTTGTACATTCAGTCATTACTCAAACCTACCTCTCTACTCGCGACCTTCACCAGATGCACGTCCTGACGTTTCCGTGAACTTACGAAGATGTGTGCACTCAGTTTGTACTTTCTGAAACGGTTGATTAGCTGTTTTCACCACGCATAGCCCACGGATGACACAAGGTCCGAGAGACGACGGGAAAGGTCAGATTGACCGCCCAACCCCCACCCTTCTCCTTCTACTGTTCGTTCATCCGTTTACGTCTTCCCTTGGGGACTGACAACACTCCCGGCTCTGCTCATCTCGGCTCTTCCAAACGGAAGGACAACTTTCGTACTGAAAAAGGTTACTTGACTGGGTCCCTTACTGACTTAAGTCGTTTACATATGTCTGATAGACCACATAAAGTCCCCGTTTTTCACTTGTTCTGAACCGAGGAATGAAATTTTTCAAGATTAGTCAAACTCCGTGTCTTCAATTCCTCTTTATCTTTGGATTCCCGACAAAGACTGAAAGACCAACCTGTCATTATATACGGAGAGGCCACGGTGTCGTCGTACCAGTAGACCCGTTAGTGACAGAGGTGACACACTTCTTAAGTCAGAACGGGTCCCAGTTCACCAACCAGTTGGAGGGTCGACCCTGAGTAGGTTCCGGAAGACTGTGGTTGCGAGCACAAGGCCGGTACTGTGAGGAGGGTGAAGCTTACCTCTCTTCTTAGCCTCTTCTTTTCCGTAACACCTCTCTCTCGTCTCCACTTTTCCAGTAGACCAACTAATGTGTTTGACTTAGACTATAAGTGTTGACAGACGGACTACGGTTTGGTGGCCAGGTTCGTAGGTTAAGTTTGTCCGCCGGTGTAGGACCCTTTTATGAGTAATCTGGGTAAGAAACCACGACTGACGAGTTTGGACCGAGACGTGAACGTAATAAAAATTAAAAGTAAAAAGTAAAGGCCGATCAACCTGATTACTCGCTCAAGTCATCCGAAGTTCAGTCTTCCGAACCTCAACTGGATTATCTCGGTTGGAAGGTGGGTCTTTTTTTATAGACTAAAGACAAACGAGATGAGAGACACCCTTGTCTCCGTTCACGTGTAATTTTGGGTCATTTTTAGTAGGACGATTTTACTTCGGATGTCTCTTTTTAGACTCTGGTCTCACAGCCTCTTGTCTTTGTGTGTCGAAACTTTGGGACTTGTCTCCCGGAAGTAAGTGATGTTGAGAGGGTTTACCTTCGTTTACCTAAAAGGAGATCTATACGAGTCTAGCTTCAGTCGAAGACAAAGTTTGCGGGGGAACTCAGACAGTTCCGCAAAGAGAGGACAAAAGGTCAAATAACCCCTCTGGTGTGTGTGAAGTGTTCCCAGGGACGCCACCAAGGGACCCCGAAGGCCCAGTTAGGTTTCAGTGACTACTGTCTACTACTTGTCTCGTTACGGCTACCGACACGAGTCCTCGTAGAGAGACAGACGAGATACCTGCTCTCACCCTGACCCCGCTTCCCCTCTTCTCGTCTGTCTTTCACACCTCCCCACGACCCCCCTCCCTCCCCTCTTCTCAACCCTCTTCGTCTCTTCGGGGGCTTCTTCCGAAGTTTTGGTCCCCAAGTGAAACGGGACCTCATTCTGGTCTGAGTTCCGGGCAGAGGTCTGTGTGGTCCCCAACGAGCAGAAATTTGACCCCTATTATCTCCCGATAGGACCACCAGATCACTGATTCCGGGGTGTGAGAGTCACGATCCTCGGACCCAAGGTAGGGACCAGTCCCTTGATCTAGGGTGTACGACGTTGATTTTTAGGGTGTTCGTCGTCGTTTCTGGACCGTGTCAGTTTATTTACTTGATTACTTTTATGAAAATTTTTATTTATTTAAACCATGTCATTTGGGGCCAAGACATACCTTCTAGACCTTAAAGCGTAAGACGAGTAAACATCTGTGAACGTGCGACGACTAGGAGATGTGGTTAAATAGGTGTACGGAACTTGAGACCGAGAGGTTTCCCGACACGTTACTGGTCAAAACTACACCTTTTCTACACGACAGATACTAAACACTCATGCAAGTTGATTTTTCTATGTCACTGAACCGAAACAAACTTACTTTAGCTCACTATAAACAAGAACCGTCTGCGACTCGGTCCTCGGAGGACCTACAATTCATGGCGGGGGACCTCGAGGCGGGTGTCTTCCTCGACCTTCTCCTGTAGAGCGACTCGTCCGTCTCAAACGGGCACGTCCTTTGTTCGATCACTAGACGCCGGGGAGGAGAGAGGAAGCTGTCGGGGGAGAGGGGATGGTCGGGACAAGGTGGACTACACCGTTCTCGGACTGGAGTCGTTTGGAAGGCGGGTAACTAGCCCACTATAAGCCACTGTCAGACCCATACAAGTACCCACGAAGGTAAAATCTTTCTGTGAAATTGTCTTTCACTACTAGTGTGCTTAAAGTCCATAACTCGACGTGGGGTGTCCGGACGTTCGGAACATCAACGGGTCGGTGTCCTACCTTCTGTCTTGGGTCTCAGTCGTGATCCTTCCAGTCACTAAATAACCTGTCCTTTAGAATGTTCAGTCTCGACTTCCAGACCTCGCTGTGGGGTGGTGAATACCGACCACTGTCCGTCCTACACCGTCGTTAGAACCTCTGTGCCTCCTCCTCCTCCGACAGTCAATGTCCTATGTACTGCAATGTTCCCGAGGGCCAACGGTCCCCCTGACCCCGCTCCCGGTGACAAGAGGGTAAGTGCCAGATTGTATGACCTCGTCTAGACCAGGTTCCCGTCCTCGTCAGTAATCGACCACCCCTGGGTCCCCCAAGACTAATTTAAAGGGTGAATCCGCCCCTCCGTTAGTACGTGGAATCCACTCTCATTCAGTCCCGACCCAGGACGTCCCCTAAATGTTCCTCGCTCTCTCGTCGGTAGTGTACCCTGGACTGGTAGAACACCCACCCTCAGTCCTCCCCGGGGATCTCCGTCCGTATAACGTCGACTCAGACTTCTTACACGGACCTATCCCCTCGCCTCCGACCGCCGAAGAACTCGGTTTTCTTTCTGTCTGTGCACAAGGACCGACTCCGTCTCCCTACCTGACGTCCACCCCTACACAGACCTCTGTCCGGAACTCAGACCAGAATGAGGTCCCGTTTCACTTTGGGGATCTCCAAAAACCTTACTCTGTGAGTTTCTCCCAGAACCCACTAAATAAACATAAATAAATATAAAAGTTTTTAAGGAAATTTTGAAAAATATTGTACCAAGAGTGTTATGGTAATCTTATTAAAAATGAGATATCCTGGTATTATATTACTATATATTATGTCACAAAATCAATTTTTGGTCTGTATTTTAGTGTTCACACACGACCAGAGTCCGTATTTTAGACGTCCTCCCACTCCTTCGGATCTCCCACGTATCTGCAAGTATTCTCAAACACACCGTACACCCTACCCTCCCCGAGTGTGACTGGAAAGTGTCAACAAAAGTGTAAAAGGAGACACATGTCAAACCTTACTCAGATTTATTTATTCTTAGATGTAGGGATTCGTAACTATCTGTGGTAGACATTCTATCGGTAGGTCGGAAGATGGAACTCTCGAACGGGTCCCATGGTTCATGAGTGGAATAAAAGAGATAGACCTTTTTTTTTCTCTCTCTCTCTCTCTGACACGTAATATATAAACACTTTATTTGTCCTAGGACTGACCCGTGTTCACCATCTTGTATCGACTACCCTCCTAAATTTACAGTGGTTCCGTTGGTCGAGTCCTGAAGAGACCACCGAGTATCCCATTTCGCTGACGGATGTTGCGCCCTCTGGACCCAAGCTAGCGACCTAGCCCTTTTAGAGGACCTCTTCCTTTACCGTGGGGTGAGGTCATGAGACCGGACCTTTTAAGGTACCTACCTCCTCGGACCTCCGATGTCAGGTACCACAACCAGCGTTCCTCAGCCTGCGCTGACTCGTTAAAGTGAGTGAGTGTGAGTATCGTTGGTCGAGTCCTGGTGGAGGACTACGGACAACGAGGGTTGTGACAAAACACTTGACACAAGTCCAGACCCTTGTAAGAATAATTTCTTTCCTCCTACTACAGTACCCAGACTATGGTAGCCTTCTCCGTTTTCGTCTCTAGTGCTCTCGGTGGAGAGACTTCGGACACAAACGTGCTCGGGTCCACACATCTACAGTCACCAAAGGCTTCGTGGCAGCGCACATGACCCGGTACACTGGGGGTGTGTCAAGTCGTACTACACACCGTTTTGTCCTACTTTCTCAGAGGGTAGGAACCGCCCCAAGACTCCTGTCCAGACCTGGACCGACCATCGTCACGACCAGTGACCTCTCAGTTTTCGGCTCGCCACCTCACACGAGTCCCCTCGGAACCCGTCCGTGGCGAAGACCCCTCTCCTTCTGAAGAATGTTCGTCCTTCGGGAAGAACCTCCGAGTGACCACTTCCCTTCCGTTTGAGCGTTCACCATCTTTACCTCCGAGATTCCTTATTTGTCGGGACTCACCTTTGTGGGCAACAACCAAGACCTAATAAGATTATACTTCATTTGTCGTTTACCGTCTGTCGTAGGTACTTTAGAAGAGATTAGGTGTTTTTCAACCTTTGTTTTAGAAAGTCGATTACTGTTGTCATGGGCGTTTCTCGTCATTTTTGTATGACTCTTTAGCGATTGACGATCTTCTTTACCCGTTTCCTCATTTTTAACCAAGGGGCAGGATAATTCTCTCGGTATAGAGACAGTGTAGAGTTTTGTATAAACTGAGTAACCGTCCCTGTAAAAGAAGACCGGGGCCGTCACAAAGGACGTCAGAGGAAGACAAGTGCGGAAACAACCTAACCGAAAGTGCGAAGGTTCAACCTCCGTGGGAGTTTGCAGTCACAGAAACGAGTAGTAAGTATGAATTACACCCTGTCGCCGTTTGAGGAGTTCTGACGACTACGACCTCTCGCAGACAGCTGACCACCCCGAGGAACGTTCGATTCCCCTCGTTTAGTCACCGAAAATAAGCCGTAAGGAGTTACAGTCATGGATCTGTAGAAATAAAATCCACGAATGTGTACCGCCGGTTGTAAAACCGCCGGTTGTAAAACCGTTGGTACGACCCCTCCTCTTGGCCTCCAGAGTGACACTACATAATTCTAAAAATAAATTTAAGACTGAGAGTGGACTGATAGAGTGGACTGATAGTGGATACAAACCACTAGGGTTCTGGTCTCGAAGAGACAGCAGAAGGACCTCCGTCATCCACTTCCAGACACGACACATTCACTCCCCAATCCCTATAGGGGAGACAATTGTCGGGAGAGATGTGGGGAGGTCAAAGACGGGACATGGAGGGACGGCGGTAGGGACGGACTCATGAATCTGGAAGTCTCCGGCACACCCCACTTGGCGGTCGGCTCACGACGACCACCAAGAAGGAAGGCTCAAGGGAATCTACCACAGAAAAATTTTAGACGAAGCAAGTAGGTTTTGCAGACAGACAGCTCCACAGGACAGGAGACGACAAAGATAACTGTCTGCGTGTGTGACTTTCACTGTAAAATCACATCAAACCCGTCCTCTCCTCTGCCCCCCAACACCAGTCATGTGGTACAAATCGGTCGTCCGATCCTTCTCTCCACCTCCTTAAGTGACTTGTCTGTTCCTGTAGTTTCTCCTCGTCAGTTCCCTTTCCTTATGTCGAAACGTAGAGTTGACGGTGACTGGGGGGAGGGATAAGAAAGCACGAACCAATTCGAGAGATTCAGGGTTAGACTTACAGTAATCAGAGACATAATCAGTCGTCTCAACTGGGTCATCGGGGTTCCAAAGACACCGAATTGTGTTGTTTTCGAACAACAACAACAACAACAACAAAAGAGTACAGTGTACTGGTCACACCTGTCAATCACCCCGACAGTAAAATTGGTGGGTCCTTGGATCAACTTTCGGGTCTGAAGTACTAGTGGTTCCGTTCCGTTCCGTTCAGTGTACAGGAGGTTAAACTTGCCTCCTCTCTTTACATTGGGATTCACAAGTCCTCTTACTCCTACGGATATTTATCGGGACTACTGGCGGGTCGAGAATTCTGGATCTCGTGTTGAGTGTACGATGATCGCTCGAAACACGGACAGTGACGGGTCTTGTGAACATTTTCATGTTTATAACTTAGCATGCAAAACCTTCAGGGGAGGACGAGGTGGTCGTGACTTACGGAGTTTCCGTCTCCGACTTACAATTGGTGCGGAGATTGACGTCTCGTGTCTCGGCTCCGACCCAGTCTGGTACACGGCTTTGTTTATGCGTAAAAAGTGACGAGTTTAAAACAAGTGTAGACTATAAAAATGATATGAATGTCGGAAGTTATTTAATCGGGAAGGAAAGGACTTAAAGGTCTTCCGTACCCGTAGTAAAGACTCGAGTATACTGAGGACCTTAGAGTCCTGTCGATTTCTTCACACTACCGTATTGTAACCTATTTACTGGTCATCTTAATTCTGTAATTGCTTATACAGTAACCGAAAGATTGACGTCTCGCCACTCTTGTGTGGCTGATCCACTCGCCCTTTAGAAGACGGACTATTCATCCAATTTACAGTAGAAAATACAGTATAAGTGAAAAAAGGTCTTTATGAAACTCACACGGCAGGATCCAGTAACCACGTCTGTGAGCGTATTTGTACGTATGTCTTTTTGTGTGACTGGAAGTATAAAATCGTTTGAAAACGAGGAACCATTCATATTTTCGAGTACAGGGAAAGGAATTTTTCACATTGTAAGGTCTCAATATTCCGGAGGTATTAAAAGGAAGAACGAAACGATAAAAATATTGGTCTTTATCGTCTACCCTCACTAAGTACTTAAGGTAATTGTTACCATTTAAAAATTGTTCCCTTGGAGGGAAGGGGTGGTAGGTGAGGGAATTAGAGGAATAGTTTAATCATGGAAATAAAAGTGTTGTCTTACCGTAAGGAGGGGACATCAAGTACGAGTCAAGTTCGGGACCACCTTAAGCTGAAATGAAGAGGGGTAGCCAAACCTTCTCAGACATGTAGTGTACTACGTTAAACGTCAATAAATACCCCTGGTCCGGACAAGTGTCTCTGGTTCTTAAACTGTTAACGATGGTTTGTCACAAAGGTCAAGGAACGAAACGAACGTATATGGGAGGTTATTGTAACAGAAAAGGAAAAGAGGATTTAGCAGGACTTTATGTTTCCGACCTAAGTCTTCCCCACTTAAGAGTTAATGGGGACGGTAGACCGTAGACTTAGTAACCTCTGAGGTCCGGTCTTTCGTAGACTAAGACAGGGGGTGGGGTGGGGGTCGGGGGTCAGTGCACTCTCTCCACGACCCGGCGCGTCCGAGGTGTCGATCTCCGTCGAAGGTGGCGTAAAATTCCGGTAATAGTTTCACTATGTCACGTGTCGTGTTTCTACCCTTTTGTGTCTCCGGAGGTCTTCGTTCGGAGGGTCTTTAGGGCCGTCGATTGTAAAACAAGGAGGAGAAGGAGTGACAAGGAAGAGAAAGGGGGAACAAAGAAGGAGAGGACACAGACTGAAACACATCGGTCCACTCGACATACACGAGTCAGCACGGACTGAGAAGGAATGGGAGACCTGACATCGGACAAGTCCGAGGAGACAGGTTGCCTATGAGGTCCGTTCTTACAACCTCTCCCAACGATACAGGAGGAGGTCCCCCAGAAGGGGTGGATCCCTAGCTTGGACGTAGAGGACGTGACGTTCCCCTAAAAAATGGGTAACTCGGTGTACACATATTTATACACTCGAAAGGACCACCGAGTCGTCATTTCTTAGGTGGACGTCACCTCCTTAACGTCCTCTGTACCCAAACGAGGGACCCACCCCTTCTAGAGGACCTCCTCTCGTGCCTCTGGATGAGGTCATAAGAGTGGACCTCTTAGATCCACCTGTTTCCCCGGACCACACGATGTCAGGTGTCCTAGTGTTTCTGAGTCAGTGTTGACTTCACTGAGTTTTGTGTTTGTGTGTATATAATATGTGTTAGTGTATGTGTTTTTTATCCTCAGTTTGTCATTATTGACAAAATTTCGAATGCTTATCTAGTGTTTGTAAAAGGTTATTCTACTTTATAAAAAACCTTTTTACACTTAATCACTAACCTATCATTCATAAAAGAGTTTACCTACGTCGTAAGTCAAGTCAAGTCAATTCAGTGAGTCAATACAGGTCGAGAAACGCTGTGGTACCTGACGTCGTGCGGTCCGGAGGGACAGGTTGTGGTCGAGGGTACTTAAATGAGTTTGAGTACAGGTAACTCAGTCACTGCGGTAGGTCAGTAGAACAGGAGACAGTAGGGGAAGAGGAGGATAGAAGTTAAAAAGGTCGTAGTCCCAGAAAAGGTTACTCAGTCGAGAAGTGTAGTCCACCGGTTGCATAACCTTAAAATCGAAGTCGTAGTCAGGAAGGTTACTTATAAGTCCTGACTAGAGGAAATCCTACCTGACCAACCTAGAGGAACGTCAGGTTCCCTGAGAGTTCTCAGAAGAGGTTGTGGTGTCAAGTTTTCGTAGTTAAGAAGTCGTGAGTCGAAAGAAATCTCAGGTTGAGAGTGTAGGTATGTACTGGTGACCTTTTTGGTATCGGAACTGATCTTCCTGGAAACAACCGTTTCATTACAGAGACGAAGAATTATACGACAGATCCAACCAGTATTGACCTCCTCCCTTACCGTTTGGTGAAGTCATAAGAACGGAACTCTTGGTGTACTTGCCTACGTCGTATAAAATAACTTTATTTAAAACTAGTAACTCAGGTGTATCAAGAAGATATAAAACGAAAATATTGAATTCTTCGTTGTACGGTAGAAAATCCGTCAATAAAACGTGTAGAGACTGGAATTGACTCCAATTAAACGACTTTCACCTCAATGTCGCGAAGAGAAACCTCGGTGTCAAACGTCCTAGACTCACACAGGGTCCCAAACCTGTACGAGTCTAGGAGACGTCTTGACTTGTAAGACGGTCGTCATCTCAACAGACAACCGACTTCGTCGCGGTTATTCCTCAGAGTAGTGAAATTTGTGTAAAAACTAGTAAACTAGACATTTTACCACAAAGGAACAATATTCGAAGTAAAGTGACTAAGGATCATATCAATTTTGAAAAAATTATATTTAAATAAATAAAATTAACCACCAATTAATGAAATGTTATAACATAACCAAAACGGTATGTAGTTGTACCTAGACGGTGTCCATATGTGCACAAGGGGTAGGACTTTGAAGAATTAATGAAAAAAAACCAATGGTTTCATCAGTTACTAGTGACATTTTACACGTTGGTGCAATTCGATCTTATGAGTCAAAAAATTTGATAAAGTGTTTGAACTCAAAAATTTATCTTAAATAAGATATCTCGGTAAAATCTGAGTGTCCTTTGAACTCATCTTCCACGTCTCTAAAGGGTAAATAGGAGAGACGGAGAGCGGGGACGGGAGGGGTGGTGCGTATCGGTGGTGGCAGTAAACGTAGGGAGTGTCCTCGCCTCGTACTTGGACGTAACTGTGCAGGAGTAGTGGGTCTCAGGTACCAGATGTAATCCCAAGAAAGAACTGCGACAGGTGAGACACTCAAACCTGTTTACATATTACCGTACATAGGTGTCAGATCATAGTACGTCTCATCTTATGAGCCGACAATTCATTTGTAAAAGATACTAGACTGTAAGGATTTAATTAGTATCAAATCATCATACTTCATAGGACAAAGTCTACAGAAAAAGAAGTTTGACATGACAGGCCCAAAAGAGAAGACCTAGGTTTCCTCAAATAATTCGGACAATAAGAATTATCCGTTTAAATAGCAGTTTTTCTTGTGACCACGGTTAATAGTAAAATCCCGAGACACATGAGTTCACGTAAAAGATAAAAACGAAGTCTATGACAAAGGAAATTTCCTACGCACAGTAAGTACATCAACTTCGAAGACACGGGGAGGACAAGACGTGGTTCAGTCGGACCAGTCTAGATACCTCCTAAGATGACTTACTTATATCGTATTAAATAGGTAAAAGGGAACACACTCGCAAATCCAGAAAAGACTAGGAAGGTAGGAACAAATACGTTGTAAGACACCCTAGATAACACTCAATTACTTTACGTCCTTACCTCCCATATTGGTAGTAGTCGATCTAATGGCTCTTCTTCGTCTAACAGAAGGTCCCTTTGGAAGGGTAAATGTCAGTGGCGGCGGGGGGGGGGGGTGGTGGGACGGTTCTGGGAGACATGTGTATGTTGTGCTGTGTGTGTGTGTCTTGTCTTTATCGTAGAAAAGAGATGTAGAACTGGTAACCGACAACAGAAGAAAAAGAAGATGTGTAGAAGATAAAATGAAAAGTTCGAAGGAAGAAACCAGGTGGACCTTAAACGACACACCATTCTCCCGAAGGGTCCACCACGTCACCATTCCTTAGGTGGACGGTTACGTCCTCCACGTTCTCTGTCCTCAAACTAGGGACTCGTCCTTCTAGGGGTCCTTATCCTTTACCGTTGGGTGAGGTCACAAGAACGGACCTTTTACGATACCAGTTTCCTCGGACCGTCCGATGTCAGGCACCCCATGGTTCTCAGTGTGCGTTGACTCGTGTGTGCGCATACATAAATTGAAGCCAAAGGGTGTCCTGCCAATCGACGAAATCATGGTGGCACGTAGTCGCTCACAAAGGTAGTGCTGACAAAACAACATCTCGAAACTACGTTAGGAGTTTCGTATTTATAAGGACCTAACCGAAGGTTCGGGAAACGAGGCAAAAAAGTCTGATAAACACGTGGAAAAACTCCTATAGTGGGTCAAGATTAATCGACGATACTACAATACTCCAACCCTCTTTACCAGTCTGTCAGAGGGGACGGGTGGGGCGAAGAGTGAGAGGGAAGAAGTCTTGTAGAGATATGAATTGTGAAACCAGAAGGTGTACTTAAATAACTATTTTCGATTACAGTTCAAAGTAATTGTTGGAATACCCTGAAACTGACCTTAATGTGTCTTAAGTGTGAAATTAAACCTCCATTAACTATACCAATATTCAACAGAAAACTGAACATTCGCGTCTTAGGAAAAAGATAATAAACGGATAAAGATTTAACACAATAGTAACAGAGTCATTTTCAGTACGAGTAGAATACAGTATAAATAAGAGTCTAACGTTTCAAAAGACACAAAAACCGTCTTTGAAAATATTCATGCAAAAGATTAATTACCAACGACCCTTATTATTGAAAGAAAAAATTTAGAGAGAGAGAGAGAGGTATATAAATCAAACCCAAAAACACACACACAAACTTCCTCCCCTAGAAAAAAGGACTAAAATCATGTGAACGATCCAAGAGCCATGTTACAATTATAATTTAATTTACGACCTTTGATATTATCTGTTATAATAGGACAAGAAATGAAGTTTTATTTACGAAGATTACAAAGTGGTGAGTTTATCCCACTAAAGACTTACAAAGCAACTACCGAAAATAATTTATTTCTTACAAGGGAAAAGAATAATCAAACGATTCTCGACAATAAACTAGTGCATACTCACAATTTAAATTAACTTACAAAAGGACGTAGATGAACCTACTGGTATACCAAAGAAACATTTAGACCGTTGTATCACTTAATACGATTATCCAAAAGTGTATAATCAATAGGTAAGGGGGTTGGAAAAATCAGTCTTACTTTATGAAAGATAAGGAAGACATCGAAAGGAAAATGTTAGTTGTAAAAAAGTAGAACACTACTAAATTCTCCGTTTATTAAACAGGAATCATGATCACCGATTAAAATATCGAAATTGATTATACCTGTCTATCGTAATTAAAAAAAAGTTGAGGTTTTTGGTATAAAATTTTTACTTTGTTAAAGAACGGAGAGACGATACTTTTAGTCATTATGCGAAGTCGGGTGAGGAAAAATAATTGTTCGTGTCCTTAAAATCGGAGAGGTATAATGTCTGATAAAATTTTAAAATGAAATATTAGAAAAAAAAGTTATACAACTGTAGATATCAAAAGTATTCGTATTACTAGTGTCAACACCTAGAAATCAGGATCCAAATTTTCGAGTGATGACCGGAAAAGTTTTATGGAAGGAAAACAAGACTCAAGAAGTAAAAGTTATTAAAGTTCATACCGAATGATCAAAAAGGTCCTCCTTAAGTAAAAACTATTACTGAATTATAACTGAAATATACACTTCTCGTTGAAGTAAGTCATGTCTTCAATTCTGTGTGTTAGAGAGGAGTTTTAAGGTGATTGAAAGGAAGGCAGGACCTCAACACAACACCTCGACAGACTCCTGTCGACACGAGTTCAAACGGAAGAGGAAATCCGATTAACACAAAAGACATACACCTTCGACCACCAAAAGAAAGAAGTAGAAATCTCAATTTATTAAAAGTCATTCACAAGAGTCAGTACAGACTGAGAAACGCTGGGGTACCTGACATAGGGCGGTCCGAGGAGACAGGTACCCTAAGAGGTCCGTTCTTATGACCTCACCCAACGGTACGGGAGGAGGTCCCCTAGAAGGGTTGGGTCCCTAGTTTGGACGTAGAGGACACAGAGGACGCAACGTCCGTCTAAGAAATGGACAACTCGGTAGTCCTTTCGGAATTTATTAAAATGGTCCTACATAAAGTCCTCGATAAAAGAGATAATTTTTAAAGGTCCTTTTACTACATCAGAAAGTTCGTCGTCTAACTCAAGAAAGGAGTGAAATTCTTACTAAAAAAAGAGACTATGGAGACTATTTATCATAACACACAGACACACACACCATACGTACATCACACATGTACATACACAAATTACGTGAATTATTATTTGTTGGTATACCTTTAATATATTCATGGAACCTAGTTTCACTACAATAAGGTCGTTGTCTACCCGACCACAACCGAAGGAGGACGGGAAGTTCTTGTGAGAGTTCCACCTCCGCGGATTCCTAGTAGTTTCTTTTCACTTTGTAAAGGGTTCAGAAACATACATTAGTTTAACGGGAGGTTTTTAATTCCGCTGTGTACCTGAAAGAGTATGTAATTCTTGAACTCTCCATGTCGTAGACACTCGTTTAGGACCTTTTGGGTCGATTGGTTTGTTATAGAGGTTTATTTGTTGATTTTACCTTTTTGAGACCTTATAATTGGGTGTCACTTGTCAACAACGACAAGTCAGTGATTCAACACAGATTGAGAAACACTTGGTCACCTGACGTCATACGGCCGGAGGAGACAGGAAGTGATAGAGGGCCGCAAACGAGCCTAAGTGTCACGTGAACAAGTTTAAGTCTCAGTCCTGATTCTTCAGGACCCTTATTGACAATGGTTTGTCTAACACCTATGGTATTTTGAAATTTTACATGTTTATGTCGATGACTTTCGACTACTTTCCGTCCCGTTTCCCTCGTACCTACATTAGTAACGAAGTAGAAAGTATCACTTAACTATCTTTGACTTTTTAACTTTATACGTTGATTTTGGTTCATCTCTAAGATTGGACAATTGACAACCAGTGGTAAAAAAGAATTAGTAGATCCAAAGAAAACCTTTAGTCAAGTAAAAAGTATCACTTGTCCGTTTCTTCTTGGACAAACTTTAATTCATCAAGGAATTTTAGTTTAAATCGTGTTCAAACTATTTATTACATATATTATACTAGGTTCAAATATTTTGATGAAGAGGTGTAGATAATGCGATCAGTAGATAGGTAATACCGTAAAGATCTCATTACAGGGTGTTTAGAGTGATAAAGGAAGGTGTTTACAAAGTATAACAAACGTAATAGATATCTTTCTGTATCTCGAAAAACAAAAGTTTTGTGCTTTCGGTAAAAAGGGGTTTGTCCTTTTTTTTTTAGGGGAAAATGAGGGTTGTTGATTAAGGGTAGGAGGGGTCGTTTCTAAATTAGTAACAGCGGTAAAAGAGTAGAAAGAAGGGTCTTCTTAGAATTAGGTGTCGACGAGACAAAGGTGCTACCATAGTGTGAGATGTACGATCAGACCCTGCACGAACAGGGGGTTTCTGATTGAACAGTCACAAGGTTAACAAAGGAGAGACGGAAGTGTGCAGTCGAAAGAATATGCCTTTCAAGGCGTCAGGGCATCCGTAAAAGTCAGATAAAGACGGAATATCTAAGTCGAGTTACCGACAGATAGGTACGAAGTCACGTTCCATAAGACTAAAAAGACCTTATTGATTTGAACAATTATAGACCCTTTCTCCCGACGGTAGTGAGAAAGTGTTTGGGGATTAGTAAGAGCATAAAAAGGGTGCACACTAAATTGTAGTACGACACTTTAGGGTTTCGTAGGACCACCATCAAATAAGGTACAAAGGACCGGATATCTTGGATAAATCCCGTTCAAGAAAGAAATGTGGCGTCAGAGGATAGGTTTCCTATTTGACACAATAGAGGAAATAAGTGTCTTTTGGCGGAGTCACCTCAGAGAGAGGGTCGTCTTATCATATGAAAGGGGTAGCACCAGGACATTAACAGAATCTCTAAAGTGAGGATCGATACTAGTTTGTCTTTAGGTTGTCGAAAATGTCGTCCCGTGGGTGGATCGATAACGTAGTAATAACGATAACATTTACTCTCACGAGAAAGACAATATAAAAGGTTTTAACATAAAAAGTTCATTCCCCTTCGATAACTACAAACGTATAATTAAATGTTTGGTGTGTCGAGTGACTTCAAAGAATAGATAAGGTTATTACAGAAGTTAACTAATAAAAGACAAAAACCTATATATAAATATATTAAAATTTACTAGACAATAGATTACTGGAACCGGTCATAAAGATTTTGTTGTAATTTATTATTATCACCTGTTTCCGTAGTAAAGTGAGAGGACTGAAGTCAGACATGCCGAAACAGTGGCTGAACTGCCTGTACTCAAACTCGTTCGAGGTCCTCAACCACTACCTGTCCCTTCGGACCACACGACGTCAGGTGCCCCAGCCTTTCTCAACCTGTGCTGACTCGCTGACTTGACGTGACTGAACAGTGTACTTCGTACTGTCACTAAAAACGAAACTCTAAAACTTCGTGTACACTTCTTGATATTACGTAAGAACATATGTCCTCAACATCCAAATCATACGTCCGTACGTGTCATTAAAACGATACAAGTTAAAATAGTCTACTCAAACACCCGTAAATAACTTACCTAGAACGATAAGAGAAGGAAACTGAATAATTTTCATCCTAATTAATTATCTGAATGTACGGGCCTATCACCACCAACTACACGACTAAAAATTTAGGAACGTCTCCTCTCAGCTGTGGAGGAATCACGACCCCTACCTAAGACTTCAATCACAAATCCACAGTCGGTCAAACAAGTTCAAAACCCACTTTCGTTTCCCCTTTAAAAATTAACCAACAGTGCAAAAAGGAGATCCTCCGTCTTCCCTACAAACCCTACAAATCCTACACCCCTCGACTCACCCGGTTCCTCCGTCCGCGAGGAACCCATGGAACCTACGACGGTGTACCAAAACAAAACGAAGGACACACAAACCGTCTCTGTTGGGACCAGACAAACAGACAAAAAGGACCGTACCGGTAGTTCGTGCCCGCAGAATCTCTCTAGACGGAAACCGCACTGGGGTCGTGACTTGAGGATGGACAGTCGAGTCGGAACGAGTAATCCCCACGGTGTCCCTGGAGGGGTACACGGGCGGAGGAGGACCACTCGACCGATCCCACCTTCTGTGCACACGGGCGAAGGGACAGGGAATGGGGCAAGGGCAGACATGGACTAGCTTGTCTTTAGGTGGTCCCGTGGGAGGCACAAAGGGTTCCGGCAAGACCAAAAGAGGTTCAATCATAAAGTAACCAATGAGTTACTGTCAAAAGTTCTCTCCCGTTACCTTTTCATTAGGAACCACCAGTAACCGAACGAGGTTTCTAAGGGTTCTATGTGTGTGTATACGTGTGCACACGCGTGCGTGTGTATGGACAAACGACATGTAAATGTCTGTTTTGGAGGAGCCGGTCTCGACCTTTAGGTCCACTCATTCGTCTCTCAACGTCCAGGGCCCATACCTCGTCCCCCGTTGGGGATCTTATCTTTCGACCGGAGAGCGGTAAGGGAATCTCTGTTCTCCTTCCTAGACCCCCATCTACAGCCACCGAACGGAGGTGCCGGGTCCCTTAGATGAGCTTCTCAAAACGTCGGACTGTGTAGGGGTCAAGTCGCATGTGTGTCAGAGTGGAACTCAGAACGAATCTCTATCCCTAGGAGTAAGAAGGAGATAAACTAGAAGAGTCCCAGTCTGCGACTCAGAGGGTCCGGGTGTCAGTTCCTTGGACTATTTACTTCGCAGGGGTTTTTCTCTCTCAGACCGATTAAATCGGGGGCGAGTGATAGAGAACCCACGGAACGTCTCCCCTTAGTATTGTCAGTTCGTTGCTTCTGGTCCGGAGTAGACAGACACGAGCACACCAACGATAAAAGTTCTGCGACAGTGCGTTTAATGACATCAAATAGAAGTGTACACGTATACCGAGCTTCTTGTAACCAGGTCGACAAGTCCATTTTTAGACCTTCATGTTTCTCCAATCTTCAGTCAAGGGTGATTGAACACCACCCCGGGCCCCGAGGGATCCCTAGTGGGCAAAAGGTGTCGGAGAGGCAGGTTCTCCTCCTCCATTGTTTAATTTTAGAAGTAATAAATTCGTACAAGGAAGTCTGACTGGGAGTAGTGTGGGTCCACCTTTACTCATTGTCTGTAGAAAGGTGCTTCGGGTGGAGAGAGAGGAAGACGCCGGACCATGAGTCCTTTGTTCTCCCCTCAAGTTCCTTTAGTCTATATTTCTTTGGGACTCTCAGGTATTTTTTATTAATATTGGTACTCGATGTCCCTTCTCCTTTACCTGAGGCCTCAGACTATTTATCCTAAAATAATTGAACAATTGGAGCGGCCGGATAGATCCTTTGACTCGGTCTGGAAAACCAGGTCGTCACTGGCAATGTGGGACCCTGGGCTGTCTAGTCTACCTCGGGTCTCCCTACACAAATATGTTTCTTTCTTTCACGTCAATGTTGTCCCGCACGAAAGGCGCAGAAATAAGGACTCTCTTGTGAGCGACCTGTCCTTAATAGAACTTTATACTTCGATCACTATAAAGTAGGTGTCAGTGCGACCTCTATTTCCTGGTACACGAAATTTTCGTTTATAGTTCGTTATACCTGATTTTACAGAAAGAAGGAAAGGACTCTCCTAATCGAGTACAAACCCCTTGTATTAAAATTTGGACCTTGAACCACTGCAGACCGGTTCGGGTGAGGCTGGGGCGGTGGGTTCAAGGGTCCCTCCGTCCTGGTGTCCCACGCAAAAGTCTGGGCACTGTGACGGGTGGGGGTCGGTTCTGGTCGGGAAGCGGTGTCGTCCCAGAGCCCTTCCCTCGCTGCGTCCCCGAGTCGAGAGTCATTGAACTTGCTCCGACGTCAAAAAAATTTGCGTTGCCAGGGAACTCAAGAACGTGGAAACGACTAGGTTATCCGTCTTGTGCCCGGGTCCTCCCTCAGACCCCTGAGACCAAGGTCTCTCTTCTTTTGACCGGCGTCCACCCGAGTTTGTAGGTTCCAAAGGTGTATCTCCTGCTCGTGGGGACCCCTGGGTCTATTGAGGGAGTCGCTACGACCTTTGCCGGGACACCGGTGAAGTCGAGGTAACCAGTAAAGTCGAGGTTTGGAGGGTTACCGGCACACCGAGAGTCTCGTTTGGGGTTCAGGAACGTCCCTGGGGGAGATACCGGACAGGGGAGGGTATGGTTCTGGGAGGAGTGGAACTGTGGGTGGGACCCGGGTACGAGTGAGAGAGGTCCTGGGTACAGTCCCTGGAAAGAAGTTTTAAGAGAAGGGGGTTTCTCAGTAACACTACAAAGGTAGTGGAATTTTAGAAACAGGGCAATGAAGAGGTAAACCGGGGGTCCAGAGGACACGACCCCGACTAGGAGGAGTGAAACGGACTAAAAAGAGGTACCGCGCATGATAGAACGTCGATTGTTTTTGACGACCCGAAGGGACCACCGAGTCTCCGATTTCGTAGACGGACGTTACACCCTCTGAGTCCGAGCTAACACCCAACCCTTCTAGGGGACGTCTTCCTTTACCGTTGGGTGAGGTCATAAGAACGGACCTCTTAGGGTACCTGTCTCTTCGGACCATCCGATGTCAGGTGCCCCAGGGTTTCTCAACCTGTACTGGCTCGTTGAAATGAAAGTGAAAGTTACTTTTAACGATAAAAGTTAAAATTTTCAAAGAAAATAAATTATACGAACACTAAACGAAAGGGTATCTTATATTCGTGGGGTTTCCGTCCTCGACACAGACACAAGAGTGAACACATTAGGTTCAGGACCCTTACTACTTACCCGTCTGTCTCGTTCAGAAGTTCGTGGCAGTCGTCCTCGCACCAGGGTGTTCCACACTCGAGACCTCACCCACCTCGAACGAGTAGGGAAGGAACGGTTCTATCGTCTTGTCCCCGTCCGTCATGCACACGTCTTTTTATGGACCTTTAGTCTGGTAACAGGACTGAACCAAAGTGGTAAGATCGACACGAGAGTGTCTTCGTACCTGCGTTACAGATACGACTTCAAAAGACAGGACCCCGAAGTCTTCTCATCCACTGGGGGGTACTAAATACTCACTACTGTGGTTCGGGTTGTTCTCACTACAAAGACGACGGAATTGAGGTTTAAAGGACCGAGTTTAGTCCAGTACGTCTGGTACTGATAACAAGATTGTGTTAATGGTCGTATATTTATAAACATTTCACGAAGTAAGTTTAGGAAAAAAGGTCTTTTTGTCCCTCCCCCCCCTAGTTGATATGCGGCAACCTAGAATTCCTGTGACAACAAGATTGGAAAGGTTAGAAATTAGTCCTCGGAAGAACCTCCCGCGTTTGCAGTAAAAGAGACGAACAGAAAGAAAGAAAGGAATGAACCCCTTACATAAATAAATAGAAACAGTATCAATCGTCCCTTCAATGTATTTCCGTATCCTTAAAGTTCTGACTTTTTCTTTTGGATAAGTTGACTTCGATTGCTCAAGTGACGACTACCGCGCGAGACTAAATAGACCTTCTGACCTGACTTCCCTTTTAGTGTCGGGACGTCTCAGTCACTATTGGAGTCCAATTGTATTATACTTGGTGTGTTTAATAAAATAGGTCGCGTTAAACTTTAATTGGACACACACGGATCACGACCTTTGGTTTAGCGTCAAACAAAAGACCCTTTCCCACACGACGGGTCTACACAGCAGAGACGAACCTTCTCCAAGTCTGAGTCTGAATCTTTCACGAAAGTTTAGAGACAGTGCTTCATGTAGGATCGCGGTTCGGTAAGTCGTACAACTTTTCACAACAAAGTATTTATCTTTTATGCTCTTACCTACAGAAGATCTACATGTCGTTTTGAAAATAAAACGAAGTACAGATAAAGTTCTTTAAACCAACTTTCAAAGTTCCTTTGTTTATTTACTCTACTGGTCTCAGACCTTTAGAAGTGTTATTCACACTAATAAAAAGAACCATTTAATTGTCCGACAATCCTGTAACACAAATCCCAAATCATAATACTTGGTTCTGAGACTTTCCCCGTTATAAGAAACAAAGGGTATCAGAACGGAAATATTTACACAAGACATTTTTGTTATTTTTTCCACTGGATCTAAAAACGTATTCCCACGGGTAACTTCAGAATAAATATTATTACTCCTTTTTATTATCTTGTTAGATTTATTGGTCACCATTTCTTACCGACCTATTAACTACTATACGGGTATTACAATTTATAAATTTGAGTACTTTAATACAAGAGTATTTATAAGTTCCAGTACCCCTTACAAATTTTTTTCTGTTTTCTTTGTATCAGTTTTCCAACGGTCTTCAATACCAACTTAACACGTGAATATCTACAAAAACAAAATAAAAAATATGAAAAAAGATAAAGAGAAAAATTTTAGATGTGAGTATATAATGAAAATGAGGGACCTCTTAATTACTTATGGTAGAATTTTGTCTGTGTCGGAAGTCACTATTCGATACTACTTAATGGTAATGTTGAAACAATTTATACCATAGACCTTCGTTCCACTCATTGATGGTGACAGGACCCGTGGACCGACCTTTTACAGATAAGGAGTGTGAATTACAGTAGGACAGGAAACCGACTCATTTTCACAGAACTTCAAACCTCTCCACTACGGAGTACAGTTCTGTCTGGAGGAGAAGAATAATTTTCTTCTACACGACCAGGGACCTATCCCGAACCTCCGTTCCCTAAAAGGGAATTATAGAGGAAAGTGGAATTTCTGAGTCTTAAAAGAGGACGGACAAAAGAGTACAGGACTGTAAGGGAGGCCAAAGGGACGAGGATAAAAACAGCGTTCTAGTTCATATTTAGGTCTTACCCACTCTTAAACAGGAGTCCCGAAACGTTACTTTATTTTGGTTACCGTAAAGTAAGAGACCGAGGCGCAAATGAAAGTCGTTCATCTTTATTACGGATGTCTAGGGAAAGACCGAGGTCGTTTGTATTTGCTACAGAGACTCTTTGTTGACAAACTAATTACGTCGGTTAAGGTCGTTTGTTGAATTTTTAAAGTACCTCTTTTATTTTCGGGCATTCTTACGGACGGACCGATGTATCCGACTCGGTCGCGACCCAGACCCCCTCGTCGGCGCAGTGGTGGCGACGATCGGACGAGGGGTCTTGTGGACCTGGGGAGGTCGGTGTTGGTGACTCGTGTCCTCTGACAGGTCTGGAGATCCATTTCTCAGGTAAAGGAGTGACTTAAATTACGTGACCGAACTCTTTACAAATAACCGGTTCTTTTACCCGCACGAACCATTTACTCCAATTTGGGACGCCGTATTTTACGTTGGGTACACATAATGTGTACATAATGTCTCGATGATTTTGTTACTCCCCCGAACCTCATGTACTATGCGCGGTCCTGTTGAGTTCGGCCCGTCAGGGGTGGTCGAAGTGCCCGTGACAGGGGGGTGGTTGTCCGGGTTCAAAGGAGGTCCAGGGGTGGTCGTAGACCCGTACCCTCCTCACACATTCCTCTCCCCGAGAAGTTTCTTGTGGGGTTAAAGGACTATGATTAGATGTCCAGTAGAGGTCCATTCTTTAGAACAATAGTAAACTAAAGACTTGACGACCGACCACCAACTAAATGGGTGGTGATATAAGTACCTCCCGAAAGGTCCGCCATGATCACCGTTTCTTGTGAAGACGGTTAAGTCCTTTCCGCCCAAGCTAGGGACCCAACCCTTCTAGACGACCTCCTCCCATGCCGTTGGGTGAGGTCATAAGAACGGACTTCTTACGGTACCTGTCTCCTCGGACCGCCCGACGTCAGGTGCCCCAGTGTTTCTCAGACCCTGCTGACTTCCCTGAATCGTGTGAGCGCACCTATAAGTGACTTGTCTATAAATAATCCACGGGGACACGTTACGGATGACTGTGTTCTTCGACACCGTGTCTTGTTTCACTACTCCCACCGCTCTCCCCGTTTGCACCCTAGTAGGTCCCCTGCCTGTCGTACTTCCCCGGTGAGAGGCAGAGACCCTTAGGGACCTGTGTGGGTCCAGTGACGGTTCCTACCTGACAAGTGAACGGTCCATCTCCAGTGAATGAGAAAAACAAGAAAAACATTACAAAAATAAAGAAAAATTTAAAAGATAAGAATATGTGGAAAATTTCCATTAAAAGGTAACTGTCGATAATGATCTGTAACCGATATAAGTGTAGGAACTCGGATAGAATATGAGTCATCGAACATGGAGGGTGAGGGGTTAAAGAAATAGCGAGTGGGGGGGTGGCCATGGGTGATCGAATAAGAGGTCTAGACACTCAGACGAAGAAAAACAATATAAGTGATCAAACGACATAAAAAATCTAAGGTGTATAGTCACTATAGTATGTCCTAAACGGAAAGAGACAAACTGAATAAAGTGAAGTAGTGAACCAAAATAAACGACTAAACCTTTGGCAAGAAACCGGTCCTGTACTTTAATAGTCCAGTCTGAATTCGGAGTCTCTTTGAGAGTACCTTCTTTGCTACCAGTCTACATCCTCCGTAAAGCACGTCTCCCCTACCGTAATGGATTCCGTCCTTCAGCCTTCTTCGCGCCACGAAGACTACCTGGTGTTTATCAAAGGACTCCGGGTCGGTGTCTATGCGCCTTCCCTTAACCTATCAATCTACCCGACTTATGCCCTGACTTAAAGGAACTTTTACGGAGCTTGATCAAAAAAGGAAAGGTAGAAAGGGTGGAGTGATTTAGAGAAGTAGAGAGGTAGAATGTTTGTAGAAGGTACGTCCTACACCTCCCACTGGTATATAGGTCAACCGAACCCAGTCTGTTCCTGTTCGTCCGGGACGTACACCTCGCCTCTGTTCTAAGAATGACTAGTCTGGGTGCAGAAGTGAAACCCGTCTAGGTTTTACGGTTCGGTTGAGAATAGAAACGTTATGCAAGTAGGAATATGACTGGTGGACGGGAATACTTTCCCCGGTCTTTGATACCTCTGCCCATCAGTCACTCTCTTCAGAGGTCTCACTCGATACTCTTGGTGATCCGAGGGGTGTCGGAAGAAAGGGTCCTCCCACGTCAGCGTGTACCGTGGTCCGTCTTCACACGGTGAGACGCTGCCTTGTGCGGTGGACTACGCGGTCGGTGGTCGCGCCCCGCCCGTACCCGAGACGCCGGGTTATTCCGGGGAAGGATTCCCGGTCCACGGTGTCGGATGTCATCGTAGACCGGACAGGGAGTGGTGAGACGGGTGGTCGACCGGACAGGGAGTCTTGTCCCTGTGTCTCCACAGATCCTGTGACCCCGGTAGTCTCTGGTCAGACAGGAGGTGTTAGGACCACCCAGTCTGTGGGACCCGAAGTTCAGAGTACCAGGGTCCCGGATGGTGGTGGAGAGGGTCTCACACCCTTCGTTCTGAAACCCTTTAGAGTAGGATGTGAGGGTCCCGGGCACCTTGGAGGTATCCTGCTACACCGACCCTGAAGTAGGGTTACAGGAAGGGAAGGTCTTGGGTGGTCAAGGACCCAGAGTCAGGGGTGGAGGGTACCTCTGACGTAGAGACAGGGACCTTACCCTCAAGAGACCGAAGGTCTGGAGATCCCGGGAACTGTGGACCCGGTATTGACGGTTCCAGTAGACACACCGAGTACACGAGTCAGTGAAAACTGAGAAACACTGGGGTCCCTGACATCGGGCGGTCCGAGGAGACAGGTACCCTAAAGGGTCCGTTCTTATGACCTCACCGAACAGTAAAGAATGAGGTCCCCTTGGAAGGGTTTGGTCCCTAGTTTAGGTGCAGAGAGAACACAGAGGACGCAACCTCCACCTAAGAAATGGTGAACGTGGTGACCCCTCCGGAGTCCAGTAGATGACCTTAGGTTTAGGATCGAGTCCGAGTTGCCTACTCGTTTCGTCTCCGGACGACTCTATGGACGGAGGTCCGAGGTGACGAACTTTGACCTTAATTGGAAAGAAACCTACAGTAAAAGTTTTATTACTATTTTAAGATATTTTGATGGGGAGGTTTTTTTTGATTTCATTACCGTTTTTCTATTTGTACTAAATAAATACGTTTTAAAGAGTTCCGAAATTGTTCGGTTACGTGTAATTCTGAGTTGTCCTTCTACTAGATCCCACGTTGTAAAAGGTTTGAGTGGGTTGGTACTCGGGGAAGGAGTATAGACTTATCTGAAGAGAAAAGGTCTCAGGCGTAACTTTTTCCAACCCTACTCGAAAATTTATTCCACCCCTGTTCCTGTAGTCTCCCGAAGGGTCCACCGTGATCACCATTTCTTGGACGGACGGTTAAGTCCTCTCCGTTCTCTCTACACCCAAACTAGGGACCCAAACCAGGAGGTCAACCTTCTAGTTGACCTCTTCCTTTACCGTTGGGTGAGGTCATAAGAACGGACCTTCAGGGTTCCTGTCTCCTCGGATCGTCCAATGTCAGGTACCCTAGTGCTTGTCAGTCTGCGTTGGTTCGGTGACTCGTTCCTGTAGTCCTCCTGTCCATTCGGGTTTTACAAATCGTATTAAGACTTTTTAAACCTTTATTAGAATTATAGGAGACCTTTTTATCTACGTTAGTATAACTTTACGGTGAGTTCTATCCCAGTAGTAAATCCATCGTATATTCAGTGTATCCTTTAATCTATTAATTTTTTTTTTTCTTTGTTATGAACACTTAATACTAATATTAATATATAATTTTGAGTTTACGTTGTAGACCGATACTCGTTCACTTCTTCAACCCTGATCAAGAGAATAGCTATTCCTTCATTTTTGACCTGTTTATTTACTCCGTTTTCAAAAGTCTATAACCTCTTGTCTTTTACGTTCTCATACCGGGGTCTCTTTTCTCCTTTGATTGTACTACCTATGTTCTAAAGGATCCGAATGAAGGTCCTCCGTTTAAGGTGACGAGATAGCACATATAGGTTCAATTCTTTCATCTGGGACTCTCAAAAGTATTGTTTTTGGTTTTGGTGTAAAAGAGGAAAAAGAAAAAGACATAGAGATATTCTACTACTTACAGTTGATTCGAATAACGCCATTAATGAAGTGTTATATACATTCAGTTTAGTGATACTACATATCGGAATTTGAATGTATCAGGACATACAGTTAATACGGAGTTATTTTGACCCCGTCCTCCACTCTGAGATATACTCAGTCTTTCGTTAACTTATTGTCTAAATTTCCTGACTCTCTTTTTCTTTTCAAAGTTGAACCTTAAACTAACTGAAATAGAACTTTGAAATAGTCTGTTAGTTTTTGTCTTTAACAGTGGTTGTCTAGTAGTGGTGTTCTTTATAATTTCCTTTAGAACACAGATATATTCACCTCTTTCCTGATCTTTAACATTTATGACATACATGTTTTTGAACTTAAAAAAAAAAATCAAAAATTTAAGAAAAGTGGTTGTCAACTGGTGAAATTCGTTTTTATCATATATTATAGAAATAAATACAATAACGTATATACAACTATATTTTACATACTGTTGTTATCGTCTTTCTACATTTCAAGAGTTATAATGTCAACTCACTGTATCATAAGAAACTTTTATCTGACACTTTACAACTTTTCCGTATAAAATTTACGATGCCGTTGACAACATTGTTTCACCATATCGATCGTTATACTGCCTTCTATATTTTACCTAGGTATTCGCTCTGTTTTAATTAACAATTTTTCTATCCATTTCTCCTTTTTTTCTTGTGTATACTCTAATTGTTTGCCTTTTGTCTATCTTTATACCCCGTGGATTAGGTTCGGATGGATATTCACGTAACTTACATTCGACAAATTTGGACGTCGCAAAGTATACCGTCCTTGATCGGTGCAACCGATAAACCTAAGTTTTAAATTGATTAATGTTATTTTTATTTTAAAGTCAGTTGTCCATTTAACCCAAAGGATCCATCAGGACCCGAAGGGACCACCGAGTTGACCATTTCTTAGACGGACGTTACGCTCTCTGGACACAAGGTAGGGACCCAACCCTTCTACGGGACCTCTTCCCTTTCCGGTGGGTGAGGTCATAAGACCGGGCCTCTTAAGGTTCTTGACATATCAGGAACACTAGCGTTTCTCCGTCTCTACTGGCTCTCTAAAATCGAAAGTGCAAGTCCACCAAGATCACCATTTCTTAGACGGACGGTCACGTCTTCAACGTTCTCTACACACCTAGGGGCCCAGCCCTTCTAGGGGACCTCCTTCTTTACCGTTGAGTCAGGTCATAAGAACGGACCCTTTAGGGTACCTTTCTCCTCGGACCCACCGAAGTCAGGTGCCCTAACGTTTCTCAGTCTGTGGTGACTCGTCGTCGTGGTTTCCGTTGGTTGTATGTTTAATTTTTGTGGAAGTCACACCGATCTCCGGTGGTAGAACCTATCAAATCCACCTCTCGTAAAGTTAGTAGTTTCTTTCAAAATTGTCTGTCACAACTCGATTTGTGTAGTTGGCTTTTGGTCTAAAAAGTCAAACCGATTTTTTTGTGTCAAATTCACATACTATAGATGTTTTTTTTTTTTTTTTTTTGTGTGTGTGTCGTCATGTTATCGGAATATATATTTCTGTATCGTCTCTTCCGTTGCCGTGGGGTGAGGTGACGAGAACGGACCTTTTAGGGTTCCCGCCTCCTCGGACCACCCGACGTCAGGTACCCCAGCGATTCTCAGCCTGTGCTGACTAGCTGAAGTGAAAGTGAAAAGTGAGAGTACTAAACCTCTTCCTTTACTTACCGTTGGGTGAGGTCACAAGAACGGACCTCTTAGGGTCCCTACCACCTCGGACCACCCGACGGCAGATACCCCAGTGTGTCTAACCCTGTGCTGACTTCACTGAGTCGTCGTCGTCGTCTTCACTGAATCGTCGTCGTCGTCGTCGTATTTCTGTATCTAGTCAAGTTTCATTTCTTTACCTTTATCTAAACGGTACGTTGTGATTAGTTCCGTCAACCTTTTACCTCTTAAACTTTATTCTTTATAACGGTCTTAATTTTCCCCAGTAAAGTATAATTATTTCCTGTGTAAATAGTACTATAGTATATTATGATTACACGTACATGGATTATTGTCTTGAAGTTTTATCTACTTCGTTTGTAGTCGTCTTGAATGTACTCTTTACCCGTGCGAGTATTAATATAAACTTCTAAAATTGTGAAGAGAGTCATTTACTATCTCGTTTGTCTTTTAGTCGACCTTATGTAACATGAAAAAAAAAAAAATTGTGATAATGGGTTAATCGACTGGATTAACTGGAAACATTTTGTGATATAAGATTTTACTTTCAGTGAGTCAACACAGGCTGAGAGACACTGGGGTACCTGATATGTCAGGCACCTTAAGAAGTCCGGTCTTATGACCTCACCCATCGGAAAGGGAAGAGGTCCCCTAGAAGGGTTGGGTCCGTATTTTGGGTTTAGAGGGTGTAACGTCCGGTTAAGAAATGGTCGACTCAGTGGTCCCTTCGGGTTCTTATGACCTCACCCGACTCCGAACTAGTGTGGAAACGCATACGATACGGCCCCCGGTCGCACTCCTTGAGGCGGGTACCGTCACACATGGGATAGGGAAGAGGTCCCCTAGAAGGACTGGGTCCTTAGTTTGACCCTAGACGTAACGTCCGCCTAAGGAATGGTTGCCTCGATAGTCCCTTCGGACTATAAGATTTGGACGTCTTATGTGTACGATGAGTCTACGTGTACCTTACAAGTGGTTTTATCTGTGATGTGAACCAGTATTTTATTTAGAATTATTTAAAATTTCCTAACTTTAGTGTCTCAACCAAAAAAAGGAAAACAAAAAATTGGTGTTACCTTAATTTCACTTTTAATTATGGTCTTTACATAGACCTTTTAGGGACTTATAAACCTTTACTTTGTATTGTGAAGATTTCTTGTGTATTCAGTTTCTTCTTTAATATTGGATGAAACTTGATTTACTTTTACTTTGACGTTGTAGCGTTTTAAAATTCCTATATCGATTTCATCATTACCTTTTTTTTAAAAATGGAAATATGATGAATATCTTTCTTAATTTTGGTTACTGTATTAGAGGGTTGCATTCTTCGATCTTTTTCTTGTGGGATTTGGACTTCCTTCATCTCCTCTCCTGTACTTACTGTTCGCTAATTTATCTTTTGGCAGTTTATTATCTCCTTCAATTATTTCGGTTCTAAACCGAATGACTTCAGAACTATTGGGGATCATACTGATCAGTTTAATTTTCTCTTTGGTTTCTTTGCATATTTAAGAGTTATAATCCCTGTTTTCTTCCTTGTGTCGAAGTCCAGGACACCTGCGACCTCTTAGGGTACCTGCCTCCTCGGACGACCGACGTCGTGTACCCCAGTGTTTCTCAGGCCGAGTCGACTCGTTGATTGTGAAGGTGGAGACAGTGAATCGTTTTGTTATAAACTTCCTAAAAATACTGTTTTTTTAGTATATTGGACTTACTTTTTTCTGTTCAAGGTACTTTCCGTTTTAATTGTTTTCCTTACGTTCTTCTTTTGTCTTTGCGCAGTTATCAGGAGATAGTTTATTTCCCTAAATTCAATAGCGAATTTATAAAGGGGGTTTCCTTTGTGGTCCAGTTACACTAGAGTGACTATTTAAGATACTTTATAAGTTCCCACTTAATTATGGTTAGGATATGTTTAAGGAAATCTTTTATCTCCCCCTTCCCTTTTCAATGGTGGAGTAATATTCGTGTAATTAGAATACGGTCTTGAGTTATGTTCATAATGTTCTTCCGATGTATGCTTATATGGGCAGCACTTGTGTCTACGTTTTAAGAATTGTTGTGTAATTCTTTACTATAGTTCGGTATATATATTTTCTAATTCATAATACTGGTTCACCTCAAATGAGGTCCTTATGTTCTTTTAGTTTCTTTAAATGATATAATTGTCTTATTTTCTCTTCCTAGTGTACTATTAGAGTTATTTACACCTTTTCGTAAACTGTAAGTCAAGTCAAGTCAAGTCAGTAAGTCAGCACAGACTGAGAAACACTGGGGTACTTGACGTCGTACGGTCCGGAGGGACAGGTAGTGGTTGAGGGTCTCAGATGGGTTTGGGTACAGGTAGCTCAATCACTACGGTAGGTTTGTAGAGTAGGAGACAGCAGGGGAAGAGGACGGGGGTTAGAAAGGGTCGTAGTCCCAGAAAAGTTTACTCAGTCGAGAAGCGTAGTCCCCCGGTTTCATGACCTCAAAGTCGAAGTTGTAGTCAGAAAGGTTACTTGTGAGTCCTGACTAAAGGAAATCCTACCTGACCAACCTAGAGGAACGTCAGGTTCCCTGAGAGTTCTCAGAAGAGGTTGTGGTGTCAAGTTTACGTAGTTAAGAAGTCGCGAGTCAAAAGAAATCTCAGGTTGAGAGTGTAGGTATGTGCTGGTGATCTTTTTGGTATCGGAACTGATCTGCCTGGAAACAACCGTTCCATTACAGAGACAAAAAATTATACGATAGATCCAACCAGTATTGAAAGGAAGGTTCCTCATTTGCAGGAAATTGAAGTACCGACGTCAGTGGTAGACGTCACTAAAACCTCGGGTCTTTTTATTTCAGTCGGTGACAAAGGTGACAAGGGGGTAGATAGACGGTACTTCTCTATCCTGGCCTACGGTAGTCAATTTGGACTAAGTATAAAAATTTGAACGTCGTGTGTTCCTTATTTTCCTTTACAGGAGTAGATCTATTTTTCGTAGATGTTATTTAGCTATCGATCGAAGTGTAAATTACCACTTAAACTTACGTAAAGAAGTTTCAACTCCTTGTCGTGTTTTTATAACGAGAATGGTGGGGACAAGTTGTGACACGATTTCGGGATCTGTTACGTCATCCGTTCTTCTTTCTGCAAAATCTTGTTTTACCTTCTTCCATTAACGTTAGTACGGACACTATCCTCGGATGTAGTTGTCTTTTAGGATTCCCTAGAGGTGCGTGTGTTTCTTCTTTAATAATCCTGCTTACTTACTGTAATTGGGCTACCTCGTTATATGTGTCAATTAACACGAAGACACACGATCGTTGTCTGTTGATCTTTGACTCTAAAATTTTTCTTGTTACTGTTATCAGTTTTTATGTTTTGGGAATCCTTGTTTAAATTGTTCTATACATATTCTCGTTATGTCATTTTTAAGGTTTAGAACGACTTTAATTCCTCTGTCTCTTTATATTGTACATCTACTTAGCATTCTGAGTTATAACAATTGTAGACAAGAGAGTCTGATGAGATGATGAGATGTCGATATTTTGTTAGGTTTAGTTCGATAGTCGTCTAGAAAAACATGTGTAGTTACTTGATAAAATTTTAAATATATCTTAAAGTTTACAGAGTCTTAACCTTTTTATAAAATCTTTTCGAGCTCCCACATGTTATTACTCGAATTTATGAACGACCTTCTTACTCCGATCTAACCGGTGTCAAAAGAACCCCCCGATGTCAGCTCAAGTGGGATGAGCCAAGTCGAGGGAGGGGGACGGAGAGGACACAGAACGGGCCGAAGTACGGACCAGCGAAACAGACAGTCTAAGAAACGTCGGGATACCTGACATCGGGCGGTCCGAGAAGACAGGTACCCTGAAAAGTCCATTCTTATGACCTCACTCAACGGTACGGGAGGAGATCCCCTAGAAGGTTTGGGTCCCTGATTTGGGTGCAGAGACCGTAACGTCCTCATAAGAAATAGGTGACTCGATGGACCCTTCGGGAATGATAGAGAGAGTCAAGGCAAGTCAAGTCAGAGAGTCAGCACAGCCTGAGAAACGCTGGGGTACTTAGCGTCGTGCGGTCCGGAGGGACAGGTAGTGGTTGAGGGCCTCAAGTGAGTCTGAGTGTGGGTATCTTAGTCACTACGGTAGGTCGGTAGAGTAGGAGACAGCAGGGGAAGAGGAGGACAGGGGTTAGGGAGGGTCGTAGTCGCAGAAAAGGTTACTCAGTGGAGAAGCGTACTCCACCGGTTTCATGACCTCGAAGTCGAAATCGTAGTAAGGAAGGTTTCTTTAGGGTACCGACTAGAGGAAGTCTTACCTGACCAACCTAGAGGAACGTCAGGTTCCCTGAGAGTTCTCAGAAGAGGTTGTGGTGTCAAGTTTTCGTAGTTAAGAAGTCGCGAGTCGGAAGAAGTGTCAGATTGAGAGTGTAGGTGTGTACTGGTGTCCTTTTTGGTATCGGAACTAACTGATCTGTCTGGGGATTATTTACAGGATGTAACGTTAAAACGGGGTTTCAACCGAAGACTTGTTGGGTCGAATATCGTTCATAGATGAATAAGGTTTGATAAGAGAGATAATGTGAAAAACAAGACTTTTATTTAACGATAAGAATAATACTTTAATAACGATTTTACTAAAGTCTTAAAGGTGTCGTTGAGAAGATCTGGTATCTTTGTTTACCTTGTAAGGGAATTAGAAAAATACTTCTAACATACTAGATCCCAGATTTGGTTACTTTCTTTTAATCCGTTATGTTTATATGACTCAAATGAATACACTTTGTAATATAATTTTGATTATAGTTACTCTTATTTGTTAACTAAACTTCTGAGTTTGTTGTGATGAATTCTCCAGAATGAAATTCTCAAGTCCTCCTAAAAGGACATCAGTACTTGCCTACACTCTCTCCCTGGTATTTCTTCCGAGTCGTGGTTTCTTTACTACGAAAGTTTAATACCACGACCTCTTCTGAGAACTCTCAGGGAACCTGACGTTCCTCTAGTTTGGTCAGTTAACATTTCTTTTAGTCAGGACCTATAAGTGACCTTCCTGACTACGACTTCGGTTTCGAGGTTATTTAACCAGTGGACTACGCTTCTCGACTGAGTAACCTTTTCTGGGACTACGACCCTTTCTAACTCCTGTTCTCCTCTTCTCCGTCGTCTTCAATCTGTCGTAATGACTGAGTTACCTGTACTTAAACTCGTTTGAGTCTGTACCACTCCCTGTCCCTTCGGACCGCACGACGTCAAGTACCCCAACATTTCTCAGTCTGTACTGAATGGCTGACTTGTTGTTTATCGTTCCTTAGATAGAGAAGATGAATTTTTTCTCTCAATTGTAAACAATCGTCCCACCCATGAATTTTTTAGAGGTTCACTTAAGTGTGCAGTAAGAGTTACAGTAAGTTAGTTGTGTGGTCGGAGTTGTGTCGTTCAATTATCGAACACAGATGTGATTGAAAGGACAAGAATGGACTTGGCAGACAAATAAATTTACCAGAATCACCAAGAATTGGGTAGTTTTCACAATCAAATTGTTTCTTCGGGGTTGTTAATTGGAGACCACCTTTTTTCCTTTCCTAATTTTATTCGTTTTAAATAGTGAAACAGTCCAAGACGTTTGTGATAGAACTCCTCGACTTTCGGGATTATTTTCCTATCTACGTGAGACAGATATTTTCTAGACGGAGTCCCTGAAGGGACCACCAGGTCACCGATTCTTAGGTACGAGGGTTACATCTCCAGTACCCAAGCTAGGGACCAGTCCCTTGATCTAGGGTGCACGGTGTCAATCTTCTAAGAGGTACAGTGTCGTTTCTAGGACTCCGACTTTGATTCTGGGGTGCGTCGGTTTATTTGTTTATGTATAAAATACTTTTCCAGACGGCGTCAGTAGTACGATGTGCTTAAGGTGGTTTGGTCTTTTCGCTTAATCCACCAATCGGACGTACTTCGTCTTTCTAAACTACTTAAAGAAAAGGTGACTTAATCGACTTGGAGACTAAAACGGTAAACTCTCTTCTCATTTTCTGAGAAACATACAAGGGTAGTACGTCTCGACCTCCGACTTTGCCTCCCCCACGGGGGTCCCCGAGTGTGTTAGGAGTCTACCATGGTGCCCTCGGTTGGTCGACCGAGGCCCCGTGGGTTCTGACGTATACTCTTCGTTTCCTCGGGCCCCACGGGTCCCGTCCCGACGGGCTCAGTCGAGGCCCGAGGTACGAGGAGTGTCTGGGTCGTTCCCTCGGTCTGTCGTCGGTGTGAGAACGTCGGTCTCTGGGACGTTAGGGTAGACCTGTCGTCCAGTCCGGGACGAGTTCTGCGTAGTAATGAAAGACACGACAACTGTAGGAGGAGTGGTCCACTGGTCCTCTGTTCTACTCTACCCGACCGTCGGAACCAGAGAGGACCCCGTCGGTCCCCGGAGGAACTACCTCACGTCCACAGGCGGGCGAGGGCTGGTCGGGCAGACCTGGGGGAAGGGGTGTCCGAGGGCACTGTCGAGGGGCGGTCCCGTAGTACACGTTAATGAGTGAAAGAGACGCCCAGACCTTCGTAAAATCGGCCCGTCCCCCTTGTGACGAAGATCGAGACTCTGTGACGTCTCTCAAGTACACTGGTGCTCGAAAGTCCCGGTTAATCTTCACATTTAGAAGATCCTTGTACTTTCACAATCAGGGAGTCAACACAGGCTGAGAAACGCTGGGGTTCCTGACATCGGGTGGTCCGAGGAGACAGGTACCCTAAGAGGTCCGTTCTTGTGACCTGACCCAAGGGTGAGGGAAGAGGTCTCCTAGAAGAGCTGGGTCCCTAGTTTAGGCAGAGGACGTAATGTCCGTCTAAGAAATAGTAGACTCGGTAGTCCCTTCGGGGGTTTTATCTAGGAAACTTATAAAGACAGAGTTTTATCAAACGTTTTATTCTTCTTCGAGGCACACGGAAACTTGACCCGACCTCGGACTCAGGGACCCGTAGAGACCCTAATCTTTCTTTCAGAACGAGAACCGCCTAGTGCCTGTATGTCAAACGTAAAAGAGGACCCCAGAGGGAGGTCCACCCTGAGGGCCGAGTGAGAGACCGGAAAGAGACAGAAGAGGAAGGGTCCTGGAACCCCGGAAGGGTAGAAAGTGGTAGACTCGACGACCGAGATAGAGGTCCCATTTATGGTCTAAGAACTTCGAAATTCCCACCGAGTCACCATTTCTTGGACGGACGTTCTGTCCTCTACGTTCTTTACGTCCAAGACAGGGACCCAACCCTTCTAAGGGACCTCTTCCTTTACCGTTGGGTGAGGTCATAAGAACGGACCTCTTAGGGTGCCTGTCTCCTCGGACCTCCCGATGTCAGGTGCCTCTTAGAGTACCTGTCTCCTCGGACCACCCGATGTCAGGTGCCACAGCGTTTCTCAGCCTGTCCTGACTCGTGTCGTGCTCCGAAATTGAGGTCGGAAAAGTGACCCGTCGTTGGGATTCTTTTCTGTGGCGGTACGAGAATAATTTGTGAAAAGTATCAAATTATTTGGGTCATAGAAGAAGAAAAAACACACATCTATTAAATAAGAATCCCTTTCACTTCAACGAGTCAGCACAGGCTAAGAAACACTGGAGTACCTGACATCGGGTGGTCCGAGGAGACGGGTACCTCAAAAGGTCCGTTCTTAAGACCTCACTCAACGGTAAAGGTCATAGAACGAGAAGATTACTTCAGAGACCGACCAAATGTCCCATGACGGTTTACCGGAGAGGAATGTTTGACGCATCTTCCTTTCCGTACTTGTCTCCTCACCCTACCACGTAGGACGGAGCAGAAGGGGTATCTTCCCTGTGTGTGCGCACGAGGATGTACGTACGGACGTCGGAGGCTTCAGACACTCGTTACGACGCGGATAGTTCAGGTGGAGGGGACACTCGTAGGGAGATTACAGAGGTCGAGTCTCTGGGGTCCTAGGTTCCGAGAAAACGAAACAGATCGTTTCTCAAAACTACGACCTTAAAAATAGTGGATTCTTTTTGCGCTACGGACGGTACTTTAGACTTTGGACCGGACTGGAGGAGACTCCGTCTTCAGGTACCATTGTCCGAGTTTCCTGTCCTGTCTTCTGAGTCCAGCTAGTGTCCCGTCCTACACAAACGAACTTCTCCGTCCTCAGACGTCCTTTCCAGTAGAAAATAATCGACGTGTACGTAAGGAGTCCACAGAGGAGGTCCGGGAGTCACTCAGGAGTCTTCTACCCCCACCCTAACTTGTAGTAATCAATCTTCCAGACAGTGATCGCCGACAGTGGTTGGAGATGAGACCCGAACAAATGTGTCGGTCGGGAAGTTGACGAAGAATCGAAGCACACCAACGTCAGTGTCGTCTCTACACCCCCAGTCTAGCGAATCGGCCCCGAGTCACTCGCAGTGGTGGTTGAGACCGACGGAACCTGTCCAAAGTCGTCGTTCGTGTCAACCGCACTTTTTATGTCTCCCCGACACTCGATTCCACTTCCCTACTCTGCCCATTTACCGACCTTTGTAAGGACTAAACAGTGTTTCGGCAGGAAACACGTCTTGTCACTCAATGTGAGGCATCTAACCCTTATTTCGGAGTTTCTAGTACCAGTTCCCAAAGACCTCACAACGACCCTTTATGACTTCTTCAGATGATGAGGACTCCAGGTGGGACTCCGACGACAGCCGTCAAGGATCTTATCACTGACCATACATATTGTTTCCGTGTCAAATTTAATAAACCGTTGAAGTATATGTGTAAATAGATACTTATCTACGAACTTACTTTCAAGGAGTGCACCGTCCATTTGGACACTACGTTTTTCTCTCATTTCTCGGTTCTTACTTGTAGTCGTGAGACAGACGAACTCTTGATCTGAGAGAGTAGAATGTCTCTTACGCGTTTAACTAGACATCAGTTTGTGAAGAGGAAACCACAACTGAAGTCATAGTATCATAGTCGGAGTCCACTACTCTGGAAAACAGGAACGAGACTTGGTTTGACTTTCACAGAAAAAGGGAGATTATCAAGTGAAGCTGATTCGTCAAAGAAGAACACACACGTGTGTGTGTATGTGTGGTTCCAAGTCCAAGTCCAAAACAAAAAACAAAACAAAAATGCTAGGAGGAGTTAAGATCGATCTCTCTGATATATTTGATCAGAGAGTATAAGAATATTCATGCCATCCACAAATTCCTATGAACTACTTACTGCGTCACTTACTTACTTTTCTTCTTCACTCACTCACACTTCTTTTTCCACCTCCCCTTTTCCTTCCTTCCCGATCTCACCCCTTTCCCCGTCGCTCTCTTCCCTTCCTCCTTTCGTCCTCTTTCTTAGTTACTGGTGTGCCTAATCGTTTACCCAAAGTCCTCCGGTGTCTCATTAAAGTAGAAAGTCTGGTGCATCAGGGACCCTAATGTGTAGGGGGTATTTTACAGCAATGACACTCCCGTGGACAAGGAATCTTGACGGGAGTCGGAACCGAGACTAAAGGGACACCAGGTGACTGTCAACGGTTCACGGTTTACGCGCACCCACGAAGACCGGTCCAACCGGTTGGACATAATCGTGCTCCACTTTCCAGGGTACGCGAGACTGATTAGAATCCTGCGTACTGCCCGGGTTGTAAAGGAAAAGGGAGGAAACAACCTCCTTTTTTCAAGTGTTGACACAGGTGTATGAGGAAAAAGTAGTACAGAGAAGGACGTGCACCGAAAGCCGCAGTGAAATACTCGTCTCTCCTTCTTGAAACGACAACAATAACTAGTCAACGATTCAGTACGGGTTGAGAAACGCTGGGGTACCTGACGTCCTACAGTCCGGGGAGACAAGAGGTGATAGAGGGACTCAAACGAGTTTAGGTACAGGTGACTCATCCACTACGGTAGGTTGGTAGAGTAGGAGACAGTAGGGGAAGAGGAGGACGGAAGTTAGAAAGCGTCGTAGTCCCAGAAAAGGTTACTCAGTCCCCCGGTTTCATAACCTCGAAGTCGAAGTCGTAGTCGGGAAGGTTACTTATAAGCTCCAACAAGATCTCCTTCCGGACATTGAGGTTTTACACCTAAGTCCTCCTTTAAAAGAAGTAAAATCCCTGGGAACGACTGGAACGTAGTAAGGAGACCAGAAAATAATAATGTTATTGTCGTTGTTATTGTTGTCTTGGAGAGAGGGACGAATTAGACGCAAGTTGATTTGTCTTTTCCTCTCTCGGGACATAAGTGATTATCCCAGGACGCAGAGGTGTTGTGTCGTCCAGACAACAATTGCGACCGGACAGACATGTCTAGTGTAGAATCGACGGATCAAGAACAAGTTTTGAAGTACATCAGTAGTATCGTTGGTCAATATTTCACAGAAAAAACAAAAAAACGACGGTTCCTAATTCAGGTCTGATTTAGTCATGACCCAAAATCAAAACAAGATAAAAGGTATTATTTTCTAGTTCCACACACTATGTCCTACTCCTTTCCGATGTGTTAGAGTCTGCTAAGCCGGACTTACACTGACATGAACCCCGAAGGGACCATCGTGTCACCACTCTTGTGCGGACGTTACTTCCTCTGGACCCGAGGTAGGGACCCAGTCCTTCCAGAGGACCTCTTCCCTTACCGATGATTTAAAAAGCACCTTTGTAACCGACTTGACAGTATTGTTGGGACACCATCCCCGACCAAAGTCGAGGTAAAATGTCAAATGTTCCACTTCATTGAATGAACGGGTGCAAATGGGTCATTCGTTGTAGGAAGCCAGACTGTCGAGGGTACAAATCCGGACTAGACGACATTGAAAGACGGAAGGATGTCGTTTGGATATAAGGACGAGTCCGTAGTCCCCGACCTCAGGTAGATCTTTAGACAAGTTCTACGTGGACGAAGAAGCCGGTACCACTATGTTTCGGGACCTTGTCAAACGACCTCCTATGACACTCGAAGACTTTCGTCCTAAGAAACGGAGCTCGGATTGTACTGAGACATGTAAGTTCTCCACAAGGTTTTCGCACAATCTCCTCGCGTACCTACCACCTTATTCATACCGTTGCGTGTTCTGTATTGTAGCTCATCTCCTGCTCTACCAACCTACTGTAGTGGCTGAGTCACCTGTCCTCAAACTCGTTTCAGACCCTCTACCACCTCCTGTCCCTTCGGTCGTCACGACATCAGATACCCCATAGTTTCTCAACGTGTGCTGAATCGTTGACTTGCTTTTGTCGTTGATGTTATACCTGACCACACTCAAGATAGGACCGGTCTACCCCAAAAAACGAGGAGGGTAGACTCTGTGTTTTATAATTTAAACGGTCGAGTGTTAAGGTTTTTGGACTTTCGATAAGGTCTCCTCTTCACGTCACAACCGGAGTGGGACATGTGTAGATCTCTCGAGGTGCCTGTGTCTGGGTCAAACTTCAAGGACGAGACAACCCTTCCTTGGACCCTTTCTACTATTTGACGTCTTTCCCTACTCGGTCAGACCGAGGTGTTGGCGGGGAGGGGTGAAGGAACAACGGTCGTGGTCTCATGAGAGGATTCGAGGGAACTGCCAGTAAGAACCAGAAGGCTCTTGTGGTCCGAGTCGTGCGAGTGGTGTCGTCGAGACACGGGTGTGACGGGCGCCGTAGTGCGAGCAAGTGTAGTATTCTTGTTCCTTTACCGAACAGGTACAAGGTACAAACAAGACGACATTTGTCTTTCGTTACGTTATCCTAGCATGAGGGGTCCACCGAGCCACCATTTCTTCGGTGGACGGTTACACCTTCTACGTCCAAACTAGGGACCCAGTCCTTCTAGGGGACGTCTTCCTTTTTCGGTGAGTGAGGTCATAGGAACGGACCTCTTAGGGTACCTGTCTCCTCGGACCGTCCGATACCAGGTACCCAAGCGTTTCTCAGTCTGTGCTGACTCGTTGTTTTGTTGTCGTTGTATCATACTTAGTGATCTGATCGTTACTTCCGAGTTCTCTTCTGTGTCAGTTACGTCACTCTCAATAATTATCAAGGATTGGTCACTATTTCACACTCGGTTAGTCCTTAGTACAATATCTTTCTCTGTTTGTAGTGGTATATAATTGTACTTTCGTCAAGATATACACTACTATGAACTGTACCAATAGCCCGGTAGTAATGTTTTGGACACAGGTCAAAATCAGAGGTTTTAAATTCCTGTAACATCGTTTCGATCGAGTGTCTCTCCGATTGTTTTATCAGTTTACAAAATTTTTGTTCTATTTACCACATTGATACAAACGTAAGTAAAATATTCGTTTTTTTAATACTACCGAAAAGTCAACCTCTTTTCTTACGACAACATGTTAATATTTAGTAACAAAGACATAACAAATCTCTTGTCTTTAACTTTTTACATAAAGCTAAAGACCACTAATCCAGTAAGAGACCTGAATCAACAATTATCGGTCCCAAGTTTCAAGAACGTATAAATTGGTCTTACCCAAATACCTAGGTACTTGTATAAAGACTGTTACCAAAGAGTGTCACTCTTGTTCCTTCAAGACCTCTGGGTCATAATAGAGACCACTCTGGAGATTGTAGCCCTCGGAAATTATGAACAGGACAAATTACTCTGATACTATAAGAGCACTTATACTGATGACAGAAGAGTGAGAAAGAACAACAAACCAGTGATTCAACACAGACCGAGAAAACACTAACGTACCTGCTATTGGGTGGTCCGAGGAGACAGGTACCCTAAGAGGTCCGTTCTTATGACCTCACCCGACGGTAAAGGAAGAGGTCCCCTAGAAGGGTTGGGTCCTTAGTTTGGGTGTAGACGATGTAACCGTCCGTCTAAGAAATAGTGACTCGGTGGTCCCTTTGGGGATGAGATAGAATGGTAGGAAATTTTGTGAATTGTTAGTTGGTCCGAGACCCTTCCGAAGGTTCCATACTCTTCATCAGTGTGGTATTTACCATAGTTCTATGTATCAGGGCCCACCGGACGACCTTCTTCGGGTCCACACGTAAGATCGAGACAGAGTAGACTAATCGACGTGTCCGAACCCGTTCTGTAGTGAAAAGTGACTCGCAACCAAAAGAGGTCACGTTTTCTCTTATAAGTTGACGAACCGTCATTTCTGTCTGTCACTGGTAAATGCCCTGACAAGAGATTAGTTATATAGTAAGAAGTCGGTATTCCCTGAGATGTTCCAATTCCACCACTCAATCGTCACTCTCTTCCTCTACGTGAACCCTTGTCGAAGAGGTACTTCTCCACTGTCGTACCTTATCGATGGCTTCCGTCATCGGACCCCTGGTCGGGATCTGTAGCCTTATGTGTCTGAGAAATCTTGATTGCGGTTAGATCTAGACCGATTCAGACTTTGTGTCACAGTTACTCATGTCGACCACACCCCCTTCTCCTTTAAACACGACGGTGTTTGCGATATTAGATCTTCAATGAATTCATCACCGTCTCCCAACTATTTATACTGTAAAGACAAATTTTATAGTCAGTTTTATGAACAATAATCCTTTTGTCTTGTATAGTGAATCGAAGTGTAAAATACAGTAAAGATCTCCCTTATATTGATTTACAGATGTGACGAAAGTATTTATTTTTACAGGAATTCACCTTTGACCTACTCGATCCTTACTCAACCTTTCGTCATCCAAAACTAAAAGGCCCTTCAGAGAGAGGTGGGGAGTAGGGTCTCCCTTGTCCTCTGAACTAAAACAAACGACACCGACAGACTAGTGAGTCGCAAGTGCTTACTTAGACACGGTCAGAGCTCGTACTCGTGTGTAAGGTCTGGTGTTCCTCCATTGTCTCTTCAGGTTTTTCGTCTTGTTTCAAATTGCAGTGTTTCCTCCTTTATACAGAGTATTGGTGTTTCCTTGTTTACCAGTTGTCTCCCCCCTTTAGGAACCTAAAGTCTTTCTGAGACATCTTCCCACCCCCTCCCAGAGGAACGTCCTCGACGTGGGTCGATTCCCAGTTGCCTTCACTCTTGAGTAAGGACTTGAGTCCAAACCGACGAATGGAGGGGTTTCGGGTGTGAAGCTTTTCGTTCCCAGTCCTGTTTCCCTTCTACGAAATTCGTCTTTTCGACCGTCAGACCCCTCTTCTACCTGAGTACACGGGTTTTGGTCGAGACTTCTGACACGAGTCAGACTGTCGAAAATTTCGTCTTTTACCTCCTTCTGGAAACCACTAAGTAGGTCTGTCCCCCGACCAAGACGTGGGAAGAGGTAACACACCCGTCTCCCCGACTGAGACAGAAGTCTATAATAGAACTGACTCACTAGACGGACGTCCTAACGATTCCCCTGTCAAACTCCATCGCTCCATCAGTAAGAATTTGAAGAATTAAGAAGGAAGAAGAAAAATAGATTCGTTTCTTAGTTGTCCAATCCGTTCCGTTCTATGCGTAAGTCCTCTCGTCTTCAGTCCTCGGTCCAAGTTAACGCATCACTAGAGTAAGGGTATTAATCCATAAGATAATCTCCCCTGTCTTTACCCGTTTACCCTTACCTCTGTCCTCGACGAAAGTTCGTGTCTCTAGTAGTCACAGTGTACCTAGCATGAGGGTCGTCGAAGAATAATTCTTCCTAGTCGTTGTGAAGGATTTAGTAGAACACAAAGGTTCTGGTTTTTTTTTTTTTCCGTCGAGTTCCATTCGGAAGGAGCCGGTAAAGTTCCCTCCCGAGAGAAATTTAGAATGAAACATACAAGACATACAAGACATTCAGTGTAGGTGAGAAACGTTGGGGTACCCACGTCGTGTCGTCCTAAGGAACAGGAAGTGGTAGAGGACCTCAAACGAGTTTAAGTACAGGTAACTCAACGACTACGATAGATTGTAAGAGTAGGAGACAACTGGGGAAGAGGAAAACGGAAGTTGTAAAGGATCGTAGTCCCAGAAAAGGTTACTCAACCGAGAAGTGTAGTCCACCGGTTTCCTAACCTCGAAGTCGAAGTCGTAGTTAGGAAGGTTACTTATCAGTCCCAACTAAAGGAAACCCTAACTCACCAACCTAGAGGCACTACAGGTTCCCTGAGAGATCTCAGAAGAAGTCGTGGTGTCAAACTTTCGTAGAATGAAACCGGGGTTACTTTCAGTCAATGTGCGACACACAGGTTTCTACTCTACGATGAGTATAAGGGGGTCTCCGAGATTTTTGGTTTTTAGTGGGGTAAAAGTTTGAACCCTAAAGGTTCGAAAAAAGAACGTTGGAGTCCGACGGTCAATGGGGTCCTGGCACACCAAAGTACAGGGACATGTTGTCACACGAAACTTAGTGTCGAGACTGAGACGTCTTAACGAAGACGAAGAAACCCTTACTTATGAAAGGGACCGGACACTTTTCCCAAGAACCCTTAACGAGTTGCGACTCAGATGTAAAACCCTCCTGTCCCTTTCTCCTTCCCGTCCGGGTTCTCAGACAGTTAAAAAGGAACTGTGACTAGTATTTCAAGTTCACCACAGTAAGGTGCGATTAGTCTTATTGCTCCATGCTTTTACTTCTCCTTTACCGAAGTGAAATTCACGGGTAATAGACTACGGTTAACTGTTTCTTTTAGAATCCTTTAACCTGCACGTACGGCGTCAGTACACTACCCCCGGACTTCAGTTACACGAGTAACACTAAGTAAAGTTCCAGTTCTAAAGGACTCATCCCCATAAAATTTTCTGTATTAATGTCAAGAATAATCACTCACAACTTTTACTACGACCTTTGTTCGGAAACACACGTCGAAGGTATTCCACTCGTCGGGTCACAAAGTCTGACAAAAGGCGTCACAAATTTTAATTCTGGCTTACGGTCATTTGTTACGTACAAGGGAGGATACCCTTGAAGAGAAAAGTTTATTAAGTCAATCCTACTCCAACTTAAAGTCTAGATTGATCTCTCGACGATACGTTTTTTACTTGTTGGACTAGAGACGTCATAAATCAAGGTGGGTTCTATCCGGCTACGAAAGAAACAGGCGAAAACCATAGAAAGAGTCAAATTTCACCAATTACTATCCCTTACAGTCTTCGGTGTACAGCGAACTTCCGTGTAAAAGTGAAGTAGACGGAAAAACTGTGCAAATCAAATTGAATTAGTTCCCACCCACCACTTCGATTAAAGGACTTCGTCAAAGGTCCCAGGAACACGTCTTTTCCCTTTTGGTAAGGGTAAGAAAATCCTGTAGACCAACGATAATACGTTTTTAAGGGAGCACGGTAAGACCGTGTGTGTAAGAGGGGTGGTGGTGAAGATACCTAGCACTAAAATTGGTGACGCAAAGCTACTTGAGAAAAAGGTTCTGAAAGACCCGGTTCACAGTCGGGTCATGGGGATTTTTCGTCCCTCAAACGAGTGGGACTCGAATCAGAGGGTCGGGATCGAGTCGGGAGTGAGTGAACTCCCCAGAACCTCCCCAACGACGGAACGGTCCCTCGTGTGTCCCCGGGAGAGTCTCTTCTTAGTGTGGGTCCGTGCCGCCTCCCCTAACCCCCAGGGAAGTCTCTCAATGGGTGGACCCAGACCGATACCCGGACCACCCACGAGGTCTCGGTGACAGACCCAGACCCAGACTCAGAAGTCGACTATTCGAGATATCGGAGTCCGTTCAATGAATGGTAGAAGGTTTAGAGGTCCCAAGGGGTAGGGACTTTATTCGTGGGGAGTACAAGTCAGCTAGTCGGCATAGGCTACGAAAAAACTGGGGCACCTGATATCGAGTGGCCCGAGGAGACAGGTACGGTAAAGTTTCCGTTCTTATGGTCTCCCCCAACGGTGTAGGAGGAGGTCCCCTAGAGGGACTGGGTCCCTAGCTTGGACATAGAGGAAGCGACCGTCTACTTAAGAAATGGTGACTCGGTGGACCCTTCGGAGGTTCGTAGGTAGAGTGCCTCAATTACACTTCTAGTTCACTCTATTATGTACATTGTGTAAATCGGTTCGTCGTCCGTACCTCCTGCACTACTTATTGATTATTGAGGTAAGGAACGGACGGTTTGTCTTCATTTTGGGCTACCACTGGAGATTCCGTCAACACTACTTATTTCAACTCTCTACTCGCAATGACACGTGGATCCCATAACTTTCGTGTGTCATGCACAACGGTCGCCACCAACGACGGTGAGAGGTACAGACATAGTACCTGTGTCACCGGAACTAACGGGTCTGTGGAGTAGAGTGTGGTCTCGATTCCGTAGTAGGGTCCCTCCGGCACCCCTGGGGCCTACACTACCCCCAGGGTCGGAAGACCACACCTGTGTCGGGGTCTCTTCTACAGTGTAAGACCCAGATCCGAGTGCTGTCTCTACGGGACACTCCCTCACCCCCACCGGAGCCTTTGCCGGTGTCAGGTTCCCCGGAGTCTCGTTCTTTCCCTTCCACAATCAGTGAGTCAGCACAGGTTGAGAAACACTGGGACTCCTGACGTCGGACGGTCCGAGGAGACAGGTACCCTAAAAGGTCCGTTCTTGTGACCGGACCCAACGGTAAAGGAAGAGGTCTCCTAGAAGGGTTAGGTCCCTAGCTTGGGTCCAAAGGACGTAACGTCCGTCTAAGAAATGGTAGACTCCGTGGTCCCTTCTATGAGTTCCCCTGAGTCCCTCTGTTGGAAAAGACCCAATAACGTTCATCAGTAACGACCAACTTCTTCAGACTGTAGTAGAAGTTAAGAGGTATTTAGATAGTCGTAGGTAGTCTAGTCTAACTCACTCGCTGTCGTTCGTAAAAATTTTTTCCTTCTCCCCCCTTTCCCCACTAACCTTCGACCTTACCCATTTCACCGTGGTTGACGGGAAGGTCGTAGAGGAGAACACTACTTACACCAACCTGGTTTACACCCTGAGCCCGAGGTTGACCTGGTTCGAAACTGGTTCCGGGACGTGTAGAGAGACGGTTCAAGATCAGGTTTCTCTCCAGTCTCTCGACCTGACCCGGAGTCCCGAGTAGACTTCCCGTACCCGTATCACAGAGTACCCCTGGGTCCGTATCGTTTAATAACGATTGTCGTCTACCCCCTTACCTTATGGAGTTGGGGATTGGGACTCACATCAATCGTACTGGGAGTGGGATGGAAAGAAACTCCGTCTCATTAGGGTGGGCAAGAAATTCCTTGAAGAGTTCGCGTCCATCTAGGGACGGGTTTGCGTCTAAGGGAAGGGTTTGTGGTTCCTATATTCTCTTTTGTCAGGACTCTACTACGTAGTGTAGAGTATCAACTCTAGGACCCCGTCCAAATCCTCGGACTCTGGGTTTTCTGGTCTCCTACGTCCCAATCACGACAACTCCTCGAGTGTCGGAAGAGGTGTACCGTACCAGTCCGTAGTCCAAGTGCCTATGTCTCTCGACCAGTAATCTGGTCTCTCTTCTGGGTCTCCGGTCTTTGTCTCTCCGTCTTGGGATCTATTCTTCGACTGAGTCTCGACGACCCCTCCTGTCTCAAGTGGGTGTGCCCGGACATCGGGGGTCGGGACGTCCCGTGCCTCGTAGGAACTGAGACTGCGGGGAGGGCCCGGGGTCGGGGGAGATTTCTGGGTCCCTTTTACTGGTGTGTCCTGTCGGTAGTAATGGCGTAGTCTGCGACTAAACAAAGTCGTTCTTAAACTTTTTTTCTTTTTTTTTTTCCCTTTATCAAACGACCAAAATTATTAACAGGTTTCTTACGTACTGACGTCCTTCGACAAACACTTAAACTTTAACCCTAAGACTTATAGACCCATACCAGGGACGGTTCGGTGTCACGGGGAACCTGTTAAGAACCACTGAGGTACGAACTCGCTTAGGTTGCGCTTCCACCTCTGTCGAGTCCGTCCCTGGGACCTGGAGACGACCGTAGTAGGAGGTTCTTCAGGACTGCTTAGATGCTCACTTCCGACTTATCTCTCCTTGCTCCGACGGACAAGACTAGACCGACACGGACTTTCACCCTAAATTCGGTCTCGTCTTCCGTCTTCCGAGAAGGGTCCGTTGGGTAGTGGTGTCGACGCACAACCGGTACCCCTACCCCGTCCTATATGGTCCCTTTCTTGAGGTAGTGGACTTTCCAAGAAAGTTTACGACTCTAAGCTACTGGTTAGCTGACTTCTCACAGTAGTCTCGGGTGAGTGCAAGGGTCCAGAGACTCGAGTCGGGCCCTGAGGAGAGAACAGAAGTCATCTGGACACCGGACTGGTAAGGACGGTACCGCAACGACCTCGAAGACAAACAAAGGATGTAATCCTGTGTCTCAGACCGAAGTAAGGATCAGAGGACAAACCAGACTTTAAAACCGGAAGACAAGTTCTGGGGATTGTTCTCGACATGGGAAGAATACACCTGGACTGAGAGTCAGCCCTTTCTCTTCCACCCTCCTCTTCCCCTGTTGTCTCCTACTCTACCAACCTACCGTAGTGGCTGAGTTGCCTGTTCTCAAACTCATTTGAGGTCCTCAACCGCTAGTTGTCCCTCCGGACCGTACGACGTCAGGTGTCCCGGCGTTTCTCAGTCTACGCTGACTCGTTGACTTGACTTGACTGAAGGTCAAATTAATGTTTAGACACGGGGACATGAATGGTACAACTGATACAGAGTTTCTAGACCTCACTGGTCTATGGGTACTGGGTTTCCAAAGAAGTCCAGGATTATGTAAGACCTCTGAGGTTCTAATACACGTCGGAGATAAAACGGAATTCCTCCAGTCGCTATCAGAATTAGTGTTGACGCCCAAAGAACCAGGTACGCGAAGGTGTGTCTCTATGCTCACGTGTGAAACCACTGCTGGTTGTCACTAGGTACATCGGTAGTAGAGAAGGACTACACGTCGGGTCTCTCCACCCTCCGATCAGGGTTCAAGATGTCTGGTCAGTTATGTCTTGGGTCGGGGGTGAGGGGTCGGGTACCCGTCCCACGTCCCTAGCGGTGCCGTCAGTAGTCGTGAGTGACAGACGGCTCGAGACACGACCTATGGGGTGCTCGTACAGTGTCAAAGAGTCGTAGGGACGACTATCCTTGGAAGTACTAGGAGCGAAATGTCTAATCTTGGCCCCAGGCTTTCGATGGCAGGGACCCGGGTTGGGCCGTCGGTGGACAAAACCACTGTCGCACGGAGCCCTTGTGTCGGCGCGAGCGAGCAGGCAAACAACAGATGCCGACGAGAACGCGACGTCACCAAACCCACTTAGCAACGATACCTCTGGAAAGTCTGTCAATAATTTGGATAGTCAAATAAGTTTATTTTCCATGACCGACAGATCGGTTACGCACTTGACATGCACAGGTTACTAGTAAGACTACGAAATTTTATTGTAATCATCAATGCAACTAGTTTAGTGACAATCGGACGTCTGACAACAATCAGTGATTCAACACAGGTTGGGAAAACGCTAAGGTACCTGACATCGGGTGGTCCGAGGAGGTAGGTACCCTAAGAGGTCCGTTCTTAGGACGTCACCCAACGGTAAGAGAAGAGGTCCCCCAGAAGGACTAGAGCCCTGGCTTAGGAGTAGAGGACTTAACCGTCCACCTAAGAAGTGGTGACTCGGTGGTCCCTTTCGAATGAAAAGATGAGACGCAGTCTTTATGTGTGTCAAGACTCTTTTGAGCCTGTTCAGGGGTGTGGAGTCTCCTGAGCAAACAACGACAACAGTCCCTCCCTAAGAGACGGGGTCTCTGTCTCGTCACTGTGGACGGTACCTGGGTCCTGCGTGGACTCGAACTGGGGGCGAGACGGTGTCTCATAGAGCCACTGTGAAACCTGTGTACCGAATTTAAGAGACTGAAGTCAAAGGGGTAGACATTTTGTCCCTGTTACTGTGGTACCAGAGGTGTACCACTTGTAATCTTATTAATTACGTTTACTTTACACTCCACGGGACCTGTCGGAGGCGACAAGGTCTGTACCGTCACCTGAGAGTCCTCGTCTGCGATACTTCAGGACCCCAACGGCAGTCGACCTGCCGGTCCACTGAGGGTTGTCTCGTGGAACCTTCACCCGGTACAGGGTACCCACGCGTGTCTCTGACGAATCGTCCGTCCGGTCTCGGTCCTGCGGTGCTCCTTCGTCTAAGGGTCTGTTTGGGCCTAAGGGTACCTTTCCTTACCTGTTCCAGTCCCCTAGACCGAAGGAACCGACGACCGGGGAGGTCCGACACGGGTCCGACCGAAGGGACACGTGAACCGAGGACAACCGACGGGGGTCTCCGGAGAAGTGACGCGGGAAAGGACTGGGGTCACAGTAGACTCTACAGTGGTGCCTTTGACGGTCTGGAGGGGCCTCCAATAGGGGAGACATGAAAAAAGGTCTGAACTCGTAGTTCGGGTTTGTGGGTTTGTAAGTCTTCTTGTTGAGAACAAATTTACGTTTCTCTATATAAATCGTCTATCTAAAATAAAGTACCCACCTATAAAAACCCGTTTCGACAGAAGTATTACGACTTCACCGTTTTCGCTGAAAGTTAGTTCAAAAAACCACAGTCGACGTAGACTGAAGATCAAATTCAGATTACACTGACTCCGGTTAATGTTTAATGACTTCCCGAAAGGTCCACCGAGTCACCATTTCTTAGACGGACGGTCACTCCTCTACACCTAAGTTAGGGACACAGTCCTTCTAGGAGACCTCCCTTTTTATTGTTGGATGAACTCATAGAACGGACGCTTTAGGGTGCCTGTCTCCTCGGACCGTCCGATGTCGGGTACCCCCAGTATTTCTCAGCCTATACTGGTTTGTGTGTATGTGGTTATGACTTTCGTTTCTCTGTCGGTCGGGTAATGAAAGCGTTGACGGACAGTCGTTAAAGTATTTCCCCCTAGAGTGATTAAAAATCGGAGAAAAGTTTTAATCGTGGTTACCCTATAAACGAAACTAAGTGTCGAACGTAGTGGGAGTCAACTTTCCGTCTATCTAGGGTCGTAAGTTGCTCGTCCACTAGAGTCACCTTGCTATTCTACACTTTACTTACGTCTCGTTAGACCCTATCTCCGATAACAACCAATGTTCGTTGGCTACCGGGTTTACCGACTGGACCCGTTAGTCTCTCGTCTCTTTGTACCAGACACGAGCCTTGTAAGAGGTCTCCGTCAGTCACTCAGAGGCCCAGACAAAAGTGACCTATTCCGTGTCAACTGACCCCACTAGTCGAGTGACTACGGAACCTCCGGTCGTGAGGGGTCACCTCGTTTCATGACGTATTCTACTTTAATGTCATGATGTATTCTACTTTAATGTGACTTTGGAACTCTGGTAGACGAGATTTTGCCCTACTTCTTAGTCTCAGCGAGATTCGTCGAGGATCCCGAGAACCCTGCCAGTTCTACAAGTAAGTCCGGACACTCGTGAACGACCACACTCACTTCTCCCGTGTCTTCCAACTGGTCTTTTGGTACCCACAGATGTGAAAGGGACGTTATTTTCTGTGTCACGTAGTAAAAGTCGGTATTCTGTCTCTACCTTCGAGCCCGGGGGCGACGAAAGACACCCTGGTCAAACTTTCCGCCTACTTCGAGGGTTTAACGTCTAGGTCCGAAGACGAGGTGGGTCACCCGAAAAGAAGATCGCAGACCGACCGCAAGACCACCTAACTCCTATAATACCGGTCACCTGTCTCCGGGTGGAGTAAAGTCGGGGTCCGGAGAAACAAAACATGGGTGAGTGACCTCTGTCCTAGAAGGAAGGACCGACTTCTTTGGGGTAAACGAAGAGGAGGAGGGTGGGACGTGGTGGCGGAGGGACACGAACACTCAGATAAAGACAAAACATATATTGAAGTAGGCATAGTAGGAAAATCTAAGGTGTATATTTGCTATCGTATTCCACAAACAGAAACTAAATGAAGTAAATCTTACTATTAGAGTTCCCGGTAAATACAACGACGTTTACCGTAATAAAGCAAGAAAAAAATACCGACTCATTATAAGGTAGTATATATGGTCCCCTGTGGTCTATGGGTGCATAGGTGGTCACGGGTAAGGGGTCACCGACTCCCAACTCTACAGTCGAGAGGATTTGCGGGTCCGTACTTACGGTCGGTCGCAAGGTGTCCGTGGGGTGTACTCTTCATTCTCGGTCCTCCGCACGAGGACTCCACTCGTCGACAGTCACGGTGTGACTCGGTCCAGACGCACGTCGAGCATGACGTCGGTGCCGACTCTAGCCCCTCCTGGTCGTCCTACGCGTCTGAGGAAGGGGTGAAGGGACACACGTGGGTAGGGGATCCGTCGGACCGGGTGAGGGCCCCTACAGACACCGAGAGTAAACAAAGATGGGAGAGGGAGAGGGAGGTTAATTTAGAGGAAAAAAGTTAGAGAAGGGGAAATACAGGGAATTTGTTAGCTTAGAGGGAAAGAGCTCAAGCGTGGACAGTGAGATTCAGATCCAAGAGTAGAGGTAATTGAAGCTAACCGAGTTATAAGAGGTTACCGGATCTGGTGGAACAAATAGGGGAGGTCGGGGAGGAGTGCAACGATGGTGTAGCTAAGGGGGTTAGCGAGAGGAGTATAGTGAGGTACTATTTGCTGTACGACGGACGAGGGTTGTTTCGATTTCGCAGGTCAAACCTCACAGAACGTTCCTTCAGATTCGTGGATATGTGTTAAATAGATAAAGAAGATAAATTGTAAAAACTCTTCGACGGGACAATAACCGGAACAAGACCTATGCCTGGATCTTGTCACTCGCAATCTCTGTGCGAGACGGGTCTACTACCACTCTGCTGCAGGGTCATTTTCTTTGTCTGGAGTTTTACACTTTATACTTTTTGTCACTGGTGAAAAACTATTGTCTAGGATTCGTCCACAATATCTGACTTAAAACAGAGGGTAGTTTAAGTATACAACTTCCGAATTTGGGGTCACACTGACTCAGACGTCTGTTCCGGAAATTCCTCCATAAAGTCTAATTTATTTATACCCGTCCCGGGAGTCTACCATCTCGACCACAGGTATTTTCTCCTTCCCTGTGGGTGGTCTCCAGAGAGAGGCGAACCGGATCTGTGCTACGGTACACCCCTGGGCCGTTCTTCCGTCAGCAGACGGTCGGTCCCTCTCTCTGGAACGGTGTGTGGGTCGGGTGACTGTGGAACTGGACCCTGAAGGTTGGAGTCTGGACCCTCTTTTACTCAAAGACCACAGTTTCGGAGGTTCAGACACCGAAAAACAATACCGTCGGGATCTCACGTCCTGCCCCTCTGTGGTCTCACTCCACTACCCCTTATTACTCACAACCCTTCTGTTTCGAAATCGGTACACCACTCGTTTCACGAGAGCCTTTCCACACTTTCCGTCAGAGTTCTCCTTGGCCCTTTGTCTACCGTATGGGTTTAATCTTATTAGTCCGACGGCTCTAATAATACAAAGAAAATTTCTTCTCTGATGAGCCAACTGTACCCTCCAAGTCCCCTTACACCTCTTAGGAAGGTCTAGACGGATTTGCAGATGTCGGGAGTGGGTACGGAGGGGGAAGAGCAGTAGGACTGGAATCACTCTGGACGAACCAACTCGAGAATTGACCACGACATAGAACATTGGGAATGGTGATCCCGAAGCTAATTCTGGGGAGGGGGTACAGATGGGGTTCTCACGTCTTATCCTAAGGACTCTGCGACCGGGACGTTCGTACGAGAATTAACGTATAAGTGTCGCAATTAAAGAGAAAAAGAGAGACGTCCGAGGGACCCACCATTCTTCGTCGGCCTAATGAGATGGTCGAAACATTAGCAATAACAACGGTACCACTGATTCACGTACCGTGAACCAGAACGCCGTGAACGATGGGTGGACGTGTAGTAGGGTAGTAGCGTATTATGCCAGTAGCCCTACGGGAGGGCACGACACGTAATTAGTACCGTAGTCGCGTCTCCGACGGGGACAGCAGTGACGCGTGTCCTCGTCGGGTTGAGGTCTTGAATGGCACTCCCAGTCGCCCAGACGATCACCCAGGTTCCAATCATCCTCTGGACTACTCTTTGTCTCTCGTGTACGTTTACCCCTATTGAGTCTCCCAAAATTTTTATAAGGGGGTGTGAGTCTGTGTTCACTCCCTCCCCGAACCCCCAAGGAGTCCTCACCGTGGCAGTGGGTCCTCTTTAACACCTCCCCCTGACTGTCCTTCTTCCTCTCCCAGCACGTCCCTAGAAGGTAGGGACCTTCTACGGAAGTCAATATCCGGTCGGGCGGGCCCTCCCCGTCCGCTGAGTTAGGGGAACGTTACAGGAGAAGGAGAGTGGGGAGTTGACGGGGGTAGGGTGTTCACGGGGTCCCCGGGTCCTCGGGTGCCAACGTCGGACATAATTAGTATGAAAAACAAAAGATATAAAATACTACGAAGATGGAAAACTCCGGAGCACTTGGGTCCTTCCTTGGAGGGGACAGTCCCAAGGGATTAAAGATGTCTGTCACTTTGTGAACAGGTAGTCGTACGGAAAAGACACGTTCCGTTGGTCAAGACTAAGTGTAGGTGTTCGGGGAGGTAATAGGTTGCAGTGTGTGGTCTGGTTAAGGGGATGGTAGGGCATTTAAGTGGGTATCAAGTCAAGTCAAGTCAGAGAGTCGGCACAGACTGAGAAACACTGGGGTACCTGGCGTCGTACGGTCCGGAGGGACAGGTAGTGGTTGAAGGTCTCAAATGGGTTTGAGTACAGGTGACTCAGCCACTACGGTAGGTTGGTAGAGTAGGAGAGAACAGGGGAAGAGGAGGGTGGAAGTTAGAAAAGGTCGTAGTCCCAGAAAAGGTTACTCAGTCGAGAAGCGTAGTCCACCGGTTTCATACGACTCAAAGTTTAGTCCTGACTAAAGGAAATCCTACCTGACCAACCTAGAGGAACGACAGGTTCCCTGAGAATTCTCAGAAGAGGTTGTGGTGTCAAGTTTCCATAGTTAAGAAGTCGTAAGTCGAAAGAAATGTCAGGTTGTGAGTGTAGGTATGTACTGGTGACCTTTATGGTATCGGAACTGATCTGCCTGGAAACAACTGTTTTATTACAGAAACGAAAAATTATACGATAGATTCAACCAGTATTGAAAGGAAGGTTCCTCATTCACAGAAAATTAAAGTACCGACGTCAGTGGTAGACGTCACTAAAACCTCGGGGGGTTTTATTTCAGTCGGTGACAAAGGTGACAAAGGGGTAGATAAACGGTACTTTTTTGTACCAGGTGACCTCTTCCCTTACCGTTTGGTGAAGTCATAAGAACGGAACTCTTGGGGTACTTGTTATACTTTTCCGTTTAAGTAAGTATTAGTACATAGTTTTTGATCTCTGGTGGAAAGGTTGGGTCTCGGGCGGTTTTAACAAGTCTGACAGTTTGGAAGTCAGACGGGTCGGACAGGTGGAGGGAGGAGGTAAGAAAGGGGTTTTGGTGCGATCTGAGACGGGGGTGGGGGTGGAGGACTGACTGGGACACGAAGGGGCACACCGGGGTGTACCGCACTACGTAGGTGAGTAGAGTCCTTGGTAATCCCCACGTGAGAGAAAGTTCCGTCAACAGAGGCGCAGACAGTAGAATAGTAGGGATTATGTAGTTTAAGGCCTGTGTCAAAATTTCGGTCGGGTGTACACAGTCGGAAGTTCCCGTCTCCCTTCCCCTTCTGACACCTGTCGACTAGCTTCCATGGGCACTCTCAGGGTCCTGAAAACTCAAGAAGAGGATTTCTGATCTAACGGTTGGAACGTCTCAAGAGACTCAGTCCCTGTGAGGTCCGTACTCTTTGTCGGTTGCGTTTCCGACGAAGGTCGGAAGTCTTCCACCGGTCGAGGGTCGCTCGGGGTTACGGTGCCGGTCTATCACAGAGTACAGGACCCTCACGATTGGGGAGTGACAGGATAATTACCCGAGGGGGCCCCGGAACGACAAGGGAGAGAGGTGACAGTCGGACAAAGAGTCGAAACTGGTAGGTCTCGTAGGTCGCGTCATCTCAATTCCGGACAACTCAAGGCTCGGGAGAGAATCGAGGAAGAAGGTGTCCCTCACTGGAGACAGAGAACTAAGATTGTCGAGAACACATAAATGACTTACGTGGGGTCCCGACTCTTAAACCGTCCTTAATAGAACAAGGTGGGGTCACGTTTGAGTTGTCCTTCCCCAATATCGGGGTAGAAGTCTACCAACTTTACCCCTAGGGAGGTTTGTGGTACGACGGTAGGAATGGACGACTGGACACGACAGAGTGACTACTGGGGGTTCCCGACGCTTTGAGTCACGAACTCTGGTTTTGTCCTACCTACATCGTCTAAGTCTTCTCGAAGACTTAGTTTGAAGGATTTCGTCGTTTCCTGAAAAAAGTCTAAGACCCAATTTCCCACCTTCCCCTTCTACTTCGGGAGGTCTATCGTAGGGGTCAGGGAACCTGACTGAGGTCCATCGTCTCTGCCCACCCCGCCCCCACCTCCCTCACAGAGACCCTCTGGACGGAAGAAACCTCGGAGCTCAAAAATAGCATCTGGTACTATCTGTCCAGTCGATGTTAACTCGCTGACTTGCACGTTGTGTTGTCGTATCTTGTCTTGACTGTGACCCGCATAAGACGGGGAGCGATAACGGTGACCACAGAAACGTAAAATTACCCGGGAACCACGTAATGGTACGAGACCTGGTGAGTTTTTAGGGGTCATCTTCCGTCTTTCGTCTACAAAAGGTACACTTTCAGGTGTCCTACCAGGGAAATCGTACTCTCGACGGACCGTACGAGGTAACAGGGGTCGGTTGGTGCGGGACTGATCTGTCCCTAAAGGTAGAGATTAGTGATTTCACGAAAGATCGCAGTCACAAAGGATGTTTTTGGTCCTACAATTAGACTACTTCCTTCTCGATCAAATAGAAAGTAACCGTCCTGGAACGGAGGAGGGAAAGGGGTAAAAGTTCGTTTGGGACTCTTGACACTATAATTCTGTCCTTACAAGACTTGGGTGGACAGTGGACACTTGTATCCGTTCGGAGGAGCCTAGGTCGGGTGGAGGAGGAGTGGGAAAGAGGACAGGGTGTCCTTATTTGGGTGAACACTACTTGGGGTCTTGTCACCCAACACACTCGTGCACGAGACTCCTATGACTCCTTTAACTACACTGAGACTATATGGGTCAAAGGGGTAGAACGGAGGAAGGGACACAGGACGGATTCTGTCCGTAAAGTGTACGATTAGATTCGTATTCAATACGGCACTTTGACCGTGTCTCTTCCGGAGAACGACCCGACTAGAGACTAGGCAGGACTGTCTATGATGACCCGACGACATGGACGAGAAGTAAATAATGATACTAGGCACGATTAATGTAGATGAGTGACGGAGGGAGGGAGGGTAGAGCCTAGGGACCCCCCAACAAGTTGGGGTAGGGGTAAGTTGAGAGTAGGGGACTAACGATTAGACACCAGGGGTCCTCTCCCAGAGGTTCGTCCTCGAAAGGGAGAGAGAGAGAAGAAAGATGGAGACAACCCGAAACGTACGAAGTTTCCAGTTCGCCAGGATACCCGACCAAAAGTAAAAGACCCCGGTCTAAGATGACACGTCTCGAGACACCCTCCTGAGGACGGACGCTCTACTTTTGGACCGAATTATAGACTTCTTTCTTTTTAGGTTTTTCGGGCCCGAGAATTCCCCCTATAACCCTCAGAGTCTGAGTAGACAAGTGAGTAAACATTGCTTCTTGGACAGCCAATGGACCCGTTCTCGGTCCCGACCAAAAGACGACTCAATCTCCAACTTGGGGGACCCCTTGTGTCGGTTACAAACGGTCTTCACTGCTATACGCGGGAAGATGGAACCTCCTCCCTTCCGAGTGTATAAATCCCGGCCAGGAGAAAGGTCTACACCCCTTTCCCTGCCCCTGTTACCCTTAACCCACTGACCCCCGGCACAGGAGTCCCGACTGATCCCGACCATACCAGAGATTAAATCGGTTTCGTTCCTTCTTCGAAGGTCTAAATCGTTTATTTTTGTTTCCTACGGTCAATGAAATCTCGAAGTCTACAACAAATCAGCGATTCAACACAGGTTGAGACGCTGGAGTGACGCTGTGCGGTCCGAGGAGACGGGTGGTGATAGAGGGGTTTAAAAGAGTCTGAGTACGGGTAACTTAGTCACTACGGTAGATTGGTGGAATAGGAGACAGAGGCGGAAGAGGAGGAGAAAGGGTCATAGTCCCAGAAAAGGTTACTCGGTCGAGAGACGTAGTCCACCGGTTCGTAGTACGAAGTCGTAGTCAGAAGGGTCACTTATACGTCCCAACCAAAGGAAAGCCTACCTGACCACCTTTCAAGACTGTTTTGCACCAGGTGATCACTTCCCTTACCGTTTGGTGGGGTCTTAAGAACGGAACTCTTAGGGTACTTGTCATACTTGAAGTCTTTTTATACTGATTGAGAAATCGTCTTTTCACAGGGTTCTTAGACTTTAAGTCTAAAAGGGTCCGCAGGACCCAGACAGACCGTTTGGTCTTCACCGACACGTGGTAGGAAGACCACTCCAATCCAGGACCCCTCCCTGGCCCACGTCTCCGGGTTCAAGTCTCCGTCGGTCCGCCCCACTCTCCGTCTTTCCTTGACCCTTAATCCAGATTCACCCTCACTCAGATGTCGTCACATCGACTGTGGTCCTGTTTCGTGAACCTTGTTTCCTTTCAGCCTACCGTCCCGGCGACTCTACCCGAAACGTTCAAACTGTGGACAAGAAACAAACCCCGATAAAAACCGACAATACCCGAAGGGACCACCGAGTCGACCATTTCTTAGGTGGACGTTACTCCCTCTGGGATCAAGTCAGGGACCCAACCCTTCTAGGGGACCTCTTCCCTTTTCGATGGGTAAGGTCATAAGACCGGACCTCTTAAGGTGTGTGATGTCAGGTACCCCAGTGTCTCAGCCTGTGTTGACTCACTGAAAGTGAAAGTGAACCGACAATATCCTTTATTACTAAGATTAAAGACTCAGTGACCCTTAGATAGAGTCTTTCACATCTTTCTCTATTCGTTTCCAATAGACAACCAGGAAGCCTCTTTCTCTCGTACGAAGTAGGAAAAATATACCTTCACGAGACTTATTCCCGATTTACGTCCTGTCCCAGGGTTCCCGTATAGAGAGGGACGTAGCGAACGGATCGTGGACCATATATAAAACTTATTTATGACTGTAGTTTGTGAACAGGTCTCTGTGTGTGCGCACCGTCACGCACACGCATACACCTAATACTCACGACCTCTTCCTCGTGAACAAGACCTCTTCCTGGTGTTCCTCTGTTTTAGTCAGTCAGGATTTCCTTTAGTTGGGACTTATCAGTGACCGTCGTTACTACGACTACGAAGTTATGTAACCGGTGGGTTACGTTTCTCGGATGAGTAAGCTTTTCTGAGACTACGACCCCTTTTTTTACTTCCGTCCTCCTCTTCCCTCACTATCTCCTACTCCACTAATCTACCGTAGTGTCTGAGTGACCTGTACTTAGACTCGTATGAGGCCCTCTGCCACTTCCTGTCCCGTCGGACCTCACGACGTCAGGTACCCCAGAGTTTCTCAGTCTGTGCTGAATCGCCGATTTGTTGTCGTTTTAGGAGTATCGTTGGGACACTCTGCCCTCGGAAATAGTGTAAGTAAAGTGTCTACTCCCTAACCTTCACCTCCGGGTCCATCGGGTCGTCGGACGACCACTTAGTCGGTTCCCGGTCCTAAGTCTGGACAGGAAGAACCGGGGACAAGAATCGGTGGTACGAGACACCGGCGGGGGTCCCTGTCCAGTACCCTTTGTGAACAGTCCCAACCACTTTTACTTGGTTATCTGAGTTTTGACCCCTCTGAAGATCTCGTCGGAGGACAGAGGATGGTGAGGGGAGTGTGCAGGGGCCGGGGTCTAGGGGTCACATACAGACTCGATACGACCACCACAATCAGTAGGGTCCGAAGATCCGTGAAGACGGGGACAAGGGAGAGGATCTGTCTGTTCGTAGAGTTCCCATGTACCTGGGGCGACTTCCGAGTCCAGTCAAGGGTACCCGAGTGAGGGTCCGTCTTTGGGTACTCAGTACGGGAATGTTCCCCTGTCTTCCTTTCGGACCCCGACGACGCCGAAAAAAAGAGTCGTATTCTCACCGGTCTGGGTGACCTGAAAACGACTCTTGTGGTCAATTCCCGTAAGACGGAGTAGAAAACTTGAAAGTCCCCAGTTCACAGTACGAGAAATGTATCTACCCTATTGAGACTGGTCTGACCTAGTGCATCGTTCCGGTCTGAGGCGGGGTCTTTGGTAAGGTTCCCGCTCGCGACACGGTACGAAACGGACACCCTGCCGCCCTCGCGGCGAGGACGTGAAAAGACGGTCCACCCTTTTATCGACAGTATCAAGGATGACCTTTTACTTATATAAATCGCAAGCAATTTAAATCTGAAGAGTCACAAAGAGACAGAGATTTGTTGATGTGTGTTTATTCTACGTTATAAAGATTGAGTTTTATTTGTCTCGTTTATCAAAGGGTCTATGCCGTCAGGGACGTACTCTCTCACGAACGACCGGTGACCGAGACGAGGCAAGAGTGTGACCCGACTCGGCCCAGTTCCCACCAGGACACTGGGCCTACGTGTCTCTGCCGGTCCCACTGCTTCAGCGACGAAGACATACCTGGGCAGCCTGGCCAGAGACAACACTACACCACGTCGGGAATGGTCAGGACCCAAAGAGACATAGCTTACGATACAATACCTTACCCCTAAAAGATCTAGTCCAAACGGGGTCTAACTGTCTTAGTCCTCGAGAGTCCTAATCTGTCCCAACCTCGGAGAACTATGCCGGTTGAAGGGGTTCCCTCGTAGAACTCCAGTCAAGACCTTACTCCCACTGGAAACGGTTCCACTGACAAAGTTAAGGTCCGTTGAAGAACCACGGGGAACCGTTATTTAACCGAGGAGACACGGAGGACCACTTAAAGTGTAAATAAAGGTAGGTGACGAGGTCAGAGACGGGAGATCCAGGAGTCTCTTGGAGACAGGTGTTGTCTACATAGTTTCATAAACTTCTATCAATAGGCCAGTGGGTTCATTTTCTCACGATTGAAGAGGAGAATGGACCTGTCGGAAAATTCATTAACAACTTTCCTACTTAATAAGTTGTGCCACTACTTCATTAACCAAATGACGACTCCGATGTAGAAATAGAGTCGACTACTCAGTTTATGTAAGGTCAACTTAATTTCGATCTAAGAAAAATTTACCTTAGTATTTTATTACTTTTTTTTAATTTCAATCATTTTTGACGGAACCGGAAAGACTCGTATTTTGGTTTTAATCTTATGGGTTTCTTACAAGAGACTAAAAAGTTTGGATTTTTAGTCTTCATACGTATACGATTTTATTGGGTATTTTTCATTTTCATCTTGTGTGTAACCCTTATGAGAAGTCGTTGATTCTCTTTATTGACCTGAGGAATGATGTTATCCTCGGAAGAGTTTTGTTAGATTTTTACGTCCGTACTTATTTAACGAATGTCTTGTTATTTAAGTGTACTCTTCATTCGACACTTTTATCAATTAAAACAGTCGTTTGTTTTAAGTCTGAATTTTTAACTACGCAAAAGAAGAATAAGCTAACCCTTTCTATTTTCTGAAGATATTACGGAAGAGACCGAAGTCCAGACCCTTTGAGGTTGACACACCCTACTGTACTAAGACTCCTATTTACACACCTTTACTTGGTTCTCTTGTTTAAAGCGGTACTTAGGACGACGACGTGAAATAAGATTCCTGAGACGACTCTCACAACCGCTTTCCGAGCTGAGTTCCGACTAACTAATCTGAAAATTTTGTTCTCAGTTCCGACATTCAACTGACAGAATTTTACACCTTAATTCTCTTTATTTGAAACTAAGGTTTGTTACCGAACACTTCATAATTTACTTTTTCTCCAATTTCAGACTATAGGTCATGTTTGAGACAGTAACAATAAATTTATTCGTACTAGACAACATAGGAACATATACACTTCTCTTTATTAAAACCTTTCTGTAATAGTATGATCTGATAGATATCTTCTACCTTAATATCCACCGATAAATTAAGGTATTGAATAAAGGTATTTTATTCGAATATAAAAAATAAAAAGATTTTCATTTTTTTTTACTCCATCGTTAATTCTCGACAATATAGTTATTTTATTATCTTTTAGGTGTATGGGTCGAGACCGTACCGACAACACTTTGTTAGTAGTCAAGTCAAGTGAAGTCAACGAGTCAACACAGACTGAGAAACGTTGGGGTACCTGACGTCGTGCGGTCCGGAGGGATAGGTGATGGTGGAGGACCTCAAATGAGTTTGAGTACAGGTAACTCGACCACTTTGTTAGTATGAGAACCTATTAAATACTTTTATATTTCACCACCCTTATAAAAACTTTCAGTAATTCCGTAACTGACTCTTGGTGTATTTATAAGGAGGGAAAACTGACTTATCAACGGTGAGATCTTTATTAAGTTTTCTTGTTTTGACGAGGTCTATTCATAAGTCGTGTCATAATGTGTGAGTACACCCTTTTCTCATTAGGGTGTTATTCTTCGACTCATTTAGTACTATATATTTATTTCTCCTGATAGAACGGTAGTAATTGTATCGACGGTTAAAACTAAATTAGGGTCTTACAGCATAACAAAATTTATAATGATAATTTAGTGTTCTTAAAGGAGATGCGGTCCGCATACACGAACACAAGTGCGACAGCTCCCTTTCTTCCCTTGGGTCCGTTACACTAAACAACCCGAACACCGAGACGTCTACTTGTGTAGACTATAGAGAGTGTCATAGTATTATTGAAACACACCAAAACGATTTTCACTTTGTCTCCGATTCACATTTGACAATCCTAAACGAGAATTACTTTTGTTTCACGGAGGTGACTAGCACGAGAGAAAAGGCTGCTGAGGGTGAACATGCTATTAGGTAAGACCTTCAGCCGAACCCCAGGCGCGGTTGAAACAGTCAGTTCGTTGACCCATAAATCATCACCTCTGTCTCAGTCATTTACTCCCACAAGTTAAGATTGAAGTAAATTACCCGTAGAAGAGGTGGGTTCTTGTTGGTATATGTACGTATTTTCAATATCAAGGAGTCTAAAAAGCATGTAAGATGGTAGATATTCTACGTAACGAGAGAAAATAGATAAACTGGGCCCAAAATATCAGAACCAGAAATGTCCACTTCTTTGACGCCGAGTCTCTTCACCCTGGAACAGTCCCAGTGTTCGACATTCGACGTCGGTTCCGACCTTGATTCACAAGGAAGTCCCGACGTGGTGACGGGACCTTCTAAGTCACGACTCAGAGTTCCACTTCTGACACTAGGTAGGTGATCCTAAACAATTATCCAATTTCTTCACTTCACTTCACTTCAGTGAGTCAGCACAGGTTGAGAAACACTGGGATACCTGACATCGGATGGTCCGAGGAGGCAGGTACCCTAAAAGGTCCGGTCTTGACCTCACCCAAAGATGAAGGAAGAGGTCTCCTAGAAGGGCTGGGTCCCTAGTTTGGTCCTAGAGGGCGTAACATCCGTCTACGAAATGGCAGACTCGGTGGTCCCTTCAGGACTACCCATTTCTTACTCGGACGTCACATCCTCCGTGACCTCTACTCCCAAGCTGGGGACCCTGTCCTCTTTACCGTTGGGTGAGGTCATAAGAACGACTTTTTCGGGTACCTGTCTCCTCGGACCACCCGATGTCAGGTTTCCCAACGTATTCTCATCCTGTGTCGACCCGCTACTTCGTGTAATTATCCAATTTCCTCAAAGACGAGTCCTACACTACTGGACGCATCCGGGAACCTACTAGAGTCTGAGCGAGTGGTCTCACACCTGATAGTCACTGGTGACACCCCTGAGATGGGACGGACGATCGGAGAGAAGAGGGGGTCGGAGAGAAGAGGGGGTCGGAGGGACGTCAAACCTCGTCGGTGCGTCGGCTCAAAATTGTGGACGTAGAAGAGAGAGAAGAAGGGGTGGACCACGTACCTCCAGTTGTGGGTGTCGTCGGAGTCTTTCGTGTCCGACTTCTCCCGTCTCGGACTCGACCGGTCCCAGGGACCGACCACTCTGGAGTTGGTGACTGATCCCTGCGACGATGGATTCCCTCCCGAGTACACAACCCGATTCACAGTCTATACAAACCGTCGAACAGATTGGAAGTGATTGTGTTACTGGTAAATGACGAAGTGAAAAGGTGTACTATAGTAGGTCCAGATAGAAAAGTAAGAAGAGATGACTGATCTACCTGCACTCAGACTCATTGAGGCCCTCAACCACTACCTGTCCCTCCGGACCGCACGACGTTAAGTACCCCAGTGTTTCTGAGTCTGTGCTGACTCACTGACTTGACTTGACTTCCGTTATACATACTCTAAGCCGTAGTCTTATGGTGTATCCCGTAGATATTGGTGGTATCTGCACACAGAAATTCTCTTACTGAATTTGTGAAATAGGAACCTACAAGAGTAAATAGCAGACTCATATTACTATTTTCATTATGGCTGAGTTGAAGGATTCGACATGAGGATCACGAGTGGACAATCCCAACGATCACTCCTGGGCTCTGTCTGGATCTCAGTCCAGTCCTGTCCCCGCAATAACAAGAAGACAGAGGTAGAAATTGAGGACGCAGTTGAATGAGACAATGTCACCTGTCGGGGTGGTCAGAGTAGTCGGGGTCGTAGTAGAGGTTTGGTGAGTCGAGGAGGGAGGGACTGGGAGTCAGACCAACGAAAGGTCCAGAGGTCAGAGGGGTACCCAAAGGAGAGGGTGGTGGTGGGTGGGTACGGGTGGTACTGTGGTGGACGACGTCTGGGAGTCGTGTAGGGTGGATCAGAGTGACCCTCGCAGGAGTGTCCGAGGCACGGGGTGGTAGAGGGACTGAGGTGAGGAAGGTGCGCTCCGACCCCGTAGAAAGGAGTGCACGACGGACCGACAGTAGTGGCTGAGTGGTTGACAGGTACGGACAACGACGGAAGTATCTGTATTTAGGGAGTGGACCAATAATTTCCTGGAGTCGTCGCACGGGCTGCGGGAGGTCGAAATAGAGACACTGAAGTGAGGAGTTCAAATGAAGGTCGTCTAAGCCACCGACCAGTTAAGGGTTGGTCCTCGGTGGACGAAAAAGGAGTTGAATTTTGAGGGAGGTGAAATGGGGTCGAGTTCACAAGGATGAGGGACGACAGAAAAATTTAAGTAACGCAATCAAAGACGACATGGTGTTTCACGAGGAGACCACAGATTCGGGTACCTTGGGATGTTTAAGATATGGGGAGGGCGTGACGTTCGGAGGTCGGGTTATTTCGCGAGATCGTAGAGGGGTGCAGTCCGTTCCGAGAGTAAGAAAACTTTCGGAACCTCGAGACTCGGCAGAGGGTCCTTACGGACGTAGTCTTCCGGGGACCGACAAAGACGAACGGGTAAATGGTACGCGGGAACATAGGGGACACCACAAACCATACCGTGGACCGTGTCTTGTCCAAGAACTATTTATAGTCTCCTCGATGCACGGGAGGTCTCAATCGTCAGTAGTGTGTTTAGGAAGATATGCAAGGTAGACTTGGGTGTCGTAGACAGTACTTGACCGAAAGGACCGCGAGAACTTTAGTCCTAGAAGATTCAATCTTATAGTATTAGAATTCACAATCTTTTTGTGGTGTCTTTAGGTTTGTAGGGAGTACTAACGGGGTCGACCGGGTGCACTAACGGGGTCGCCCGGGTGCACTAACAGGGTCTACCGACGAAGAATCGGTTTCTCTGACCAGACGAGTAGGCAAATGGTCTGACTAACGTCCCCGTGCGTCCTGTGAGATTCGAGGTGTCACCGACCCGGTTCCCTTCCCTTCGGCCACAGCAGGTCATGTCTACCTTTCTCGGACCAAAGAGGTTTACAGGGGGAGGGGGAGGTACGGGACCAGTGATCTCGTTCATTCGTGAACCGGGTCCTCGACCCGTCTCTCACGACTCGACGTCTTTCACGGGGTGGGACTCTTGATTCTCGGACCGTCCCGGACACTTCACCCGACCTTATCGACCTTACAATGTGTACGAAGGTTGGACTGTAAAGTCACGGGGACTCTTTAAGGGTCAAAGAACCGTAAAGGAGTCGTAGCCCGAAAGCTTTACGGTGATCTCACATGAGTCGGTCTGTATGGGCGTCCGACCTCACGACTCGTGCGACTGCGTGACGGCCACCCTTACCTGTCGCCGAGTCGGCACAACCCTTTGTCAGACTGGTGAAGAACCTCTCAGATTCTACTCAGACTGTGTCCTGAGTCTAGAGGGTCAGGATTCATAAATGGGTCCTTTATAGGTATGTGTCTGAACATGTGTTTCCGAGTCTCGTCCTATAGTCGTTATCGGTTTCCGACCGTTGTCGGGTCGCAGGTTGTCCACCGTCTATTTTTCGAAACACTACGTAGACAGGTTACTTTGTGATGAGTCTTTACTCTTCCTTTCTTCGTAGTTGTTTGTATTGTACTTACTTAGAGTTTTATTAATGAGACTTACACTCCGTTCTGTTTTTACTAATGTCTGATACACTAACGTAAGTGGATTTCAAGACCTTTTACGTTTCATTGACTATCACTGTCTTTCTTCTGGTCGCCAAGGGACCCCTACCCTCCCCACCCACGTCCACCCTCGTTTCCTTACTCTACCTGGTCCTTCTTTGGAACCCTCCACTACGTCCACAAGAGGTACAGCTCACACCACTACCAAAGCTTCCACGTATTTTTACAGGTTTCAATGGTTTGACAAGTCAATGTCATACACGTCGAACGACACACAGTTAGTATAGAGTTATTTCGACGAACTTTGAGAGGTTCAACTCAACCTTCATATACTTTCTCCTAGGAATGACAGACTCCATAACTACGAAAACTTGACGCCACAACCTCTTCTGAGAACCCTCAGGGAACCTGACGTTCCTCTAGGTTGGTCAGGTAGGATTTCCTCTAGTCAGGACTTATAAGTAACCTTTCTGACTACGACTTCGACTTTGAGGTTATGAAACCGGTGGACTACGCTTCTCAACTGAGTAAACTTTTCTGGGACTACGACCCTTTCTAATTCCCGTCCTCCTCTTCCCCTGCGTCTCCTACTCTATCAACCTACCGTAGTGGCTGAGCTACCTGCACTCAAACCCATTCAAGGTCCTCAACCACTACCTGTCCCTCCGGACCGCACGACGTCAGGTACCCCAACTTTTCTCGACCTGTACTGACTCACTGATTTGACTTGACTTGACTTGACTAACAGACTTCAAGAGAGAGATCGAACATTGAGTGTGACTACCCCCTCCGACCAAGTACAGTTCTTAAGTCTCGTGCTTTACAAAGATCCCAACGAGTAAACAACTATGTCCTCCCCTGGTCCTGTTCCCGGACAAGAACCAACGAAGGGGTCTTTGCATGGGTCGTCACCCCTCCACTTCTACTCGATTAGTAGTCTTTCTTGGGCCAGATTTCTTGGGCCAACTCGGAAACCCGGACCTCTGTCTCCGGACTCGGACCCGTCCCACCCCCCATCGGTCGTCCCTCACTCCGGTACCTCGGAGCTCTTCCACCAGGTCCGAGGGTACCTGTCACTTCTCTCAGGTCACAGACCGCCCCTGGTCACTGACTGCGAGTCCCATCCCGTCTGTCGTGACCGCTCTCCTCGTCCACAATTCTACCCCCGTAGTGCCCTCAAGACGGTTCGTCTGGTCTTTTATTTCACTCTGGAGAAAGGGTCCTGGTGTCCGGTGAGTCTCGTCTCGGGTTTCGGGTTCTGGTTCAGGAGACCGTTTTCTAAACTTTCCTGAACATCTACCAAACAACTCTCCACCGGTCGTTAGGTTCCCCGGGACGGGTGTGGGGGACCCTGTGTGTCGCTTCGTAGACGAACTCTTAGGTTGAGAAGCCCTCCAGAGGACCGGTCGACAGGACGGGGTCACCGACCTAGACACTTCCTCTGTCCTGTCCTGGGGTCCCGGCTCTCCTTGACCCATTGACAGTATTCGTATCCTCAAACCACAGTAATTGGGTGAGTTTTACGCGAGTCTTTCAGGGACGGGTACGGACGAGACACGTCTACGTCTTCTTACGCCGGGTCTACGATCGGTGTAACCCGAAGGGACCACCGAGTCTACCATTTCGCAGACGGATGTTACGTCCTCTGGGTCCAAGCTAGGGACCCAACCCTTCTAGGGGACCTCTTCCTTTACCGTTGGGTGAGCTCCTGAGAACGGACCTTTTAAGGTACCTGTCTCCTCGGACCATCCGATGTCAGGTACCCCAGTATTTCTCAGCCTGTGCTGACTCGTTGAAGTGAAAGTCTACAATTGTCCTCCGGTGCAAGTTCGGTCTCTCCGCCCCCTGTCCACACCGTTTGTGTCGGGGTCCGCGTCCGTCCGTGGGACACTTGCGTAACGACGAACTTACTCACTCGCGGTGTGAAAGAGTAAGGTTTGGGGGTAGTAGTTGGTCCACTGTCCGTCCGACGAGGGTGGGGACAATGGAAGAAACTAAGTTTCCCTTCTCCCGTTCTACAAGTCTTTGTAAATTATCCCTGAAGGAATAGCGAGTCACCAATTCTTAAACGGACGGTTACGTCCCCTGTGTCCAAGGTACAGACCGACCCTTCTAGGGTGCACGACACCTCGGTGAGTCGGATACCCGGTGTCGATGGTTCGGGTGTACGTGGATCTCGGGTGCAGGGTGCTGTTCTCCTCGGTGACGTTACTCCTTGGGTTCGTGGTGTCGTTTCTCATCGGGGACAAGCGACGTTGATCTCTTTCGGGTGCGCCGTTGTTTCTGGGTGGTGTCGGGTTTAGTGAGTTAGTTTTAATGATTCTTTTCGTAAAGTACTTAAAGACTAGTTTATTTTGTATGAGGTTGACCAGTTTAGTACAAGGAGCAGTACATCATTGCTACGATATGTGTTTCGTTTTCGGTCCTTAAGGTTCGGACAGGTCTTTGCAACCAGACGACTGTACTCCTCCTTTTTTAACCGGACGTTACTGTAATTACCTGTTAGCTGGTGACTCCCCTTGCTACCTCTTCGTAGGCGGACGAATGTGAAGCTGTCACTGGGAGGATCTCGGAGAGTCACGAGCGGAAGGAGAGGTCCAACCACCGCACCCGACTGGAGGTCTAGGACCGTAGAGGTTTATGAAACTTTAAGGGACTGAAAACTTTAGAGAAATTAACAAAGGTCCCGAAAAGGTGCCTTACTACACGAAAGGTTCAGTCTATTCTGACCGCAACAAGGGTAGTCCATCTCGCGACTCTGTCGTCGTCTTGAACACACATTACCTTAAGGGTACCGTAAAGTGTCCGTCTCGCAGCCTTTCCTGTCGTGCCTGAAGGACTTCCTCCAAGTCCCGATCTCTATACAAGGGTTCAGGTCACTAAAGGGTGTCACGGTTTGTCCTACATTGAGTGTCGACTCAAAAGCTACTTGAAAAATGGAGAACCTGGCGGTACCCTTCGAAGTAAGTACGACTTGACAGGAATCAACTTAAGGAAAGCCTACTCTTACCCCGACGTTCTAACCGGGACTGGCACTGAAACTACAACCACCCCTTTACGGACGTGGACAACCCTACGACCGTCCCCTCTTCGTTGCTCCAGGGAGGGACCTTCCTGTCTCGGAACCCAAACCCCGAACCCCAGCCCGACTTACTTGTCTTTCACGATCCCTCCGTCCCCCGTAAACGACTCGGGGGCCGAGTGCCTCGGTGCTACGACCTCTTTTCCTCGCCCAGCCCTAAGAGGGGGACCCCTAAGGGCGAGACGTGTCTCACTGTCACCCTCCACCCGTCCCGAGTGCGTGTAGTACACTGGGAAGTAAAGGTGAAATGTCTGTTACTTTGGTTTCGGGTTGTGTCCCTCAGTTAACGGGTGGTTGCGAGTCGAGCAAGTGCCGTCACTTTAAGGTTCTCCTCCAGATTTGTGTCACTATCCGGGGGGTGTGTCCTCAGTCTTTGGGACGGACATAGGGTAGCGGAGATAGGGGACACATGGACCCCGGTGGAAGTCGAGACTTTATGACCTTACGAAATGAGACTTATGAGACTCTACTTAGGGACGAAGTAGAGTATAAGGGTTGGTTTCTCTACCTTAAGTTCAAGTGTTAGTTTCTGACTTACCAAGAAAGACTCCAAAAACGAGACCCCAGGTCGTGCCAGGGGGAGGGTGGGGGCGGTAGAGACCTTTGGTAAGAAACCGTCTTTACTGTCTTTGGTTTTTATCCTTGTTATAGTTATTATAAGTGTCAGTGATGATGATCATTGTTACCGTTTTTATTATTATTATTATGAACGTTACGAGTGGAAGATATATGGTCCCTGTTCCTGAGACTCTAGTCAATAGAAGAGGGGTGAAACGTTTACACCTTTGCCTACGAGTCTTTCCCATTCTGTAGTCGGGGTTCAGTACAACGACACTGATACTTCGAAGTTTCAGTCCCCTTAGATTAAACTTTTTGGTTGTGACACAAGTAAGAGACCCGAGACCACTGATCAGAGGTTCAGGTCCCACCCCGGAGTCACGAAATCTTTCTCACGAAAAGAGTGGTTATTTGAATCGTCCGTTATTTTACTTTAGTGTGCGTCTGAGACTCTGGAGTGGGAAAAGAAGGAAAACTCCGTTTTCTCTTCCAGATTTTTATAAGTAGGTACAGTGTCTTCGTTACATTTTTATTTTCGACTTCTTGGTCAGTACGGTTACCTACCTCTGAAACGACCCTTTTTTAGGAGGACACACGGTTTCCCATTTATTTCCTTATTTATCCTGATTAGTATGTTTCCGTACCCTTGTCGGTGGAGTGACTGAACGGAGGAAACGTGTATAGACGTGTAGGATTCCGAGTAAGATTTCGAAGGGGCCTCTCGGACACACGATGCGAAGTAGGACCCAACGTCTGGACCTGTGCCGTCCCAGAGTAGGTCTCGACTTCTGCTTGGCAACAGGGTGTTTCACTGGTTCTCGAGTTTACGTTTTTACGTTGGTAGGGTCTAGTCGTCTCTTCCTCTCTTTCTCGGAAGTCGTTCACTACCACCTTGTTTTTGTAAATCTTTTTTATTGAATAAATCTAATGACGAATGGCATCTGGCCGTGTGGGGAATCTACCCAAGTTCTCCCTGTATACGTCAGTCGACTTGAGGGGTCGACCGAGTCACCATTTCTTAGGTGGACGTCACGTCTTCTGTCCCGAAGTTAGGGGACTAAGCCTTCCATTCCCTTACCGTTGGGCGAGGTCGTAAGAACGGACCTCTTAAGACACCTGTCTCCTCGGATCGTCCGACATCTGGTACCCCACCGTCTCAGCCCGTGTTGAATCGCTGATCTGTCGTCGTTGTTGTTACAATAGTTGACAAGAAATTTTTCGTCTTTTTGAGTTCTTTCGTTCGTAACTAGTAATTTAGAAACCTTTTCCTACTTGAGGAACCTTTTCAAAACTTCGTTATCTTCTTTAGTGGTTCTTTTTTCATCAGTCTAAAACCTTCCATTTTTAAATTTACGGTCATATTATTTTTACATTGGTCCTAAAGTCTCATTTACCTATTTCTTTTGCATTGACGTCATTTATACGTCTGTCTCCCAATCAAAGTGTCGTTTTACGGTCACCTTCTTATCTCAACCCCCAGTACCTAGTTTCTAAATCATTTATTTATCGACCCCTTTAAAGGACGTCGTAATTCCTACCTTATTTATGTTAATTTTATTAATGTATGGTAAACTGGATCGTTCAATTGTTTCAAATACTTTTATTTGTGGTAACGGTCTCTTCCATCCCTTTGTGTCGGGGAATCCAGTGGTCACCTGTTTTGAATAGGTCTTAAGACTTTGGTAGACACCACTGTCTCGTTTGTTAGATTGAAGACCCTTAGGGCTCCATTACTTTTGCTTATGGAAATTTTCGAAATCTCTCTTTCTAAAAGTAGTGTTATGTTAAGTATTCTTACAGTTCGGTTATTATAATATTTATGGGGGGTTTCTCTGTTACACCTATCCCTTTGTGTGACGGTTACACTACTGAACACGAAATTTCACACACAGTATTATTCTTTTTGTACAGACGACCTTATAATTTACCTTTTTCGTCTTGTATTTGGACTTATATGTCGTACTAGTTTTGGTTTTATTTTTCCTTAATATGTCTTTCAGGTTTCTTTGTATGGTCCTGTGAAAAGACTAACCCACCCCCACTAAATGAAAAGTAAAGTAGGATGTATGAACATAAAATGTTTACACGAAAATACTCGCACGGTCACCGAGAGGTCATATTATAGTGGCTCCATGAGGAATTTTCACTTTCAATGGACCGGGTCTAATAGACTAGATTAGATCTTAGGTGAAAAAATAATTGACGGATCCTCTAATACTTTCAGTTAAGAGTCTACGGACTGTGAATACTTTTATTTGTGGTAACGGTCTCTACCATCCCTTTATGGACTGTTAAGTCAAGACTGTAGTCAATGGGTCTTAATCGTGTCCTGGGTTCGATGCCCGTTTCAGGAAGTCAAGTCGACACCAGTCGTAGTCTATGGTGTCAATCTCCCGTCCCAGGGGGGTCCTGACGGGATTGTAGTCTCCGTCGGTTTTAACTCTGGGACTTCAACGATCTGAAGACGGGTTGAACTGACGTTTAAACCCTCAAGGGTATTGAAGGTTGAGGTGTAAGCGATCCTCCTGAGTGTCTTGAGTCCTTTCTAGACATGAATGTTAGTCTAAAAAAAAATTTCACATGTTTAATTGTTGGTCTACCTCTCTACGTACCCCGTCTCAGAAGCCCCCCCAATCCACCACCTGTCTCGAGGGTGTGAGAGGAGGACCTCGGGTCCGCACAGTGGAAGGATCGTGTACCCACAGAAGTGGTTGATCCTTTGAGGGAACGAAGAACCCAAGTCTCAAAACAATCCCAAAATGATGGATCCGGACCAACTAATTTATGGACCGACATACTAACGTAGACCAGAGACCAGAGGCAGATACCTCTGGACCCACACCCCGAGGTTCGCTGTTGGGAGATTCGTATTCGAGCTACAAACACCACACCGAAAAAGGAAAGGCTCAAAAAGGAGGGAACGTTGATAAATTCCAGGGTGGAGTAATCGTATTTGAGTCCAAACGAGTTTTCCACGGGGAATGAAGATAGTGAGTCCTCTAAGGTCCTCAAGGCCTCAAGACACGGTCGCTACCCCTGTTTCTGATCTACGGAGAAGTAATATAGTGTCACACGGAGACACAGGTCAGTGAGTCAGCTGGGGCCTCTGCGGTCCGAGGAGGCGGTCCCCTAAAGGGTCCGTTCTTACGACCTCACCCAACGGTAAAGGAGGAGGTCCCCTAGAAGGGGTGGGTCCCTAACTTGGGCCCAGAGGACGTCGAGGACATAACGTCCACCTCAGAAGAGGTTACGTGGTGGACCCTTCGGGGGATAGTGTTACCTGATATTTCTTCCGACTCCTGACTTCTTGACTACGAAAACTTGACGCCACGACCTCTTCTGCGAACGTTCAGGGAACCTGACGTCCTCTAGTTTAGTCAGATAGGATTTCCTTTAGGTAAGACTTATAAGTAACCTTCCAGACTACAACTTCGACTTCGAGGTTATAAAACCGCTTGACTAAGTTTCTCAACTGAGTAATCTTTTCTGGGACTACTACCCATTCTAACTTCCGTCCTCCTCTTCCCCTGCTGTCTCCTACTCTACCAACCTACCGTAGAGGCTGAGTTACCTGTACTCAAACTCGTTCGAGACCCTCTACCACTTTCTGTCCCTTTCGAACCACACGACGTCAGGTACCCCAGAGTTCATCACATCATCACTTCAGCACAGACTGAGAAACGTTGGGGTACCTAACATCTGACGGTCCGAGGAGGTAGGTACCCTAAAAGGTCCGTTCATATGACTTCACCCAACGGTAAAGGAGGAGGTCCCTTATAAGGGTTGGGTCCCTACCTTGGGCCCAGAGGGCGTAACGTCAGTCTGAGAAATGGTAGAGTGGGTGGTGTCTTCGTTTCTCAACTTGTTTTGACTCTCTGACCTGTCGTTATTTACAGATTTTTAGTAGAAAACGTTTTATAATCTTATATGTAATAAAATTAATTTTTTTTCCAAAACCAACAATTACCCCTTCAATAAACCACGACGATCTCTACGCCGTCTGAGGTCTACCTCTAGAAGGTCCACCAGACCCTATCACTATACCCAAAGGGTCTTCCCTGTGAACTACCTACTCACTCGTCCTCCATACCCATATACGACTCCTATCTCTCACATGGAGTATAAAGACCTTCTTCACCGTACAAGGTACTATCGTCCGCGAATTTAACTCACCGTTCTCTACCGTGGTCCAACCCTATTTGGTACATACGACATATGCCTCCAGATTAAATAGAAGATCCACTCTTAAAGTATTAGATCCGCGCCATACCAACTAATTATCTGACCCTTACAGTCTCCTATACCGTACGAATTCGTCTTTAATGACAAAACACTCAACAAAGTCAACATGCGTACAAATGTCCCTCGCACACACACACACTTGTTGTAGACTCAAGTGTTCATACAACTTTTAACGTTCACAGAGTGACGACGTCAACACTGAGGGTGGTCCCTGACACTCGACGACTGGTCCCTGCTCGTCGAACATATTTTACTCGTTCCTGCCCGTCCCGGGTAGGCTCTTTGTCAACGATTCTAGACTAGCTTGGTACTGGGCCCTCTGACCGTTTCCTTTCCGGTCTTACCTCTATGTCGCCCCTCCAGACGTACGGACTGACGGAGACTTCTACCTACTCCGACTCTTGGTATCTTCTTGGTGGCTCCTCCTCCCCGACACGGTACTCTCTGTCTGTGCAGCTGAGTTTCCTGGCCTCGCTGTACTACAGTTCACATCTGGAGCGACACGGACGGCGTCGGCGCCCGGTCCCTTTTGGGTTGGGTCCTCTTGGTCTTTTTGACCTTTCACCCTCCGTCCCACACGTCGGGTGGTCCGAATTTTCTTCCTCTCCTTCACTGATCCCTCTGTCCTTTCTCTTTAGTCCCTCAAACCTTTCCTCCAAAGGCCCATCTCTGTTCTCGGGGTCCGACCAGAGGGGGATTCAGGTAACCTTACGTGTGCCGTAGAGTGAGTGCTTCGACACTTTAATTGATTCGAACCCCTAACCTCCTGTATTTAGTCGGTACAAGGTCTGAGACCTTTCTTAAAGTCGTGAGTTGTGAGTTGTGATGGACCTATCTCGATGAACCTCGGTCACTAATTTTTGAGTACCCTGACCAACTTCGTCTGTCTCGGACTGGGACCCTGTCTTCTCTAAGATTTGTCTGAAAGTACACTTATTCCTGAACCACAGACTTCTCTTGTGTGAGGTTGGGTCGTCTTAAGTTTACTGACTCGTTGGTTTGTCGTGGTCCCCTCGACCGAGAAGCTAAATTTTTTTTAGTATTCTAGAAATGAAGCCTAGTATAGGTTTATTTAAAATCCGTTTAGTTACTCAGTTATTTGTTTTCTCTTTTATGTACTCATAACTAGGTTAGAGAGAGACTTCTTCCCGGAAGACTTGTTTATTTAGTGACTACACCTAATAAAATTCACCTGTACTTTCGTCTTTGTCTTGGTGACCCTACGTAGGGTCTTTTGCTTACCCGAGTAAACGTTTTCTCACTGGTGAGGGCAGTTGGTGACAGATTCCGTGCAGTCTTAGCCCCAACGTAGCCTCGACCCAAGACTTCTCGCTCTGCCTAAATTCGTCCACGTCTAGTCCGGTCGTCGCACTCCGGTCCGTTCCCCTACCGGTCCCGAACCCCACCGGACCGAATTAATAGTCCAATGTTTTCAGGACGTATTTGTTTCCGGTGGACCCGTTCACTGTCGTAGACGGACGGAAGTAAAGGAAAACTGACAGTTGTAACTGTAACCATCTGGGAGACTCTTGTTTACATTAATGAGTCCGTTTATCGTAGGAGAGGTGTCCACTCGTCCAGACTAGGGTTGTGGACTGGGTCCTAGGACTGAGACCATCTCTTTTAGCAGTGGAACCCTCTTCCTCCGGTCTATTCCAGATTCACGAGCACACGTCTTGACCGAAAAATAATAAAAGAAGAGGTAATCCAGATAGCTTTCTCGTCACAAAACGTTTGACACAGGTCTTCTCCGACCCCTGGAAGTTTGTGTCTAAGACGGTAGTCCCTTCCTTTTTCTTTGAATTCTTTTTTTCGGTCGTCTCTGTCGTCTAAATGCGGTCAGAGGTAACAATGGAAGGGACCTTTCATAAAGTTTCGTCGATAAGTTACCCAAAACAAAGTAGAAGTTACTTGTGAAAGTTTTTACAGACCGTTGGTCTTGTCTCACGGATTAAATAACACGCGTACTATATAGTACAAAAAAAATTGCCGTAAAAGAAAGGACTATAAGTTCTTTCTTTGACCTACGAATCTATTTTTCTAGTCTTTTCATAGGAAGATCATTAATGTTGGTACAAAATAAGAACACAGTAGAATCGATTCTCCTCGTTTCTCCGACCTCTCCGTCACTAGGACGGGTCACATCCGTCCAAGTTTCTGAAGACGTTTAGTTCGTCTTCACCAAAAGGATCACTGTTTAGGACGTAAGTTTTGTTTATAGATAGTCAGAACTTTAAGTTCCAGCACAAATTGTACGACGTAGTTCCCCGAGTGTAGGTGGCGGTCCTAAAAGACCCTGGTGAAGATGACAAGTTCCTCCCACTTCCCGCTAGGGACTTCTTAGAGGTGAAGGACCTCGGAACTAAACTTTCTAGTCTCAAAATAATTGTCCAAGAGTGGTAGTCATTTCCCCAAAAGAAGGCAAATTAAGTTGTGTCAGAAACAAATGACTCGACTACTTTCGGCAAGGAAAGGTTAGGACAGACACCAACCCACCCCCGTTTAAGGTGACTTTCCACTACAAATCGGTCTTCCCTCTATTCCTAAACACAAAATACTACCTCCCCTGGTCTACCAATGTCTGTGGACTCTGTTTCGACTCTTGAGTAATCGTAAACTTTCTTCGGGAGTTCAGGGAGTCTCGAGTGTTCCTAAACCGAGTTACGAAAACAAGACACTTTCAACTTGTTTCCATAAAAAAAAAAAGGATGAAGGAACTTCACTTTCTGTGTGTTCAAAGGGACATATTACACATCCTCCATCGATCTAGAACATCAATGATCACTTACTTTTAGACTCAGAACCCCCGTCTTCTGTCAAGTCAGACGTCCCTGAATTTGACAGGACGGAAGTCCAGGGGTCCGAGCCGCTCCAGACTCGGAGGGTGTTACGGGGTAGGACCGACCTAGAGGACACGAGTAAGACAGAGAGGTGGGTCAAGTAAAGGAGAAACGTTTACTATCCGTTTGCAAGCACATCTGTAAACAAGTAGTGGGAGTGATTCGGGTCCCAATCCTGTCTCTACGACGGACAGAAGTGGAGACGTGTGGGTCGGGGTGCGTGTCTCCCACTGTAGTCATTTATGTAGAAGGTCTTTTGTTCCTCCGAAATCACTGCAGACGGGAAACAAATCTTCCCGTGTCCAAAAAGGAAAAGTAGAATTCACAGAAATTCTGTGACGAAGAAAGGGATTTGGTTATTCACGTAAATTTATAGAAGAGAATAATTCTCTTCCTTCCTTCCTTCCGTCCCTCCTCCCCTCCCTCCTTCTCCCCTTCCTTTTTCTGAGTTTCCGTTGTTCTTTTTTTCTGTGTTTCTTTCTTTTTCTTTCTTAATCTTTAAGAAGTTCAGACAAAGAAAGAAAAAAAACCGACGTGGTTCATCGTAGAATCAAGGGTTGGGACGTGCCGAACACGACCTTCATGTCTCAGAATTGGTAACCCGGTGGTTCGTTCAGGGTTAAGATGAAAGAGTAGATCAAATAAAGTGATTGTTTGAAGAACTTTTCATCCAGTGGGTACAAGGTTGAAAGGGGGCGAGGTAAGTAGGAAGTCGGGAGACACCAGAGTCAAAAGGGTAAGGAGGTGATTTATCGGAGGAGACTTAATGGACACATGAAGGTAAGACTGTTTAAAGGAGATTATGGGTCTTTACGAGTCTATTTTAAACTGGCCGGAGAGCCAGTCCCTCGTCCTAAGTGACTCACAGTAAAAGGAGAAAGGGTACTGGTCCGGATCTCTTCCTCTACTGAGGGAGAAGGAGGAGGATTACCAACATGACTTGGAGTAGGTAGTGGAGGGTTGGCGAGGTGGGGTGGAGGTAGTAGGGTTTAGGTCGGATTTACCCCCTGTTAGGGTCCCAATCGGGAACACACACTGTTTACGAACCCAATTGCTAGTGTCCGGCGGGGCGACACGTACGCAGCCGGCCATTGAGGGTTTGGGGAACCGACGGGGTACTGAGGGACCTCCGGGGTGTCCGACGGACCACCCGTGAGGTCCCAGTGACGGACGTGGAGTCAGGACGAGACCGGAGCGGAGGGAACTCCGGTGACGTGACTTTCGACACAAAACGTGCAACGAGAGAGACAAAGTAAGAGTCGTAGGTCAGTTAAGGTTTTGGTGTCGAAGGATGGTGGTTTGGTGTTTTGTGGAAGGGTGTCTCTCAACCCCGTTCCGAGACTCACGACCGAGGAAACTGTTTGTTCGAGCCACCGGGACGTGCCAGCTACGGGTAATCTCGTCCGACAGACTTAATCCTTTCTGGTCTAAGATCAATGTCTCATCGTGACTCTAATGAAATTTCTGAAAAAAAAAAAAAGTTCTACCGTAAAAAAAGATCCGGATTCTACACTTCTCGACTGAGTGACTCTTTCTGGGACTGCGACCCTTTCTGACTTCTGTTTTCCCCTTGTCCCGCCGTCTCCTACTCTACCGATCTGTCGTAGTACTGACTCACCTTCACTCAGACTCGTCTGAGACCCTCGGTCACTTCCTGTCCCTTCGATCGCACGACGTCAGGTGCCCCAGTGTTTCTGAGCCTGTGCTGAGCCGCTGACTTGTCGTCGTCTACGGCGTCAGAGCTATAGATGGAGGTCCCTAGAGGTTCGAGTCATTTACCTCAGGACGGAAAAGGTTTTCCTGAGAGGGAGTAACTAATACATGGTGCCGTAGGGACCTCCCGGGTCAGTCGTGACCCAGTGTAGACTCCGACGGGTGCCGTAGGTGCCCCTACTGGGTAGCGGGTGTCATCCTTCTTACGACGAAGGATCCGCGGGGGGAGGACCGGGCCCTCCCCTGTGGTGGGAGGTCCCTTACTACTCTCGCCAGTTCCGAAATATCCAAGACGCACTACCTACACGACCCAAACCCAAGACTGAGGTGAATACAGACCTTAAAATGTAAGAGTCCCCTCGGTCGAAAGTGACTTTCGGTAAAGAGTGGAATGACTACGGGTTCTTACAGTTGAATAAACTGAGGACCGTAGGGCGGAGGAGTGCGGCGAGGAGGCCACTTTACAATACTAATCTGCAAGAGAATAGCCTCCTAGACTACATTTCACGACTCGTCCTTTCTTGTCACACTTCGTACCTCGACCACTGTTTGGGTGGTAGTGTGCGGGGGGTTCTCGTGGTGGTCGTTCGTTGCCTTCGAGCGAGTGTAACTTGGTGTCGACCTCGTGGCAACGATTGTGCAGGGGCTGAGCCCGTCCCGTTAGCAGCTCCGTCGAATCTACGGTTGGTGGTCGAGACGAGGAGAAGGGGTAGTCCCGGTGGAGCCCCGGTGACCGGTGGTCCCAATCTTGAAAAGATTACGTGTAAGGTCACTGAGTCTACGGGTCCTCTCCGACTCGTGGTAACGGGTCTTAGAAGGTGCACGTAGCAACGGGAAGGTCTGGTACGACCCTGGACTAGGTCGACGAGGGCTCCGTGCAGGACCAGGGGGAGGTACTCCTGGAGTGTCTGGTCAGACTCAAGGACGGGACTACCTCTCACCCAGAGTGGTCCCGAGGAGCCCCAAAGGGTCCCTCTACAGACACTAGTACCGAGATTGTCTGAACCCCGACCAAACTACGGATGTCCAGGGCGTGAGACGTCGGGGATCGACAGATTATTCCTCTATTTGAGACGCACAGGAGTAGGGACCGGTGTATACCGACCATGACCCCCGGAAGTCCCTTAGAGTCACCGTAAAGACCAGGAACTCTTTCACTGGAACTCCTCGGACAGGATTCCCCCGCCAAATCGAGGAAAGTGTCGCTCTACGACCTTTAGGTGATTACCACTCAGGACTCCCGTCGTAAATCCGAAACAACCTGGACCGTATATTTCTTACGTTATTCCTTCCTCCCTTTATATCCTGGTATTAGAAGTATCAAAAGAATTTTTATACATAAATCAATTTGTCTGGAATATAATCAAATTAATCTAAAAATACATTTTTACAATGTATGAACTGGGTTCAATCACTAAACACAGACACGTGATTTTGAGGAGGTGGTGATTGAGTCTTCTTTTTCGTCTCCTTTCGTGTTAAGACACGGTTACCACCTGTCGCAGGGGTCACCCTGTCCCTGAGTCCTGGAGAGGTGGTGGCGTATCCTGACCAGCATACCTCTGTTCCCAGGTGGGAGACGACTCTCCCTCCCCTCCCGTCCGGGTCTGGTCCCGGTATTTAATGCCCTACAGTATACGTCGTAGGTACCCTGTACCCTGTTTCTGTGTTTTCTTTACTTTGAGGTTTCTAAGTCTTCGTCTACAGCGTCTCCGACGTTAGAGTCGAAGGTGGTAGTATCTTGACCTTTGTGACTGTTTGCATACTCCAGTAGGAGATTACGACTCCCAATACTCGTCCTCCCCTTCCGACTCGGTCCTCGAAGACAGAATTACAAGTTTCCCTAGGATGTCTTCCTCGACTCTCACTCTTGGACGGTCCTCCGGACGTTTCCTACACCGGTGTGTTCACTCCAGCACCCCTTCCCAGTTCCGTCGGACCGTCTGGTTGTATCCAAAGCCATGACTCTTCACCCGTCTAAGACATGGTTTATGGTTTTTTCCCGTCTTCGTCAAAACCTTACTCCACTACCCCTCTCCGATCTCCTCACAACTCCAAGTCCGAGTTTTTCGGACCTAACGACCCTTCCCTGGTTACCTCCTTAAGCCCTACAATTTCCGGTAAGACGATCCCAGAGTCCGTCTGCACTCTTTACACAGTAACATTTGACTTCCTTTCCACCAGGAACAATATCTCACCGACTTCAAACATTTACCGACACGAGACCTCAAAAGACCTTCCCACTTGAACGTTCGTTGCTGTGACCTAAAAATCGGCTCGGCTATAGATTCGGTTCCCATCGTCCTCGTCGGACCAAGGAGGGTCACCGAATACCAGTTTTCATTTTCCTCTCTCAACTTAACTTCTTCCTTAACAATTCGGTTTTCGTCGGTCTTGACTTCTAAACCTTTTAAGAGTCGGATATACACAACGTTTTTCTCTATTGAACAAAACGTCTCTTGTGACCCCCACATTGACTTGCTGGTAGGTCATTCCTCTACACATGCCACACTTGGTACTCGACGTAGTCAGGTGTGTCTTCTTCGTCCCCGTCTCCACTCACAAATGGTCGTCTTCGTACGGTCGACCTCGGCTTCCCCTTCCAACGACGACAAGTCAGTGATTCAGCACAGGCTAAGAAACGCTGGGGTACCTGACGTCGCACGGTCCGAAGGGAAGTGACAGAGGGTCTCAAACGAGTTTGAGTACAGCCAACTCATCTACTACGGTAAGTTGGTAGAGTCGGAGATTTGAACGGACACAAAACCTCAGAGGTCGTCTTCGTACCCGTCTGTCACCCGACGGTGCCCAAGTCCCCGTAACCGCCGTCGTAGGATCTTCCGTGTCGTGCAACCGTATTCAGGAGAACCTCCTCCAGCGGTAATCGGGATGGTATCACGGACATCGAGTCGGTATCTCTGACGTCTGGGGTCCTGACCCGGTGGAGTCCGGTTTGATGTCCCTCTCTCATACCAGGGTCGGTAACCGTCTCGTTACCTAAGTTCTAAATGACTCGTACCGGACGGGTGACCTTGTTCTGGGCCTAAAGGGGTGTCGGTCAGAGAGGGTAGACCTTCGAACGTGTTCGGAGAATAGGAGTGGGTAGTCTCCCGTCTGCTTTCTTCGTTCTTGAAGTCAGGGTACCGGAGGTCCTACCTTTGGTCTCAATGTCTTCACTTACCCCTGTCCTGTCCTACTCCCCTCCTGAATCTAAGGTGTCTTACCGTAGCTTCTCGATAACCCCACACTTGTAAACCATACAAAGTTCTTTTCCCTTTTACTGGGACTCCCTTTGTGTCTCTAGTAGTCTCGGAGGTAGTCTTCCTGGAGTGGGTTTTGGTCTTCGGACCCCGATATCGGGTCGTCTGGTACATCCGTCGTGATGACTGGGTCCCCCAGACCTTCCGTCACGGAAGTCGGTTTTTGTAAATGAGAGGTCAAGGTCTAGATTGTCCTAAACGGGACGACCCAAGACCTGGACGAACCCTGCGCGGTGAGGAGGTAGGAAAGGCCGTAGAGGGACACCTGAACACTCCACACGGGGTACGGACACGGTCGGAGCATAAAACTCTTTTGTATCGAACAGACCAAAGTGTCAAAGGGTCTACCTCTCCTTAAGACGTAGTCCTACTTATCATACAGGTCGGAGCGGGTGTAGACTAAATCTACTTTGAATTTACTCTGAAACCTGAGTACTAAAATCTCAACTACGACCTTGTTCAATTTTGTAAACTCTGAAAACTCTACCTTATTTACACAAACGTACACTCTTCCCGTACCTAAACCCCTCTGACCCCGTCTCACTATATCTGACTTACAAAGACTAGGGAGATTTAAGTGTACAACCTCGGGATTAGGGGTCACACTGACACAAACCTCTACTTTATTTCGGACACTCTTCCACTACTACCAATTTACTCCAGTACTCTCACCCCGGACTTAAGAGGTCCTCGTGAAGATTCTTCTCCCTCTCTGTGGTCTCCAGAGAGAGAGGAAGGGTACTTCTATTTCGTAGTTCAGTTGGCAGTCGGATATTTTTTCGTCTCTGTAGTGAAACGGCTGTTTCTACACATCCCAGTTTCAACACTAAAAAGGTCATCAGTACATACCCACACTCTCAACCTGGTATTTCTTCCGACTCGTGACTTCTTAACTACCGAAACTTGACACCACAACCTCTTCTGAGAACTTTCAGGGAACCTGACGTTCCTCTGGTTGGTCAGGTAGGATTTCCTTTAGTCAGGACTTATAAGTAACCTTCCTGACTACAACTTCGACTTTGAGGTTATGAGTCCAGTGAACTACGTTTCTCGGTTGAATAACCTTTTTTTTTGTTTTTGTTTTTGAGACTACGACCCTTTCTAGCTCCCGTCCTCCTTTTCCCCTGCTGTCTCCTACTCTACCAACCTACCACAGTGTCTGAACTATCTGTACTCAAACTCGATTGAGGTCCTCTGTCACTTCCTGTCCTTCGGACCACACGACGTCAGATACCCCAGTGTTTCTCGATCTGTACTGACTCCCTGACTTGTTGTCGGCAGTCGTTCGACCCTTCTTCGAAAGTACCCCTTTTCTCAGTCACCGTGGAACTAGAACCTGAAGACCAGAGGTCTTGACACTCTTTCGTTTACAGACCAAAAAATCCGGGGGTCAGACACCACAAAACTATTCCGTTGGACTCAGGTGATGATCTCGTGGTGACGTTGGGTACCTGACTCGAGGACCTTGAGTGAAACCACGGTGTGTGATTTCCTGTACCCGTTTTGGCTCGTTCGGCACCTCAGGATTGGAACGAAGTACGTTGGTAGCTTGACTGTCGCATCGTAACTACATGGCGGTGCATACCTGAAGGGGTGACCGAGGCTCCATTTCTTAGGTAGACGTCGCATCCTCTGCGTCCTCTACACCCACCCTAGGGTTCCAGTCCTTCTAAGGGGACCTCCGTTGGGTGAGGTCATAAGAACGGACCTCTTAGACCTTTTGGGGTACCTGACTCCTCGGACCGTCCGATGGGAGATACCCCTGTGTTTCTCAGTCTGTGCTGACTTAGTTGACACGTAGGTGGTGGTGTGTTTTGTCTACCGACCACCCTTGGACGACCCATCGTCTCCCTCGAGTCGAGTCACGAGACACTAGTGGATCTCCCCGCTCAATCCTCCCTCCCTCCCCCCTCCGAGTTCTCGGTCCCCTGTATACGCATGCAGGTCGACCAAGTGTAACAACAAGTCGTCTTTGATTGTGTTGTAACCTTTCGTTAATAGGAGGTTAATTTTCTTTTTTTCTTACCTTCCCTTAATAGGTTCACCTATGTCCCTACGTAATTTCTTTTTTTTCTACGTTGGTGACCTTTGCGCAATGGACGTGAACCAACTTTGGGGTGACGGAGCACGGAGTTGTTTTCTTCACGGGGGGTCGTTCTCCTGTCCGTCTCGTCACCTCTGGTACACCCTGACCCCAGGTCACCAGGTCCAGATCTTGAGGAGTCGGTACGGATCGTCCCCTTCGGTCCGGGTGACCCGTGTAGGGTTCCCTCCCGTCACACCGGGTCTTTTCCAACCACGGTACTTCGACAGTTGGTCTGGTCAGTCTCGGGGTCCCCAGGAGACCCTTTCTGGGGTCTATAGTATCCCTGTCCCCTGAGAGGGACGTGACCGTCCTCCCGGTGTCTCCCTCCCGGTCCTGGTACAAGACGTTTCAATGGCTAGACACGGGTGAGCCGTAAGTTTTGTGATTCTAGTACCGTAGGTCAGGGTAGTGAAGTACCGTTTACCGTCACCCCCCTTTACCTTTGTCACTGTGTGAGAAAAGAACCCGTCCCTTCGGACCGCACGACGTCAGGTACTCCAGTGTATATCAACCTGTGTTGAATCACTGACTTGTCGTCGTTGTCGACCACCCCGGGCTTAGTTCAGACCCTAACGGTAGGGATACAGGTAGGTAACTGAGTTACTTATACATATCTAGTGGTCGGGAAACGGTCCGTAGTAAGCTTCGGTAGAATCGTGGGAGACCGTCAATCCTGTTTTCATGGTATTTGACTACCGAACACCTGTTATTCCGGAAGAATGTCAAGAATGTCAAGGCCTCCGATCTTCGGGTGCTGGTTCCGCGGCCATATAAACCACAGACTATTCCTGGACGAAGGAGTGTCTGTCCCACCTTCCCCGTCCCCTCGAGAGACTCAGAGACAGTATTCCCATGATTAGGGAGAGTACCTCGAAGGTGGGAGAGCTGGATTAGTAGAGAGTTTCCACGGGAGAGGTTTTAATCTCAGTAGAACCCCTGACCCAAAGTTGGGTACTTAAACCCCTCTGTGTTTATAAGTCAGATCTCATATGCGAGACCTCGAAGTCGTCACTTGTCTGTTCCACAGAAGATCATCACGTTACTGCCGGACTTCCGCCCTTGTCTGTTTCGGGACCGAGTCTCCCTTGCCCCGCGCCCATGTACGTATATACCCTATACACCCTATCTAAGTGTAGTATAACTATACAAGTCAGCTAGCCGGCACAGGCTGAGAAACACTGGGGTACCTGACGTCGAGTGGTCCAAGGAGACGGGTACCCTAAAAGTCCCGTTCTCATGACCTCGCTCAACGGTAAAGGGAGAGGTTCCCTAGAAGGACTGGGTCCCTAACTTGGGTAGAGGACGTGACCGTCCACCTGAGACATGGTAACTCGGTGGTCCCTTGTATGTGTGTCAACTAAAGAGTTACTCTGTCAGTGACACTTCAACGAACAACAGAAGTATTTTAACTCTCAATTTCCCTCTCCCCGTCCACCTGTGTACTGGGGACAAGACGTCTGAGTAGAAGGTGGCGTCGGTCCGGGGAGGAGTGTACTGGTCGAGTGTCGGCAAAACGGAGTCCGCCCACGGGCCCCGCGGACCGGGAGGGTCCGTCCGGTCAGTGCGTCGGTGGACGACGGGTACCGAATCCTCCTGAAACGAAAAGATCGGAACCTCCTTTTCACTGTCCACTATTAGGTAGGCCGGTGGAGTGGGAGCACTTCGACGAAACCGATGTAAAGGTTGTACATGCGGACACAGTTCAGGCACACGGAACAATAAGGACCTAGCGTAGTAGAAGGACGGTTGGGGCTTACGACGAAAGTATTCCGAATCCACAGTGCTCCCGGTTTCCCTAGCGTGTACTTACGACAAAATTATCCGTGTCTTTATGTCGACCACTTGGAGTAGTACCGAAAGGAATAATATAAAAAAGAATATATATGTTGGCAAGTACACGGTTACAGTTGACAATTTCCCTGAGCACAACGTTGATGATACTTTTTCGTTATTTAGATAAGAGATACAGACAAAGAGGTAACGACCTTTGAATGTAATGACATATATTTTATCTATCGGTTGTCCTTAAACGACATACCGAGCCCTTTGAGTTTGTCCTCGAGACATAGTTAAATCTCCGCATCCTACCCCACCTTCTACCTCCCTCCAAGTTTTCCCTCCCCTACACACACATGGATACCGACTAAGTACGACTCCAAACTGTTTTTTGTCGTTTTAAGATATTCCGTTAATAGGAAGTTAATTTTTTATTTAAAAAATTTTTCGTTATTCCTCCAATCTTGTGAGTTAAGGACAAGAGGACGTTCTTCGGACAAACTGTTATTATTCCAGAGTGGACTTACGAAATAGAACACAAAAGTTTCGTAAAGATGTAAAAGAACAAACTACCGTCGTGGAGACACTACAACGGTCTGATCTGATATAAAAATAGAAAATTATTACTTGACAAAAAGGTGTGTACGGAACAGACCAGTCTCCGTCTGGACTGAAGTTGCAGTTCAGGACCGAGAGGTCGTGGGTCGGGGTTCACGGGTCTCGTCTACTGGACCACTTTGACAATCCCCTTGGCGACTGATTTTGGTAGGCGGTACTTCACCGAACTTCCATCGGTGGTCGTACTTAATATAATTTCAATAGAAGGACCTTTCCTTGTGTCGTGATTGTTCAATAGTGGTTGGCCTTCTTAAACCTCTTCCATTTTCCTCTCTCCTCTACGGTCGGGTATACAGGATGGTTGGGGGGTCTTAGGAGGAACGACCTTCGGTAGAACCGACTCGGTGCATACGCGGTGATCCTTCCCGGGGCCCAGTCTCACTAACCGGTCTTTGTTCGGCCTTTGATTGGGGTAGTGATATTTCGGGCCGTGACACTCGGTACACCGACCCGTCAGGAGGACCCAAGGGAGTGGGAGGACGAGGGACGGGTCCGCGGGGAAGGACTGACTCAGAGAACGACACAGTCGGACACACACAGGAGTTTGTTGACTCGAGACTTACAATCGGTTCTCGGGACTTTTTCCAGGGCGAATGACATTGTTTGTGAGAGAAAAGACAATGGAAGTTTAAGGTAGGTTATGTCCGGTGGTAATTTGAACAGTGCCAATTAAGTCCTGGACGTTCTGGGTAAAACAGATGTTTACGTCAGTGGAAGGAAAAATATGAATTGTCAAGAACGACTTTTAGGAGGTAGAACAGTCGAGTAGGAATTACACCTGTCACGGTCGTGAGAACTCTCCTGTCTTCTTCTACCAGGATGAACGATCGTAGAGGGGGAGGTTGGCCGGGTCCGTCTCACGTACCACCCCCCCGTCACCAAAAGGAACATTACCTCCACCGCTGACTCGAACACTACCCTGTCTCCCAACAGGCCTATACAGTTCTCAAACACGATTAGTCCCCTGCCACCTCCAAGGGTCTTCAGGGTCGTTCCCTGGGGGTCAGTCCCTCGGGACGGTTCTGGGTCCCACACAAGGATTGACTAGGTCGGACACCGGGGTCTCAACGGGTCTCTCAGACGACTCGATTACAAATAACTACGACAAAAGACAATTAATTTAATTTGGAGAAAGACTTCGTCGCGACCGTCCGTTCCGACGGACCCCCACACACCTCCCCCGGACAAAAGGGTCCACGACCCCACCCCGGGATCGGTTCCCTTCACTTTACCCTAGGGGGGTTCACACTTTGGGGGGATTTCATTGGGACGGGAAGTACGGTCTCCGGGGGGGGGGGTCAGTGGTCCCGACGTGAGCCTCAGGTCGTGTAGAACGAAGCTAAGGCACGAAAAATGTATTTTAAGGTTCGTCTTTTTATTTTGACTCTGTATTACTAAAACTGACCTTTAATGACGATTGCATTTCGTGTGATTTACAGTGATTTAAATACCTAATGCTAAGGGATCACCTGTCGTATGATCAGAACACAAGTCTTTTAGTCTTTAGGTCACGTAAATCTAGGTGTACTAAATGGTTCTTCTAGACTTTACCTTAGTTTCACTAAAGTAAATGTATCGTGTCTATGCCACTTTTGAACGACACCAACAAAAATTACTGACAACAGGAGAAATACGCGACTAAGGTGTAGACGTTTAAGTAGAAGAGTGACTTTAAATAGCCATTGAGGGTTTGATCATGTGTGTCACGGACCAGTGAACGGGTGCACATATCGTCGGTGTCGGTGCTCGCAGGTTTGTGCACGAGGGTCGACTCCAGTGTGCTCCACTACGAGACCAAAAACAAAGTTAAGTATAATGTTTGTTCTCCGGAAAAACCTCAGAGAAACCACGGTACAAAGAGAAAAACGTAAAAACACGAAAAACATCCACTAAAACTTCAAAGTCTACATTACGACAACTCAACAAATCACAAGGTTCGTGTTCTTCTACCACTATACGGAAGACTCTTTTATACACACAATCGACTCGAACCAAGTTCGGACTTGATATCGCGACGACCGACTCGCGTCACAATTACTCACCTGTCTTGTCGTGTAAATCTTTTTTCTTATCCTTTAAGTGGGTAGAGACACCGCCGACGAGACCCTTTACGGTCTTCTTGTAGATGTCACGTGCTACTTCGTTACCTTTTCTACCTGTTCGTCGATTTAAATACGAAAGTACTCTACTACTGACTAAAAAATTTAGATCAACAACACTGTGGTTTCGGTTTCTTTAAATACTGGCACAAAGGGTTCTAGTACTTTTAGAGTTTAGGAAGAGTCGATCACAAAATAATGTTTCTTTATGACGTACAGCAAAAAAAAAATAAGTAGCCTTTACATTTTATTTTACAAAAATTTGTCTTTGTGTGAATACTGTTCCAATACATAACTGACCAACTACTTGTTTCCGAGTAGTTGGGGTACACAGGAAACCCTCGTTACCAAGTTATAAACGTCTAAGTCACAAACACCATGGACCTGTCTTTTATTGATGACACCTGTCACTCTTGCTTGACGCTCAAGTAATTACTACTTACGACATGCATTCCTTTTGTTTTACATTTCGGTGGTTCCTTTTGAAATGGACGGGGGAGAAGATCTCTGCTCCTCTCATTTAAAACCAGAGGCGGGAAAGACGGAAAGAAGTTCCACAGTCGCAACCAGGAAATACGGCAAGCACCAACGACGAGAGAAAGAATTACAAAGGAACTAACGGAAAGAGTTATTCGTAGGTGGATGTTGGACTAGTAGGTAAATAATAACGACGAATCAGTGATTCAGCACAGGTTGTGAAAACACTAGGGTACCTGCTATCGGACGGTCCGAGGAGACAGGTTCCCTACAAGGTCCTTTCTTATGACCTCACCCAACGGTAAAGGAAGAGGTCCCCTAGAAGTACTGGGTCCCTGACTTCGACGTAGAGGACGCAACCGTCCTCTCAAGAAGTGGTGACTCGGTGGATCCTTCGGGGTCACATTGTCAGGTAGGATATTTCAATGAGACTACGAATATGACTTAGGAGAAAACAACCCGTCCCAAAGGTCCATACCAACATGTCCAACGAGTGACGTGTTGTCGTGGATTGCCTTCCTGTGCTCTCTACTTAGGTAGAGTGCACCTTGGCGGTTTGGTACGTAGGACTGACCCCGAGACAGAGGAGTCTTCTCCCCACGAACAGTCTAGTACTCGACTCCTGACCGGTGAGTCTCTCGTGCGAAAAAGGGAGGTCCTGTGGTATATCCGGTCTCCACCGGTACTAACCTGTAGGTGCAATAAAGGTCCAATCCTGAACTTTTGGTACTCCGACATTGTCAAAGTGAGTGTTGAGAAAGACCGAGTTCGGTGACAACCAATGAATAATGAGTCAAGACTCTTCACCTCATTGATCCGAATCTTTTCTGATAATTAAATTTTCTCCGATGAAGTCCTCTGTCTTATTAAGTCTACTCGTATCCAATTTTATTTAAGATTGAAATCCTTTCCAAGAGTGGTCATTTAACGCACCTCGGTCTAAAACTACCCGACTTTTACAATTTCTTAAGATTTCCCGTTTAGAAAGAGTCGTTGAGACTGGGTGGTAGATTCTTTCGTCACGAAAATACGTTTATCTGAGTAACGTTTAGGGAGAGTAATTAAGTACTTGGAACTCTTCACCGCCTCAGGAGGACCGAATTGGGACTTGCCCTTATCCTAAAATTTATTCCCTTCTCTTCGACCACAACAAACAAATCTAAGGAAAAATACGGTCTTTGACGGAAATGAATGTAAAAGAGTCCCTTGGAGGGATGTTACGTCGAAGAAAACTTTTTAATACACTAATTTAATCGGTAGGAAAAGACAAAATCTTTGTATTGAGTATAACATAAGTGATCTGAAACTGAAAATAAACCCCTATATAAACCATAGTCGTAAAATTGACCAACAACGATAAGTCAGCGATTCAAAACACACTGAGAAACTCCGGGGTACCTGACGACGTCCGGTCCGAAGGGACAAGAAGTGATAGAGGGTCTCAAACGAGTTTGAGTGCAGGTAACTCAGTCACTAAGATAGTTTAGTAGAGTAGGAGACGGTAGAAGAAGAAAACGAAAGTTAGAAAGGGTCGTAGTCCTAAAAAAAAGGTCACTCAACCGAGAAACGTAGTCCACCGGTTTCATAACCTCAAAGTCGAAGTCGTAGTCAGGAAGGTTACTCATAAGTCTCAACTAAAGGAAATCCTACTTGACCAACCTAGAGGAACGTCAGGTTCCACGAGAGTTCTCAGAAGAGGTTGTGGTCAAACTTTCGTAATTAAGAAGCCACGTAGTTGAGAGTGTAGTTATGTACTGATGACCTTTTTGGTATCGAAACTGGTGTCTGTCTCGTGAAGAAATAATTTTCAGATATTGGGTCGTAATAGGTCGGGGACACCGAAAGACGGAAATCTTTAGTGGTGACACTCAACGTAACCCAAGGTAGATGACTCGAGGAGACGGGTCCTGATCTGTCTGGGGAGGACACAGGAGTTACCAGGATAACAGGTAGATGAGGGTAGACTTCTCAATTCGGTGTCGGTAAGGTTTGGTTATTCGGTTTGTCTACCTCTTTACGATTTTTACGTTATTAACCGGAAATTTGTTTATTAAAGAGAGACTGACCGATTTTATGTAAATGGGACGAATAAAAGAGTCGTCCCCGAGACAGAGGGTGGTAGGGAAACTGCGATCGTGGACCGGGGTCGGAGGTTCGGGAGGAGTGTCTCGTCGCGGGAATCCACTCGTTCCGACCAGGTCATGTCGGTCGTGTCTTTACGCTGGGGGGTGAGCATCTTCTGATCCGTCCCCAATTGCAGGGAGAGGAGGGACTTTGGGGGACTTTGTAGTAGGTCTACTAGGCTTTAGCCTCCTCTTGAAGTAAAGGTCCCTGCCACACCATGTCCCGTCATAGCGACTCGCCACTGGCACCCTTGAGTCCAAGGTGCACCTTCCTACCGGCACTGTAGTTGGGAGGACCTTCACTGACTGGCGACGAAACGGAAGGTCCTGAACCAGAGGGGAGTTGGGGGTATCACTTCAGTTCTCTCGGAGACGAGAGTTTCAGGGGGGTCCCCACCCATCCTCCTGTTCGACAGGGCTACTCCCTTCTCCCCCCACCGACAGGAGTGCCCCCGTCACGGACCCTCCGCCCGGGTGTCCACTCTCACACCACCCAACGGGACTACGACGTGCCCGTTCTATCTTGAAAGATTTTGACGCCCACTCCGAGATCCCTTTGCCCTTCGCGATGGAGGTTTTCGACCTGTCTGACCTCCCTCCCACTAGTACTCTCTCAGTCAAGGATCCGTCCAACTATTCTTCAGGTCCCCAGGGGTTCCTCTCTCCCCAGACCTGACGAGTTCCTCCTCCTTTCCTGTTTGTAAAAAAAAAGGGAGATGTAAGGAATCCTAATATATTGTTATTACATAGGACGAACTCCTGTCAAAGACCCCTTTTTTGTTTGTTTGTTTGTTTTTTGGAAGACCGATTAGGACAATAGAATTTTACATTTAATACTCTCACTCAGATCATTCCAGAAATGTTGGAGGTCTGTAAGAAAACTCAGTGACATTATTGATTAATTTTTCATATATTGAGGTAACGATTGTGATCGTTCCCCCGTGAGAAAGACGGGGGAAGACTACAGAGACAGTCTTCGAAAGAGATAGAGAAAATGTGAAATTATTTTGAAATAATGTGTTTTCAAGACTCACTAGTTCGGAGTAGAGACCGGGGCCTAACTTAAGAATAGAGGAGGTCTCCGGTTCTTAGGGTCGCAGAAAACACCAAGTCGTTGTTGGAAAGTCAGTGCCGGGGTCCCGCCCGTCGGGGAGGCAGTCCCCGGTGTACCGGTCGACGCCTTAGGACGTCGGTGTCACTCACAGAGAGTACGATTCTGAGACGTCTCCCCCCTGTGCTCCCCAGGGAGAAATGCCGAGGACCTCGTCGACTTCTAGACTCCGAGGACTAGTATGAGGAGTTCTACGGCCACGGCAGGACCTCGGGGTCCGAGGACTCAGTTGCGACTCTTGTCTCTTCTGAGGTCTGCGAGGAGACTCGGAGTAGTCGCGGACCAGGAGTCGACTGGAACTTGTCCGTCCGAGGGCCACGGAGGACCTCGGGGTCGACAACGACGACACTGACAGGTGGTATAGGTGGTCGAGCGGGGAGGAGACCTCCGACAAGGTGACAGAGATTCGGACTCCGGACTTTGACAAACGCGTCTTCCACTAGAGACGAATACAGAAGTCGAGAAAACAGAGCTTTAAGTGTAAAAAATAAGAAACGAAAAAATTTTTTTTTATAAATAAATAAAACCAGAAAAAAGGGAATTAAATATAAAAAAATTAACTTCATATCAACTGAATGTTACAAAGACCATACATCGCTCCACTAAGTACACAACATGTATATGTGTATATAATAAAAACTCTAAAAAAAGGTAATATCCAATAATTTTCTACAACTGATATCCAGGGACATGATATGTGATTTCGAAACAACGAACAAAGTATAGACAAAAAAAAAAAATTAATCTTTAGACCGTAAGATAAGTATGATTCAGTTTGTTCACCTTAGTTTTACGGTATTTAAAAAAATCAGTTCGTTTATAAATATTCAAAAGACTTTATACATATGATGTGTATGATAAATGTGTATACATATGTCTTCGAAAAGATGATGTGAACTATTTTCGAACTCTTTCTTGTATTTTTTTTCTCTACCTCTTTAACCTTTATTTAAAAATTTTAGATCTAAGTATAGTCTTAATAGAACCTTCAAAAACTTTTAATGTTTATGGGTCCACAACGAAAAAAGAGGTTTCGAGGTCTATACAAAGATTACTCGTCGGTACAAGTTTTTATTGACCTGATATACTAAGAAATGAAGAAGGGAACGTAAGTTGTCTCAGAACGAAACCCGTGTCTAATTCTTAGACCTTAAGAGTGGGGTCGAAACAATAATTAATTGACCCCTTAGAACCCGTTACATAAATTCGAAAGAACCGGAGTCAAAGGACTCAGTCTTCTGAAGGGTTTGTGATCAGGCATTTAACCACGGTCAGTTACTTTTTCTAAAATATTCCGGTTTCGATTTACTTTTGGGGTCCCTGTCTATAAATGTACACACACATCAATATTGTTGACCAAACCCTTTAAAGATAAGAAAAGGGACTATAGTGTCGAAAGATCACCCTAAGAACATTCCCACCTCACTATTTAACAAAAGTAATTACTTTGACAATAATATTATTTATTAATGACAAATTACAAAAATAGAATAATGATGAAAATATACTCTTATAATCTTTAACTCTATAAAATAACGGTTATAGGAAATACAACAACAAGTCAACGAGTCAGCACAGGTTGAGAAACGTTGAGGTACCTGATGTCGTTCGGTCCGAAGGGACAGGAAGTGGTAGAGGGTCCAAGACGAGTTTGAGTACTAACTCAGCCCCTACGGTAGGTTGTACCTCGTATTTGACCGGTTTGGTCGGGAACGGTATTCAAGAAATTCGTAGGTCAAGAGTGTTATTGGGAAGTTCTTTCCACCAAGGTTGACCCGAAAAGACAAACAAACAAAAATGGAGTAATATATTTGGGGAAATAACCGATAAACCTTTGGACCTTAAGCTAAAAATCTCGACCTTCCTTGGTTACTTGGTGTCACTCAAATAAGAGGCACATCCTGGTCAAGTGTTTTACTGAAATAAAGGAGGTTGAGAGAGGAGTAAATTCTTCTACTCAGGTTAATGGAGACCGAGCTAGGGTTCTTTTGTTGTGGTGTTAAGACGGAGGCACATTAAGATGATCAACAAAAGTCTGGTGAACCTCCCTCTCCCTTCCTACTGAACTCCCTCCTCTGTCTGCACCCCTTGACCAATTGTCGTTGAACGGTTTCCCCGTATCTTCCACATCTCCCGAACAGTGTAGGTACCTAAGTGACTCTCCGGGGTCGGAGGACCAGTTGGAGAGTCCAAGGGAGGGTGAATCGGGTGTCAAAGCACTCACCCGGGAAACGCTTTCCGTAGACCGTTATGGGAGTGGATGACGGCCGACAAAGGTGAGAGTCGGACTTCCTTACTCTCCTCCTCTGTCACTCTCTTTGGGTTCTCAACCAGGTGACTTCCGTCGACTCTCCTCTACCCTGGGTTCACCTCTTTCGTCCATAGAGGGGCACCAGGGGCGGGTCTTCCGGGTCTAGACAAGGGAGGGAGGGATGGAGACGGACCCTAGGGACGACCGTCTTGAGTTGGTCTCGACCTTGAGACCCCCGGGGTGCTGTCAGTACGTGTCCCTACCCCCCGTCTCCTCCTCCCGGACACGGTGCCGTGTGTCGAGTCTCTTCCCATGTCCTCCCGGTACCCGTCTATGTTCGGGAGCGGACGAGGTGTGCGTACTCCGTGGAAAGTGTGGGGAAAGGACCTTTCGGTAAAAATCGTAGAGAGACGAATCTTCAGGAAGACACAGTCATTCCAATAGAGTAACAGACGAAAGACCTGACAAAAGATGGAGATCTGAATTTCAAAGAACTCCAGTCCTTGACACAGAATCACTAGTAATGTAGGACCCACGGATACATTCTCGGAAAATAAGTCACGGACAACCCCCGCCCCCCCCCTTACGTCTTATTTTGAAGTAAATACTGTTGTGAATCCCTCAAAAAGTGTCTTCGTATAAAAATGAGAACACAAAATGAGTGAATAATAAGAAGGGTTGTGTCTACCTTATCTGTTTCATTTTATACTTTACACCAAGTAGCAAGGACCCCCCCAAGGGGACCACTAAGTCTACCATTTCTTAAACGGACGTCACGTTCTTTAGACCCAGTCAGAGACCCAACCCTTCTAGGGGACCTCTTACTTTACCGTTGGGAGAGGTCATAGGAACGGACCTCTTAGGGTACCTGTCTCCTCGGACCGCCCGATGTCAGGTATCGCATCGTTTCTCAACCTGTGCTGACTTCACTGAATCGAGAGTACGTGCGTGCGGAACATTTGTTCTCCTCCTCTGTGGTCCCCACACTCGGTTCTTTTCGGTGTGCTCCTGTGCCTCTCTTCTATCGGTAGAAGTTCGGGTCCTCTCTCCGAAGTCTTTTTTTAGATGGAACGACCATGAAACTGGAGACTGAAGGTCGGAGGTCTTAACACTCTTTGGTTAAAGACAACAAATTCAGTGGGTCAAACACCATAAAACAATGCTGTTGGACTCGTCTGATGTGTTACTGAACTATACAAAATTCAAAGTAGAGCATAAACTTACTAACCTCTTTTTGACAGATACTTATTCTAAGTGTTTTATCCCTTCGGTTACCGTATTATCAAAGAATAAAAAAGTCAAGTCAAGTCAAGTCAGTGAGTCAACACAGGTTGAGAAACGCTGGGGTACCTGACGTCGTGTGGTCCGAAGGGACAGGTAGAGGTTGAGGGCCTCGAACGAGTTTGAGTACAGGTAACTCAACCTCTACGGTAGGTTGGTAGAGTGGGACCCAACAGGGGAAGAGGACAACAAGAAGAGGGGGCGGAAGTTAGAAAGGGTCGTAGTCCCAGAAAGAGTCACTCAGTCAAGAAGAGTAGTCCACCGACTTCATAACCTTGAAGTCGAAGTCGTAGTCAGGAAGGTTACTTATAAGTTCAGACTAAAGGAAATCCTGACTGACCAAACTAGAGGAACGTCAGGTTCCCTGAAAATTCTCAGAAGAGGTTGTAGTGTCGAGTTTTCGTAGTTAATAAGTCGTGTCAAGCTTTAAGAAACCGTGTCAAGAAACGTAGTCAAGAAGCCGTCTTAAGTCTTTGTAGTTAAGAGAAGAGAGTGAAATCATAAAGACTAATTGGTATCTATTCTGAAAATTTTACATTGTATTTTCTCGTTTTCTTTGTGTTAAGATAAAAAGGGAAGGTCCGTCAAAATTTAAAGAATCGTAAGATTCGTTCCTAAATACCACAGTAAAGCTTACGTAAGTAAAAAAAAAAACTTTTTACGTAAAGAAAATACCCAGATAGGGTATGGAGATACCACTTATTGGTCTTAAACCCGGATACTTTCGTTTCCTGTGTCCGATTCGGTCAATAGTTAACACGCTGTAGTGACTATACACGACCCTCGCCCTCCCCCATTTTATCCTAAATTTCCTTCTCGATTCAAAACTTACACCCTTAACTACACAACCGAGAGCAGTACTTGTGTCCGTATATTGTTGTTACTTACTTATAAGATCGTTTCCTTGTGACTTGACTCAACCGTTTAGACCGCACATTACGGGGTGGTAGGTGGGAGGGTACAGGTTCCGTGTAGATCCATTAGTCGGTCTGTCGACGGGGGATGGCTGAGACTTGAACCAGGTGTAGGGAGGAATGGTCGTCTCGTCGGCGGCAGGACTCAGTCCCTCGAGTGTGCGGGATTTAGGGTCTCGACACAGAGGTCTTAGACCAGGTTCGGAAAACAAGTGCACTGACGAACGAACGAGGAACCAAAGAGTTCGGGGTAAATTGGTAGAAGATCGAGATACGGAAAAATAAGACCCACCTTAACACAGGGGGTTTTCCATACGAACCCAGGATTGTGGGACTTAAAGACTTGTACTGGAAGAAACCTTTGCCAGAAACTTCTATATTAGTTCAATTCTACGCCAGTGCGACTCCATCCTACCCGGGACTGCGTCCCCGGCTACAGGAAGGTCTCTCGACCGACTTTTCTCTCTGCGCCTCCTCGGTGCGGGCGTCCCTCGTCCCGACACCCCCCTACCGCCGGGTGGGCCGCGGCCGCGGCGTCGAGGGGCGTCCGGGCCTCCCCCGCCGGGCGCGGCGACCCGGGACTGAGGGGCCGAGGTCCGCGCCCAAGTAGATGCGGCGCGCGAGACGCCCCGAACAGTGGGCTCCGCCTGTCCGAACGAAAGACGCGAAAGGAAGGGCGTCTCACCTTCCTGAGCCCCAGTCACACCCCTACCCAGGACCACTCTGTCTGCATGCTGTGTGCGTGTGTGGGGTGTATGTGTATAGATGGTGTGTGTGTGTGTGGTGTGGTGTATGGTGTGTGTGTGTGGTGTGGTGTGGTGTGGTGCATGGTGTGTGCGTGTGTGTGGCGTGTATGTGTATAGATGGTGTGTGTGTGTGTGTGGTGTGGTGTATGGTGTGTGTGTGTGTGTGTGGGGGGTGTATCTGTATCGATGGTGTATATGTGTGTGGTGTGGTGTGGTGTATGGTGTGTGTGCGTGTGTGGTGTATATGTATAGATGGTGTGTGTGTGTGTGTGTGGTGTGGTGTATGTGTGTGTGTGTGGGGTGTATGTGTATAGATGGTATGTGTGTGTGTGTGTGGTGTAGTGTATGGCGTGTGTGCGTGTGTGGTGTATATGTATAGATGGGGTGTGTGTGTGTGTGGTACATGGTGTGTGTCGTGTATGTGTATAGATGGTGTATATGTGTGTGTGGTGTGTGGTGTGGTGTATGGTGTGTGTGTGTGTGTGGTGTATGTGTATAGATGGTGTGTGTGTGTGTGTGTGGTATGGGGTGTGGTGTATGGTGTGTGTGTGTGTACGGTGTATGAAGGACCACCGAAGGGACTACCGAGTCTACCGTTTCGTAGACGGGCGTTACACCCTCTGGACCCAAGCTAGGGACCCAACCCTTCTAGAGGACCTCTTCCTTTACCGTTGGGTGAGGTCATGAGAACGGACCTCTTAGGGTGTCTGCCTCCTCGGACCACCCGATTTCAGGCACCCCAGCGTTTCTCAGCCTGTGCTGACTTGCTGAAGTGAAGGTGAAGGTGGTGTGGTGTGGTGTATGGCGTGCGTGTGTGGTGTATGTGTATAGATGGTGTCTGTGTGTGGTGTGTGTGGGGTGGTGTATAGTGTGTGTGTAGGGTGGTGTATGGTGTGTGTGTGTGGTGTGTGTGTATAGATGGTGTGTGTGTGTGGTGTGTGTAGGGTGGTGTATAGTGTGTGTGTGTGGTGTGTGTGGTGTGTGTGGTATGTGTGGTATGGTGTACGATGTGTGTGTGGGTGTATGTGTGGGGTGTACAGTGTTTGTGTGTGTGTGGTGTATGTGTATAGATGGTGTGTGTGTGTGGTGTGTGTAGGGTGGTGTATAGTGTGTGTGTAGGGTGGTGTATGGTGTGTGTGTGTGGTGTGTGTGTATAGATGGTGTGTGTGTGTGGTGTGTGTGGGGTGGTGTATAGTGTGTGTGTGTGTGTGTGTGTGGGGGGTGTATGGTGTGTGTGTGGTGTATGTGTATAGATGGTGTGTGTGTGTGTGGTGTGTGTGGTATGTGTGGAATGGTGTACGATGTGTGTGTGGGTGTATGTGTGGGGTGTACAGTGTTTGTGTGTGTGTAGTGCATGTGTATAGATGGTGTGTGTGTGTGTATGGTGTGTGTTTTGTGTGGTGTGGTGTACGGTGTGTGTGTGTGTGGTGTATGTGTGGGGTGTACAGTGTTTGTATGTGTATGTGTATATATGGTGTGTGTGGTATGAGTGGTGTGCGGTGTATGTGTGTGTGTGTGTGTGTGGTGTATGTGATGTGTAGTATGTATGTGATGTGTGCAGTGTGTATAGTGTGTGTGTGATGGGTGTGGTGTGTGTGCATAAGTGTGGTGTGTGTATAAGTTATTATCTACTTCTGGTACTCACGTCTCAGGATGTTATGTTACACGATATTTATGAAAAAAGGACTGGTTTCCCCGTATTGGGAGCTGTCAGTTGGGGGTTACTTTCATAAGACTGTGTGTGTCGATAACAAACTATGTGACACCATACACAATTCTTTTCTTAACATAAAACAAACAGACACCGGTGTTAGTTGACACTTTCAAGGTCAATAAGATCGAAGAAAAAGAGATTCTGGAGATTTTGGACACCGTTACAAATTTGTCTCGAAGGTCTTTATTTAGGACGCAATTCGGAGTGTCTATGACATCACAAACAATTTTAATATGTTGTTATCTTGTTATTCGACTTCATTGATCACCAAAGGAACGTAAGTCAGAGATACAGAGACTTACCCTCACTCTAAGTTTCTGTTCTAAACACCCTTTTCAGTATCATGGGTCCGGGGTTTTCCTCTATTTCACACTAGTAAACAGTCTTTCGTTTTGTCTTGACCAAAAAAGGAAGTGTACACCGTCAAATCCTTGATCCTGTTCGTCTAAAAAGACAAAAGGAAGACTGGAAGATTCGAAAGTTACAAACTAGGCAACATTCAAAGTAGTACCCGGAACTCAGTCACTGACTTCGTCAACACCTTCCTCTCCACTAAGTTGTGTCGTCCTGCGTGCAAAGTCTTTTCGTGACACCTTTTGGTTGTAGGAAGATTAGTATTTTGAGAAACTACCGGAACCACTCTAGTAAAATTAGAAGACGGTACGAAGTGTGATATTATTAATTTAGCACGTTTAATTACGATAAAGATTAATCAAAGAAGATGTCTCTAAAATTGTGGTCTCGTAAGAAATTGGTCTAAGTATTTAGAATTCGTTAAAGTCGGACTCATCCGTTTTCAACTTTGTCCCTACTCCCCGGCACAACTTTATAAATTTTCCAACGAGACTCAGTAAGATTTAGGTAATAAAAATCTCACTTGACTTTTATGGTGAGGTATTAGTAAGTATTAGGCTTTTCGAGAGGTGTTGACACGTTTGATTTGTAACAGGACACTCAACCTTTAATGCCTTATTTGTGTCTAAGATCCCTGGTACCAAGATCTTTGATTAGAGAGACACTACCCGTCGGACCAGACCTGGGGAGTTTTGACGTGCGCACAAGGATCGTCCGGACCGAAGAGGGTCAACACTTCGAGAGCCACCCTGTCACGGACGGACCTGGGACTCTACACGGACAGTGGAGGGTCGACGTTCCGGTGACGAGAGTCCTTTACTCTGAGCTACAACCCCTTCGAAACCCCGAGGAGTCGAGGGGTCTTGAGATGGAAGAACCCATATTTTCCAGATGTCACAAGGTAGTTTTGAACGGACCTTTTCAGGTAGAGTTCCTTTGAATTCGTTCTTACCTCGACCGTCCACCCCAGTACTCTAAGGGGTGAGTCCCATACGAAGGTCTACGCCCGTAGAATGAAGGATCTTCCGACTGGAGACAGACGTTTGGAGACGTAAAGTAGGTGGTTTTACCGTCGGTTTTTGTGTCCGCCGAAAACAGGTTCGAGTTTCCTCCACCAACGACGGGCCCACGACGTGGTGAGTGTACTTGGAAGACCTTTCCTGAGGGACGGGTCAACCTCCTGACACACACAGACTATGAACGTCCACGTCCGAGGAAGTCCCAGGTGGAGTCGAACCTCGGTATCAGTGCGAGGAGAAGAGCACCGAGGGTTAGTTTCTGGATCGTTCCGGAGGTTTCCGGACCGGTAAGGTCGGTAGGGTCCCGAGGAGTCCCGTGAGACGACCCAGACGCGGTTACAGGTCACTACGGGGGACGGGTAGGACGAGGAAGGGGAATTGAAACGCCGTTGATGGGGGTTGCGTGGAGAAGTAAGGGTGGGGGCAGAAATAGGTAGAGTCGTGGTCGAGGGTCTGTCGGGTCGGTCGAGCCCCCGATAATAGTTAGGGACGCGCGTCTGACTGACCTAGGATTTCTTAGAACCCGATTTCTCTTGTTCGCCTCAGTGTAAACCCACTGGGAGATTCGTTTCCCTTCACGTCCTCCCTTTTACCCTTAACCCTGACACTTAGCCGCGTACTAATCTTCCGTCTTTAATCCTCTAGTACTTTACCTTTCCGACACCTACAGCGTCCTCGCAAGCGTCTACGACATTTGGGAGGAGACTCGAAGGACTATTAAATTAGTCGTCACCAAAGGGAACATGTCTACGACACACGATACGGGACTGAACACAAAGACTCCCGAGTTACTATTTCACATACAGTAGGTGTCGAGTTCGAGACACCACGACGTACGGAGGGGACCCGGAAACATTCTGGAGACTCTCTAGTCCTGTGAACGAAACCCCCCCTGGGGTAGTCGTTTCGTAGTGGTCTCTTTCTTTTACGTAACGGTCTAGAGAATACTCAGCGTAACTAACCCGTAATGGTATGTAACAACGTCTGAAAATTAGTAGATACTCAATACTACAATGTCAAAAGGAAAATACAGAGTCTGGGGTATAGAGAAATTATGTCCGACATTACTAAAAGAGACCGTCACATCATTCCCCGACGAATCTTTTACCCCTGGGGGACCATAAAGGGGGTGTTATGTGTCACCGGGGAAGAGCTCAGACCGTCCCTAAAGAGACCGAGGAAGATTTCCAGCGTAAAGACACTCACTTACGCCTCCCCGACGGGTGTGTGTCGTTCCGGAGTCCGTCGAGGACACCTGGCTTCCGGTCTTTGAAAGAGGACACTCGAAGTGTAAGAACCATGAAGTCGTTCCGACGTCCCCCCTAAGACGCCCGTGACTGAGAAGACTCAGTCTTGAAGGTCCAGGGACTAGACTGGAGTATCGACCCACCCAGGGAGCCTTGTCAGACGTGACTGGGACCTCCTCAGCTTTGATCTCCGGAGACTCCCTGCACTGTTCCCCAACTTCCGTCCTGTTTGTTCGGACCGGGGACGTCGTTCTCTCTCGGTCCGTCCGGGCCCGTCTCGAACCCGACAAGAAGACAGAAAAAATTTTTTTATAAATACTTGTGAAAAATTTTACACAAAGTAACTTCACATCAACTAAATGTCACAACACGATGAAAGACGGTATGTCGCGTCGCCAAGTCAATATGTAAATATATATGTGTATATATGCCCCGAAGGGTCCCCCGCGATTACTATTTCTTGGGAGGACGACTACGTCCTCTGTACTCTCTGGGTTCAAGCTAGGGACCCAGCCCTTCCAGGGGACCTCCTCTCGTGTCGTTGGCGGAGGTCATAGGAACGGACCTCTTAGGGTACCCGTCTCCTCGGACCGCCCGATGTCAAGTATTCCAACGTGTCTCGACGTGTGCTGACTTCGCTGAGTCGCGTGTGTGTGTGTGTGTGTGTGTGTGTGTGTGTGTGTGTGTGCATTACGTAAGAAAAAGTGTAAAGAGGTGACACCGAGTAGTGTCCTATACCTTGTATCGAGGGACACGGGATGTCGTCCTAGAACAACAAGTCGCGACCGAAAAGTACCCTCCCTGTGGTCGAGGTGACCCGACGGGCAGAGACCGAAGGACAGACACCACAGCCCGGAAATGCGAAGGGGTAGGGGAGAGATGGGGCCCCACGCCGTGGTCGACCCAAGGGGAGGACGCTCGAGACCAACCCAAACCAGTCATTTCTCGGACCACCCCCTCCGGCCCCCACCCCTCCAGTCTGTAGTAGGAGAACTGGAGAGGGGGAGGGGTCTCTCCAGTGATGCGTGGGGCCCTGTCGACAGAGACAGACAGTTAGTTTACAGGCACGGGAGAGTTCCGTCGACTCAGAAGTGGGACCGACAAGTTTCGCACAGGTGAGACCCCCCAGGACCACTGTGCACCTTGACCCCACGGGTGGTAGGGGTGACTGACCTTGTCCGTAGAGCCGTCCGAGGGTCCCCCGGGGGTCGGGTCGACGGAAGACGAGACGAAGGAGAGTCGGGGGAAGCCAGAGGTGTGACGACACCTGTCTGGCAGACGGTGATTCGGAAGGAGCTAAGTCGGCTGACTCTCAGACACCCATAAGAGTAGAGGGGTGGAGACAGAGACAGACGTTGGCGAGAGATTGATTGGTCCGAGGGTAGCACCGCACACTAGGCAAGTTAGTAGAGTAAGACGACCCCTGTGCGTCTGGACTCCGTTGTGTCCTCCCAACCCTAGACTGTTCGGGTCTTTCTTTCCTTCGGAGTCTGGGTCCCACGGGTCCCCTGTCCGAACTCGGACACCTCCTCTCTCTGGGGTCTCCCTGGTCCATAGTTCTCTTTCCGGGTTCCCACTCTCTCCCTACGCCCCTAATGTCGCTCTGTCTTTACGTGAGCCCTCACACTTACCTCCTATCTTGTTGCCATTCCGCTCTTGTTCCACAGCTCAACAACCTGCAACCGAGAGTCGTCCGACTTTTCTGTGGGTGGGTAAATCTGTCCGCGACTCGTTTCTGAAGTCGTAGGTACGAGGAAACTGAGAAGTTGGAACTGGGGTCCGTGGGGACGAGCTCCGAGACGAAGGGGCAAAAGCAGGAGTCGAGGGTGCAAACCACTGGAGTGTATCGTAGAAGGAAGGTCTTTCACTGAAAGCAGGGTGAAAACTGGGGTCTGGGGACGGGCCGTGGGACTGGGGTCACGGGGGTCGTGGAGGGTCGGGGGAACCACGGGACGAGGTCCGAGGGTCCAGTGTCGCTCCTCCTCGACCTAGAGAAGGGTCACTTTTTACTTCGTGGTCTGCCGTAGAAAGAGATGAATTCGGATTTGGTCTAATTAAACCTCTTACCATAAACGTCAGATTGAGGATTACTGACATGTGCTTACCTAAAACAGGGTGAAAGACTACTTTATCAGATGAAAGTATCTTATAAACAGATACTCTTTATAAACAGAGCACATTTTTACCGTTTTGCTTACTCACACTCTCACTACCTACGTCTCTACATCTGATCCGTTCACGAAAGACGGACCAGGTTTGGGCGAAAACTAACCTTCGTGAGACTATCTATAAGGACGTGACAGAGCACCTTCATCAAGTTTATCTACCAGAGCGGGAGGGACTGAACGACTCCAGAAGACCAAAACATTCCACTCTCGCCCTACTCTGTCGAGGACGGTCTCCTCCTAAGAAGCACAAACTACTGAATAGGAACGTACACGTTATTTCTTTTGTACAGGGTCCGGAGTCTTCCACCTGGGAAACTGTGTACCCGTGAGGGAGGACCCCGGTCTCAGACCCAATAAGGGTCCTCTGGGCAGTCGTTACCGTCCGACAGGTGGTCGTAGGTCCCCTGTGAGTTTAAGGAAATTTGAATGGGTCGAAGGGTCACTCCAGGCCCGGGACCGGAGGGTCGGAACCAGTACTAGGCAATAAAACAAAACTTAGATAAAGAGTAGTATTTTCACCTTGTTTTAGTCAACACCTTTAAAAGTTATATGTGTTTTCCCTTCTTTCCTTTTCTTTCCTTTAATATATTTTGTAGGTCGTGGGTCTCGTTTAAGAACCGTAGGAGCGTACTAAGGGTGGTCAGCCATGGTGTACTTTTCCAAAATTCAGGTCACCACTAGTGCGGCACATATGTCAAGGTGACACAGATGTCAAAGGCCAACACAGGGTAGTGTAATCTTGTGTTCGCAAATCCTTTTTACTACTTCGTCTACAGACGCGGGTACTTGTACCACGGTGAGTTACGGTCCCTGTCCGACGGTTCTACCTCGCCCTGACACCAGTGACGGAATTCTTTTACTATTTTCTAAACGATCTGATCCTTTTTCCTTACTCTTTTTCAATATAAAACATCGTTTCATGAACTGTCAGAGAGTCACACAGGAAAAGATGTCTTGGTATCCTTACTTCCGACCCAAACCTAGACCTCTGGTCGGTACCGAGACCCTCAACCCCCTTACGACCGGAGCGAAGGATGGATGTCAACCCGACACAGGTGGCGACCTGGGTCCTGGACCGGGTCGGGTGTTCTGTCCACACCTGTTAAACTTTGTGGACTCAATGTGGTACGACGGACTGAGTCCAGGGTGGACATGGACCAGATAAAGGTCCATGGAAGGTTCTGAGGGTACGATCCGACTAGAGACACAGGTAGAGACGTGTCTGTGGAGTAAGACTAAGATAAGGTAAGACAAGAACTCTATATCGTCCCAGACGACACTGGACTTCCGACGAAATATATAATCTCCTCTTTTTTCTTCATTTCCCGACAAGAGTCTCCTCTGTGGAGTTTTAAAAAACAGGAACTGTTCGACCCACTGAGACAGGGCACCGGTTTAATCTGTAGCGGTTTCGGTGGCTGGAGTGAGATTCAAAGACTGTGAAGAAACTACAAGGACTCTTTCGTCTACTGAAGTAGTCTTCCTCGACTGAGGAGGACACCAAAACCGTGGTAGGGGTCTGAGCCCCATGAAGACGCAGGGTTCCTCACTTCGTGGACGACGGTCCAACGTACACCAGGTCCTACGAGTCTCGTGCACAGAGGCTGTCCGCGGTTGTCCTGGTCGGACACTAGACGTTGTATCGGAGTGGATTGTCCTACCCCTCTACAACGTCTCTCCGCTCGTAGAGGGGGTAGTTTCGTCCGAAGGACCTCTACGGTCGGTACCCCTAGGCCCTCCCCCTCTTGGTCCTGCTGAGGCCCACTACCTCCGTTTCGTCCACCTCCCACTTCGGAGGAGACCGGGGTCTCTACCGCCCTCGAACAGGTTCGTTGTCCCACCTACCAACCCACCCTCTCTACCACAGTCTCCTCGAGGTGTTGGGACCTCCTACCTTAGGTTCCTGTTTTCCTCTCTACCCCTTCGACTCTCGACGAGGGCAGAGGGAACAGACGAGGGTGTACACGAGTCAACACAGACTGAAAAACACTGGGGTACCTGACGTCGGGCGGTCCGAGGAGACAGGTACCTTAAGAGGTCCGTTCTTATGACCTTCCACTTCCACTTCAACGAGTCAACACAGGCTACCTGACGTCGGGCGGTCCGAGGAGACAGGTACCTTAAGAGGTCCGTTCTTATGACCTCACTCAATGATAAAGGAAGAGGTCCCCTAGAAGAACTAAGTCCTTAAGTTGGGTACAGAGAACGTAGAAGACGTAAACTTCCACCAAGAAATGGTGAAAAAGGATGGACCTTTCCGGGGAACAGACGAGTCAATAGGTGTTTGTTCCTCCGCTCTTCTCTCAATAGACCACCTCCCCAGTCTTAATTCGAGGACCTTCAGAAGGATCTCAGATCCACGTAGGAGGGGCACACACCAAACCTTCCTCACTACCTTTGTGGTAAGACTCCTCCTGGACTCCAGACTCATTCAGTTGGACGGGTAGACCTCGGGTAAATGACTGTGACACTTGTGAAGACTGTGGAGGGCGTCGAGAACACCGACCAGACCGGAAACGGGTACACCAACGTCACTTCCTTAGTAGGTCTTCTGCAAGGGGCTCTGAAGTTCTCCCGTAGTCCCTCGAAGTCTTTTGTCGTCCGACCGGGGGTCCCGGACTCCTGAGGAAGTAGGGGTGGTTGCAGGAGACCGGGGCTTAAAGGGTGTCTTGTAGGTATAAAGATTTTAACTCGGAAGGTGTTTAGAATTAATGGTGGTTCGTAAGGTTTGACTAATACGACGAGTCTGAACCCCTCCCCCCCCACCCTTTCGTTTTCTTAGGTGATTTATATAAACAGAAAAGTACAGAGTCGAATTTAGTAATTTTCAGTCAGCGAAGTCGAAGAAAACGCTAACACGAGACCAAATTCTTAAAACTGACTTCATACTAACGACACTGAGTAACCGACGAAGCTTTTTAAGTAGTTTTTAGACGAAACGGATTTACGACATTGAACTTGGTACTCAACAGAGTAATTTAAATTAAAGAGATCCACCCCTCGTCCCCCGTGTGTCAGTAAACTACTAACTAGCGTACTTTACCAACTTGTCGAAGAGAGGAACGAGGAGTCAGAAAGAAAGAGTAAACTCCTAGCCTAGGTGTACTCGTAAAGGGTCCTCCTCCCAGACACGGACACACATGTCTCTACGAGCGTGCCCGGACTCGCCCGGCCCAGGCGTCGTTCTTGGTGTGGCGAGCCCCGAAGTGGAGAATTCACCCCCCCGGTTAGTAAGGAGGCCTGTTTGTCGAGTCTCCTCTCGTCTGTCTTTCGAGGTAGGAGGGACAGTCCTGGAGTCTTTGCCTAGCCACCCACCTTTGTCCCTCGACCCGTCGGACGTTCGGCGGGGCAGAGACGAACGAGGACGTCAAAGAGACCGTCTACGAGAGTCGGTTAAGGTTCGCCAAGTCGCAGGAGACAGGAGGGAAGAGTCTACGTGGTCGAAGATGTCGGAGCACAGGGAAGAGGGTCGGGCCGGGACCAAGTGAAGACTAGTTTCTGTTAGGGCACACTACTAAAGGACCCTTTATAGTCTATTTGTTCGGGTCCGTCCCTACGAAAGGGATAGACCGATTCCTCTCCCCCACTTGCAAGAGGTAGGGGTAGTCCCACTGCACGGTCCCCTCCCGTCCCGTGTCTCCTCACCCTCGTCTACAATCACCCCAGCGGAGCCCCGCACCCCACACCTCTCCTACCGACTTCCGTCGACGACCACGAGGCGAGTGGGGTCGAGAATAGTAAAGAGGTCCTCGTCGCGAGGACCGAAAAGGTATTTAGGGGTACTCGTCCTCCTGAGAATGGGTGGATATGTGTCCAGAGAGGACCGTGAGACGACCACGGGACCTCAGATGCACCCCATCCCTCTTAGAGTGTAGAACTTGTTCCTCCCGTCTCGTAGGGGGTGAGGGTTTGACACCCGAGGAAAGTGAGCGGAGAGGTGGGGCTGGGGACACGCGGTGGTAGACTGATCCGAAAGGACGCGGACTTTCTACAGAATGTAGAACCGAAGATGGATCTCTGGGGATGGGGTAAGGTTCCAGAGGGGGGTACCAAGACCTAAGGCAGATGTATTCGAGTCAGGGTTTGTTCGTCGGTTTGGGTGACGATCCCTGGTCTGGACCGGAGACTCGGAAGAATCCTGAAGAAACCTTAGTACTGGGGTAGGGTTCAAGACGGGTCTCTTGGGGTCCGGTCCAGGAAGGGAACCGGTGACGGTAGTCAGTCTTGGTAGAACTCTTCGTGTCTGGAACACTCACCTGTGACCCATGGTTCACTGGGGAGCGGAGGTACGAGGTCTACGTTTGAGGGAGGACGGTCCGGTCGAACTGTACGGGTGGGACGGAACTCCGACAAACGAGTCCGGTGGTTGTTCCACGGTGAACTTTGAGGGTCCGATTTTTCCCATACTTAAGGGGAACGTGGGTTTCAACCGTGAAACCATGTCGATCGGGTATGACACGTATATGTGTTTTCCCTTAATTTTTATTGGATACCTTCAATATTGGATACTAAGTACTAGTAATCCTTTTAATTGGTCAGAATTGATCGACTGACGTGGTCCTAGGTCCTTTGTGGGCTCGGGTCTGTTTTCCTAAACCTTAGTGTCGAGAGTACCCTTTATTCCTTTCCACAGGACGTGTACCCCAAGGAAAGTCTTCAATGGACACGTCTGTAGTGTCAGACGCAGTTAAATAAAAAATTTCAAAGAAGGATGATTATTGTACCCTAAATTATGAAGAAAATCTTCAACACAATAAATGTCGATCTCGAGACGATACTACAAATATGGTCATTTAGAGAGACCGAGGAGTGTCTGCAACGGTTTAGAGAGGTGGGGGTTTATTAGGTTTGGGTTTTCGACGTAGTCTTTAATTATTGGTACTAGTATTTAGTTTCACTTCCAAAATAGGAAAGTAAAACGTATGCTGTAGGACCGATTTACTCATGGGGGTACGTGTGTCCTGAATAGTATTTCCCCCTCTTTTGGAAGGAATTAGTTTCCGTATAAAGTAGAGACTTTTTAAGTAGTCTTACGTAATGGTTCACTGACATGCAGAACTTTTGGCGAGCACTCGTGTAGACCTTTGAGTGTCCAAAAAAAGGGGTAGCAATATAGGTCCTTATGTTCGTCGAGGCTAAACGTACGTATTTCGTCGAAGAAGTAGAGAATAGAGCGCACGGCACACTTACTTAAGACACTAGATACCGGTGTTAATGGTCTTATACCTAATTCTCGCGGATGTAATACGTCTACCACCGGCACTAGTTCTTCGACGTTCTTTATATTGTGCTACTGCCTCGCACGAGGCGGCAAAGGGTCGCGACTAGAGAAGGAGTCTCGGGACGGACGCCGGACCTCAGCCTCTAGTGTCCTCATGGACTTGGGTCTGAAGAGACCCGGAATTAGTCTTCGCTACGACTGTTCAGTACGACGAGCGCGTTAGAACGTGAGTCTCGGTCAGTGACTCCACGGTGGAAGACTGCGGACATCGGGTAGTCCGACTGAATAGGGGGTGGGGTGGGACGAGACGAGTCCCTGAGAAGGAGAGCAGAGATTTACTGTATAGACGGACAAAAACGGTGCAGGAGGGTCCATCTACAATTCACGTAGGTAAAGAACCGACTGTACCCCCTGGTTGCAGAGATCCTTCCCGAAAGTAATATTAGTGCGGTAAGGTGGACAAGTATCGTAGGTTCAATCCCTCGATCTGCATACCTCTCTACGTCTCCTCGTGAGACACGTAACTGCAGTCCGTACGCCTTCGAATATAAATAGTGGTGGCAAAAGGTTTTCGTCCAACGACCACACGTACTACCGACAGTCTTCATCCGTTGTAGGAACGGAGGACCCACCCTCCGTGGTCTCTTGAGATTTCTACTTCTGTGAAGTCAAGTAGGGGACTGTGGTCAACTCTATCGAACCTCTTTAGGGTTCTGAGTCAAAGGAGTTGAGATTTTATCTTTGATGCTATAGTGAATCTCATAAGTAAAGGATTCTAATGACATTGTTTCAACGTGTTTGGTCCCTTGAATCTTGGTGTCTCTCAATAATAGGGTGTCGAGACCTCCGGCTTCAGGCTTTAGGTCGATGGTCACCCCGACCCAAGGGAGACTTTAGATTTCCTTCCTAGGAAAGACCGAAGAAGGCCGAAAACCACGGACGTCTGAAAGGAACCGAACACCGTCGTAGTAAGGTCAGGAGGGCAGGTAGTATCGTAGGAGGGACACCGAGAGGTGTATCAGGACGGAGACTCACTCAGACAGAGACCCAGGTCTATAGAGGAAAAGCGTTCCTGACGTCAGTATATTCGGTGGGACCTAGTCCCGAGTGATAAACTTGAACCGATGGAAATACTTCTGGGATAAAGGTTTAATTCAGTATAAGCCTCCACACCCCCAATCCAGAGTCTCCACGAGAAACGTCCCCTGTGTTAAGTCGGGTAATGGACTATTCGACAGCACTCTGTGTCCGTCTCGATTAAGATACAAAGTGTGCAATTACTGTCAGTCCCAGTCAGTACGGATGGAGAAGTAGAGTCGGGGACCCCTGTCCGTACGACCCGTATCGTATGTCACGTCAGATTCAATTAACTCCCCTGAACGAATCCCACGTTTGAGACATCACTCATCCTGTAATACTTTTACTCGACGTCCGTAATGTCACCCAGGGACCTGTTCTGTACGTTTAACGGACACTATGCGAAGATCTATTAGGACCGTCGAGTCTTTCGACGGGGTTTATTCCGTATTATCCTCAGTGCACTCGAAGATTTGAACCGTGTTTTGGACGACAGAAGGTTTTAGTACCCGTTGATAAGGGAGACTTTTCTACCTCTACCAAGAAACAAAAAATTCCTTTATACTTTCCCTCTTCTTCTTACTTAATTTGCATTGACAATTTTTAAGATAACCCTATTTACAGTTTGGGCATTACTTCCGAAACTCGTTTCTGACCGATGTTTCGTGGAAACAGTGTCTCTTTTGTTCACTTCGTAGACGTGACTCCCAGTTCTAACGTCCCAAAGGTGCACCAAGGCCGCCAAGATAGAGTCGGACGGATGTGAGTCCTGCGCAAATTTCTTAACAATTATTTGTTATGTTGCAAACATCGGGAGTCCCTGGATATAGGTCCGAAACTGACTCCTGGGTCGATCCGACGTCCCATTCGTCACACGTGCGAGTCGCCTAAGGTTCTAAATAAGTACGGAAACAACGACAAGTCAACGAGTCAGTACAGGTTGAGAAACACTGGGGTACCTGACGTCGTCCGGTCCGAAGGACAGGAAGTGGTAGAGAGTCACAAACGAGTTTGAGTACAGGTAACTCAGCCACTACGGTAGGTTGGTAGAGTAGGAGACAGTAGGAGCAGAGGAGTACAGAAGTTATAAAGGGTCGTAGTCCCTGAAAAGGTCACTCAGTCAAGAAGTGTAGTCCACCGGTTTCCTAACCTCGAAGTCGAAGTCGTAGTCAAGAAGGTCACTTATAGGGCCTAACTAAAAGACTAGACATAATTTGTGCCAACGTACTTAGACTCGTTTAGTTCGATATTAAAGTGTACCATATTTTGTCCTGGAATATTAATTTTACCGAAACCCGTCGTGACTGACGGGTGGGAGGACGGACCCTTTCAAAGTCTGTTCGAGGAGAATGTACCCGGAGTGTCGACATGATAGTACTCAACCCTCAGTCACCCCTTGGGTCAGGACGATCCATTGATAACGGTCTCTAACCTCGCACTATCGTCGAACAGAATTGAGGTTAGAAGTAAGATCGTCTTGAAGAGGTTTTTTACAGTACCATCTCCCGTTACCTTCCCATATAAACCGTTACTAAAGGAGAACGACCGAAGTGACTCTTTAGTATGTCGTAGTTTTACCACAATACCCTTATAATGACTCCAAAAAAAGGGGGAAACCGGACTACTCTTAGGATGGTGTTTTTTTAAGGGTCGATTTTATTAATGAGGTCACAAGACATACCTTGTTTTGAAACCCTTTGGGTGAGTAAGAATTGCAAAAGGATTAGAGGGGAGGGAAGTCAAAGGAAGATGCCCTTTTAAAACCAAATTTCAGAGTCAAGGGGTTTTGTCTGTACGTTGTACTGGTAGACTATTTGAGAGACTCTATGGACTCAGACGGGAGTTGGTCATTGTGGTTTCCAAACCACGTGAAACTTTCTATTAATAGGCGTAGGCGTCGTTGAGAATAGGTGTAAGGACAACACTTTCCCGTGTCTCAGGTAGATCCAAAGGTACCCAAGGTCTCAAAAGACGCACTTCACACAGAATAGTAGAGCAAGGGAAGGGACGGTACCTAAACGTGGTAGTCTAAGAGACGTATACGTGTCACCGCAGTCTTTCTCTTTCTCGGAACTCGAGAACTACTACGACACGTATTTTAGTGAATTCTTCGGACTACATCCTTTACCGTCACGTGCGTGCATGTCAGTGTGTGTGTGCGTACGTGTGTGTACGTGCGCGTGTGTGTGTGTGTGTGTAGTCCTCTGTGAAACGGAGGGATTCCCTGAGTAAACAAAAGAAAAGTTCTTGTGACTCTAGACTATTGGCTAAGTACAGACACAAAAACGAAACCGATAGTCCTGGTAGTCTAGGTTCAAACGCGGAAGAAACTAGTCCGATTATGGAAACCCAGATATAGCAAAAAGACGGTGGAACTAAGAGGGGTTGACACTACAGGGGTCAGGATCACGTATGAAAACATAAGTAAAAGGGGACTAAGTGTTTAGGTAAAACGCTTGTAGTGGATTTTAGTAAACCCCTTTTTCCATCCATTCATTTATTTAGTTAGTAACGATGCAACCACCTTTTACTCGAGTGTCTCAATCATATAGAAATTGGGTTCAACATCGAGGTAACTGTTTTGTATACGAAGGTGCACACTTGAATCCTTTGACCCGTAGTCGAGGTTACCACCACGAAGAAGACTTGGTTTTAATCTTGTTTTAGCCTGAAGGAACCACCGAGTCTACCATTTCTTAGACGGACGTTATCTCCTCTGGCACCCAAGTTAGACACACCCCTACTTGGGGACCTTTTCCCCTACCTATGGGTGAGATCATAAGAACGGACCTCTCGAGGTAACTGTCTGTACGGACCATCCGATGTCAAGTACCCTAGTGTTCTATCAGTCTATGCTGACTCGTTGATTGTGTAAGACTTTTCGATTCCTTCGGGCTAGAGGAGATCTGTTCTTGGGACGAGAAGATCCAGGACGAGGGAGTGATAGGGTCAGGGAGGACGGAGACGTGGGAGGGAGAGAGAACGGAGAAGTGAGTTGTCTCAATTTTTATTTCCACTCGGTACAGGAAGGTGGGAGAGATAAGGGTAAACCTCACACCCACGATAAGGCACCTACCCGTAGGTTCTGACAGTTCCAGAGTCTCGACCTAACTCGGGAGGACCAAGGTACCCTCTGGAACACCCCCAGGGACAGACGACTACAAGTCTAACCGTGTGTTACTTACCTCAAAGTTTGCAACCTCTTGACACTAGTTATCTCCCGACCTAAGATAAACATGACGAACCGAGATCTCCAGTCACTTACCTAAAATGTCCCGTAGAGTACAGAATCCCCACCATCTCTGGAGTCTACGCTAGATCTGGTCGGGACGGGCGGTCCCGAGGGGAGGTGGGGTGTGGACGGTCGTTGGTCAGGGTCGTAGACGAGCAGAGGGGTCTGTGACCCTACTCGTGGAAGTGGTGTCGGAGGGGACCGACCCCGACGTGGGTGCTCACGAGGGTTCGGTCAGTCGTCCTAACTAATACTTCTCCTGTCTCGGAGTCAAATTCCCGTGACTCTCCTCGGATCGGGGCACAGGGGCACCCTTAGACAACACACGTAAAACGTCTCACTACATACACCTAGTGATGACCAATTCGGGTGGCAGAGAAAAGGTAGGTTGAAGGAGAATAAGAGGACGTCGACCACCTCCTCTCCCGGGTCGAAACTTAAACTCCTAGGTATGGTCCTGTTCAACTCGACCCTTTGACTAATCAAGGTCCAGAACCCTATCGACAGACACCAGACACGGGTTAAGGTACATGTCAATACAAAAACCAGTGGTAGGTCCAAGTCCATATCGAAGACACTTAGGATAGTGGGTAATTGACGTGTACCTTGTACGATTGTAACCTAACGTCTTTTTGACTAATGGTCACAGTGGTTGTCTCTCTTAGGACTCCCGATCTTTACGTCTTTGCGGGACTTTAACTTATCCTTTCTTAAAGTTGGTGATGAAAAGGTTCGAGTTGTTAAGATATCAAATGGACTCAAAGATCATAAACAGGGGATTACAGGGTAGTGGTTGTTGTCCAACGTCTCGACTTTCTGTACATGGATCTGGTAGTTTTATATTTTGATTAAAACTGGTTGTGACGGTTTCCTTCCTGACTCGACTGACGATCAGAGAGACATTTTTCGTTATTAAGTCTTAATACTAACTTCTGTCTTCACTAATTTCTTATACGTCGGTTTACCTTCCCCTGACATACTACTCACTTCGGTCCGTCAATTATTTTATGTAATTGACATTAAGGTCATTAGTATTTGGTTCCACGAAAGAACCTAAAACATTGAATACACAATATATAGTCGAAAAGTTTTAAGCACCGAACGGTACTAAAGAAAAGTTCATATTTACTTATGAATGGATTGAACATTAGTACAAAAGAGAAAGAACGTCTCTTGGTACTCCCAAATTGTCTGTGTTTTGAGTGTAGGAGGGGACTGTAGTCCCACACCCCAGTCCTGAGTGAGGTTGTCGGGTTCGGGTCGTGCGAACTCCTTGGTGGACCTCAACCCCGGCAGGTCTACGGGGGGAAGTCGAGTCCTAAGGGACGGACAAGGACACTGATACGTCGGACGTCGGTCACGAGAGGGACCCTACTCCACGACGAGGCTCCGAGTCGACGACATCGTCCGAGACTGTGGTCGGGTAGCGAACGGTTCAGGGGTAGGGGTCCTCACCCAACAACAAGCCGGAGAGTCAGTACAGGCTGAGAAACGTCAGGGTACCTGACGTCGTACGGTCCGAAGGGACAGGAGGTAATAGAGGGTCCCAAACGAGTTCAAGTACAGGTAACTCAACCACTACGGTAAGTTGGTAGAGCAGGAGGTGGTGTGAGAAGACGAAAGTGGGAGTCAGGAAGGGCCGTAGTCCCCAAAAAGGTTACTTAACCGAGAAGCGTAGTCCACCAGTTTTCTAACCTCGAACGAAGTCGTAGTCACGAAGGTTACTCATTAGCCCCAACTAGAGGAAATCCTAACTGACCAAACTAGAGGAACGTCAGGTTCCCTGAGAGTTCTCAGGAGAGGTCGTGATGTCAAGTTTTCGTACTTGAGAAGTTGCGAGTCGGAAGAAATACCAGGTCGAGAGTGTAGACATCTACTGATGACCTTTTTGGTAACAACAACAAGTCAGCGATTCAGTACAGGTTGAGAAACTCTAAAGTACTCAACGTCGTACTATCCGAAATGGAGTCGGAAGTGGTAGGTCGGAAGTGGTAGAGGACCTCAAACGAATTTGAGTACAGGTAACTCATCCACTATGGTGGGTTGGTAGAGTAGGAGACAGCAGGGGAAGAGGACGGAAGTCAGAAGGGGTCGTAGCGCCAGAAAAGATTACTCAACCGAGAAGCGTAGTCCACCGGTTTCATAACTTCGAAGTCGAAGTTTGGAGGGTCACATATAAGTCCCAAATAAAGGAAATCCTACCTGACCAAACTAGAACGTCAGGTTCCCTGAGGGTTCCCTCGAAGTCCCGTCCCTCGAGAAGGATTTTGGTCCGTCTGGAAAGGACCCAGTCCTGCTCACGAGGGTCCCCCTCAGACGACACTGTGGACGTCACTCGGAGGTCGACGACTCCGGGAAGGGGGAATCTACCCTGGGAGAACTTATACTTTCTTTGAATCGACAGGGGGGGTGGGGAGGTGAAGGGGGCGGGGTCGTGGTCGTAAACAAAGGGGTCCTTTTACCCTTTTAGTCCCGAGGACGAAAGGACCTAATCTCACGTATTAAATTAGGTACACCTCGAAACCCGAATCACGGGTCCTACGGTACTCGTAACTTCTGCCAATAGTCCCCAACACCAACGGGAACAGTGACAAAAGTAATTATTCTTTATAATTGTAATAATTATTATTACGGGTCACACGGTAGTCACAGTATATTTACTACCTACCTTTATAAAGTGACATCTCATATTTACTATCTCGGGAAACCTTTCGACCCCCAATGGGTGATTAAACTCTCGGTAGTCGGGGTAAAACCTCATGGGTAATTAGGGCAGGAGTAGATTCCACTACGGGGTCGAATGTTTAGTCTCCTCTAGTACTCTTTGAAAGGGGTTTTACAACAAAGGTAGGTCTATATAACACAGATGTCTACCGAAGTCGACACACTCGGGCGCAAGGGACAGTTTTGTTCCTTTACTTTGATTAGAACGGACTAGTCGTCAATAACTTGAGGGTGACCGAAGTCTGTTGGTAGAAGGGAGAGGTCTCCGATTATTTGGTAGATGAACTTTCAGTAAAGATTTAAAAACAGTAAATAGGTCGAGTGTTCAGACTCCAACTTCTTCTACAAGGTAGAAGGAGGAAAATATCTTTCACAATCAATACGGTCTCAAAAGTGTACCTGGTGTCCGAATTGTCTTCGTTACTGGAGTACCCATATTCACCGATTTTGACCTGGTCGTGATAGAGAGGTAGGATTAATAAACGAATAAAAAAGGTCAAAACGAATAAAAGTTTCCTCTTAAGACAGAGGTAGAATTTTACGATCTTCTCACTCCTCGTACTTAAAAGTAGTCTCGCTACTAAAAAAAAATTAAAAGAACCTGAACCAAAAGATTTTCTGAACCCCGAAGATACACTTAGATAGATGAGGACTATGGGGCTCTTTTACTTCATGGGCGATTTATCCTTTTCTAGTGGGAGTCCAAGAACCGAAGTAGGGACAACAGGTCCTGAACTACTCGACCTCTGGGACACGAAGAGACTGACGATGGTTTCGACTGGGTCACGCTTCGACTCGACCCAAGACCACCCCGTCTCCGGTGTCACCCTTCCCGACCGTCCTTTTCACTCCAGTGTACTAAATCTAGCACTGCAGTAGGACCTATTGTTCTCTAGTGTCGATAAGTTTGTCTCACTCGGTAAACCCTACATACAAGGAACTGGGTTTGGTCGGTCGGTTAAACTCACGGTCGGGACTCTGTGAACGGCTTAAAGGGTTCTCTCTCGAAGAGATGGACAACGTTTGGACCTCGAAGGTAGGAACCCTCTAGGATAGACTCTTACTTTGGTCTTACTTTCGTCTTGGTTCTCTACCTTTGGTCGAAGACTGTTGCACCGGACTTATAGACCTTGCTCAAAGGGGATTTCGATTTAAGTCGAGGGTAACCCTGAACGTCAAGATAATTCGGTTACTTAAACAAAAAAGACTCCGGTTGAACTTGATATAAAGACAGATAACGTTGATTTCTTAGAATGGGTTAACAAACGTCTTGGTCTCCCGAATGTTTCCCCAACCTGCCCGGTACCTAGTTTTCGCAACACCGTCTGTGGTGACTATGTAGTTTACAGGTGTCAAGAACCAAAAGGTCCGTGAATAATCCTAATGTAAAGAAAAAAAAAGGATGAAGGAAACTTCAATCGACACCGGTACACTGACCGAAACCGTTTCTGTGGTGACTATGTAGTTTACAGGTGTTAAGAACCAAAAGGTCCGTGAATAATCCCAATGTAAAGAAAACAAAAAAAAAGGATGAAGGAAACTTCAATCGACACCGGTACACTGACCGAAACCGTTTACTTTACACCAGTCTCTTCGAGTAAAGTGGAGGTCCCTCTTCGAAATCCTCGTTTACACAATAAAGTTGTATGGGAAAAGGACGTAACGGTTAGTACCTTTGTAGTTCTGCCTCGGAGTAAGTAGGAGCCAGGTACTCTGTCTCTCTTCGGGTACAGGGTTGGTTAGTCACTACCTGTACATCGGGCTCACTTCCCCTGTTTGTTTGTTCTCGTTGCAAAAAAATAAGGTGACTGTGAAACCCGAGAAAACAATGACGGCACATCAAAAGACGAAGACTGACTATGTTTGTAGACCGGATACCCTCATCGCCACTCGTAGGACAGTTCTTGGTCCGTACCACCCCTAGCACCCACTCGTCGGCCGACAACCGACCCAGAGGGTTCACTCCCCTCTGTGACCATACTCCTAAAACTTCTAATAAGACTGAAAAAAATTTTTTACGTGTTGTACTCTCAACTTTGAATGGAAAGAAAACCCCGTTTTACTCCTGACGTCTATCGAGACTCGTCGACGAGATTACTCCATTCCCCTTCCAGTCACACATACACTAAAACCACTTCTCCACCCATTATGTGCGTTAGTTCGTGTATAAAAACGTAATCCAACGACGATCAGTCCTCCTCGTCCGTAGCGTTACTTCTTGAAGTCACAAAGAGATCCATGCTCGACTACGATCTTAACCCGAGTATTCTAGTCGGGGACTTTTATAGATTGCTGAACTTCTGGATGAAACGGTTGAAAAAGGGGTTCATGTTTCACAAAGCAAAGACGAAAGGTGGGACTTGAGGGAAGTCCCCCACGACTTCCAGTTGTCGACGTCGTCCCGCACTAAATTGGGAACATCTCCCTCTGCCGTTCACGGCTAGACATCTACTGTAAACCTTCCGGGTCTTCTGGTAATCTGTTCCTCGCCCTTGTGACAAATTTATTTCTCCACTTCTTTGCCACCCTCCCTTCTGAATCGAACCCGTCTTCGGTCCTTTGTAACCCGTTATGAACGCTCCTTGTCCTCAGTTTCCTCTATTCTCTCTGCCTTAAGTTCTCTTTCGTACTTTCACGAGTGTGGGTCTTCTATCTTGACTCGCCCGATTACTATGATGTGAACTTGAAATGGATAGACCCGAGTAGACACTCAGTCTAAGAGTCGAGTGACTTCTTCTAACTTGACCTCGAGGAACCATTGAGACTTCTTCCAGAATTTTTCCCTGTCTGCCATTAGGGTTCCTACACCAGTAACCCTAGTCTGGAATAAGTAGAACAGGGTGGCCCACCACACCCTAGGACTAATCTATTCTCTCAAAGTTTACGATAGTTTCGTGTTTTATTACACAAAAGAAAACTCACCCTCTCAGACTTTATCGAACAACAAAATTACTAGACAACGATATGTATGTCGTTTACTGGAGTTTTGACACCAAATTTTGTTATCTGTAAATAATACGATATCAAAGACACCCAGTCCTTAAACCTTCACCTGGTCGACCCACGAACACCGAGTCTCGGAGAGTACTCTAATCCCAGTTCCATAGTCGACCCGGATGTCAGTAGATTCCCGGCTGACCCGGATTCCTAGGTGAAGGTTCCACCGAGTGAGTGTTCTGATACCCGTCCTCTAGAGTCAGAGAATGGGTACCCGAAGAGGTATCCCGACAAACCTGCAGGAATGCCGTACCGTCAACCGAAGGCGGTCTCGGCCACTTGGTGTCCCCTCTCGTTCTTTCTCCAGTGTCACGGAACGTATTGGGTCAGACCGGAAGGGACCACCGAGTCCCCATTTCTCAGACGGACGGCTACGTCTCCTGTGTTCTCTGTGGTCAAGTTAGGGACCCAACCTTCCTCAGGGACCTCTTCCTTTACCGTTGGGTGAGGTCATAGGAACGGACTTCTTAAGGTGCCGCACGACGTCAGGACCCCAACGCTTCTCAGCCTGTGTTGACTCTCTGACTCGTATCTCTCTTTGTGAAAGATGTTCACGGCCGACTCTCGACCTGACGGACATGGATGCTGACTCTGAAGTGGAGGGGGGTGAGAGACGGGGTTCAGGAGACATTAAGGGTCTGTACACGAGATCAAGAAGTCTCGTCTCTCTCGGTTATTAAAAACGGTTCGTCAACGTAAACTGTGAGTTAATGGCGCGCAAGGAGTTTTTTTTTCTTAGTAGTCAAAACCCCCGAAAGAGTCATAACCCCCAAGTCTTTCACAAACAAGTCACTTACGCAGTTACCTACCTACTCCACCTGAAATAGAGTTTTTAGACCTGGAGTGACCGGTCGGAAGAATCACCTTTGATGCCGAGACTGTTGTAGCTAGAGTCTTACCGTCTCAGCTTTCTACATAATTGTTATGGACATCGGTTTATCAGTATCTATAGTTCGTGTACCGAATTCCGTGCCCACTAACGTTTTGAAGGGTTATAAATTTTTTTAAAAAATAGTTAAAATTTCGGTAATGTAGTCAATGGTTCCCACACGCGTATCATAAAGACAAGAGACCCCTCGACGAGAATGACCGGTACTAAAGTTGAAGACCGGTGACCGAAACCTCTTAACGTACTGAGGTAAGGAGTCGGTCATTTCGTACACACATGGGTCTAAGAATTTTGACGTACCTAAGGTCCTTTGTTAACGAAATCTTGAGGATCGTCATTTATTACTACTTTATTTAATATACTATCCGTACCCTTTACGTTCTTTACAATAACGGGGTATTGGGTATTCGTTAACGAAGATGTACTATAAAGATACCGTCGGGTACAGGAAGTACTAACAAAATTGTGTGGTTGATTTCCACCACAAGGAATGACTCGTGTTCCGAGTAAGTTGAAAGGATGTTGAGTGTGTGAAGGTCCTGTATACCCTGTATACCGTTGACTAGTTTACCTTTCTCCTCTTCATTCTTTGCACCAATTTGATAATTTCGTAAAGTAGGAAAGAAGGAATGTCTCGTTTCTCGGGTCAGTGGGAGTCAAATCCGGGGACAAAACGGTTTATCTGTTTTAGTCAGGAAGGCGAGACGTCTCATTGAGGACCCATGTAGTAAAGTTTCTCGTAGTAAAGTTTCGTCCTTTTACTTTCTCAAGCAGCGAGTCAACACAGGCTGAGAAACACTGGGGTACCTGACATTGGACGGTCCGAGGAGACAGATACCCTAGGAGGTCCGTTCTTGTGACCTCATCCATCGGTCAGGGAAGAAGTCCCCTAGTAGGGCTGGTTCCCTAGTTTAGACCCAGAGGACGTAACTTCCGTCTAAGAAATGGCCGATTTTGAGGTCCCTTCGGGAAATTTCGACTTTCCGTCCTTTTTTGGAACCGGTTCGTCTACCGACCGGATGGTACCAAGACCGATTAACTCAGATAACTAATTGAGACCAAAGAACGGAAGGTTTGTGGGGGTACGAGAAGAGTGGGGACTTAAATGATTTTGTGTCGACTCTAGTAGAGTGACCGAACGGGTGACGGAAAACCCAAAACAAAAGATTACACAAACTTGTAATTGACGTTTCACAAAAACATAGAAGGTTTCCTTTCGTTTGCCTCGTCTCGACTGCGACACCCTGCTCCTCGGACGACCCCTAAAGTCGACTGAAAAACTTTTTGACCTTATCTCAGCGAACTGCTACAACACAAGCAAAGTCCACATGCCATGTCACCAGGCCAATATGAAAGCGTAAAACCAAGTCTGCAAAAACTGTGGGAGTACAGTGGGGTCGAACAAGAGTGGGGCCGGGACACTCCTCTTCTCCAATGAAATAGAGGAGGTAGAAAGTGGACTCGTCATGAGACTGTTGGCCTATTTTCCCCAAACTCGGAAAGAACCCCTCCCTACTTTCTGTCGACCTACAAAAGTCGAGTCACTATTTTAGCCCCGACGTTTGACCCCAGAACCATTCGACGACCACCACGCATACTGCCACCCTCTCTGTCTCCTCCTTCTCTTCGGGCTCCGTCTCTTGTTCGCCTGGCAGATAATCCTTTCGAGACTCCGAAGGGACCACCGAGTCGACCCTTTCTTAGACGGACGTCACGTCCTCTGGACCCAAGCTAGGGACCCAACCCTTCTAGGTGGCCTCTTCCCTTTCCGAGGGGTGAGGTCCTAAGACCGGACCTCTAAGGGCACCTGAGATGTCAGGTACTCCAACGTTTCTCATCCTATACTGACTCACTGAAAGTGAAAGTGGATAATCCTTTTTCCAGTATTAAACCCTTACCAAGTGAAAGTGAAAGTTGATAATCCTTTCTCCAGTATTAAACCCTTATCACTACCCCTCCCGTCTCCGTTCCTTAAAAGGTCTTTGACGTAACTGAAAGGTCTTCACCGTGGAAAACGTCACCACCTACCCCTGAGATCTCTTTCCAATTTAGGAGCACTTCGCGGGTCTCCGTATAACACGGTGGGTGTCTCGACGCCTAGTCGCCTTCACCTCGGAATCTTACTTCCCTCCTACGATTGGGGTAAGACTACACGACTCCCCGTCACCGACACCTGGTCGGTTCAAGAAACCGACAAACACGGCAGTGAAGTCAGAACAGACTGAGGAACACTGGGTACCTGACATCGGGTTATCTGAGGAGACAGGCACTCTAAGAGATCCGTTCTTATGACCCTGCACAACGGTGAAGGAGGAGGTCCCCTAGAAGGGCTAGGTCCCTGACTTGGGTGTGGAGAGTGCAGAAGACGTGGCCGTCCGTCCAAGGAATGGTCATCGCGGATAAGTTCAGTGGAGTTGAGCCTCACGTCTGACTCTCGGCAGGGCCTACCTCTAAGTCTAAACTTGTTATTGAGTCTCGACTACGGTAACGTTCTGTGTCTCGCACCTCCTTCCCTCCTGTCTCTTTTCTCCTTTGTGATCGTTTCTGTCTTGGATCTCGAGGGTCCCACAGACACCCCTGGAAAAAGGATACTAGACTCGTCTTTTGATCAACAGAATCTTTCGAATGATTTTATTTAGAACCTTCATCTTGACGTCAAAACCTATCTCCAAAGCAAAACTATCTTTGTACTATATATGTTACATCTTTACATTGAAAGTTTTGAAAATATTATTAATTACGGTCCTTATAGACCAGTGTCAATGCAACACTCTCGTTTTCTTATATTGGACGCGGACTTACACACACACCCCAACACACACACACACAGACCACACGTGTCTATATACCTTTATTATACATTGTTCGTCCCGGTACAAGGGGACCCGGTCCACAGACACCAAAACTTTGTTCACCCGTGAACGGGGAATTCCCAGGGTGGTGACTCGGGTCCCGATAATACTAACGACACGGACACCCGAGACGCCACTCCTTCCTCACACTCAACTTCCGACGGGGAGGGACTCTCTCAGTCTTCGTCTGTACCCGAAGGCGAGGGGTTAGTTTCCCGCTAAAGGGTCAATGGCACCGTTGTAGTCCCTCTAGACAGTTGTACTCTACGAAAGAGTACAGGTGGACCAGGAAACTATAAAATTGGTTTTCTTCAAAATGAAGAATTTTTACATATTATTCGTTTTTTTCTTTTTTATCTATTTAGTCAGGTATAGTTTTTTAAAAAATTCGAAGACACATAGTCTCCTGTGTTAGTTGTCACACTTTTTCGTCGAATACCTGATCCTCTGTCATAAACGTTTAGTGCACAAACTATCCCCAATTATAGGTCTTATACACCCCTCGAGGTTGTCGGGTTATTGTTGTGCTTTTCATGGACTAATTTTTACCCATTTCCTGAACTTATCTACAAAGAGGTCTCTTCTATATAGTCAACGGGTTACTCGTGTACCTTTCTACGAGTCATAGTGATTAGTAATCCCCTTACGTCTAATTTTGGTGTTGCTCTATAGTGAGGTACAGTAAACGCACAGGAGATAGTTTTCTGTCTCTTGTCGTTCACGACCACTCGTGTCCATCCCTGTGTGGGGACACGTGACAACCACCCTGACATCTGCCCGAGTCCGTGAAACGTTTTACTATTTTTTTTCAAGGATTTCTTAATTTTATCTTGATGGCATAATAGGTCGTCAAGGTAAAGACCCATACATGGGGGTTTCTTACTTTTCGTCCCAGAGGTTCTCTACTGACGTGTGGACACAAGTATCATCGTGATAAGTGTCACCGGTTTTTCACCTTAGTTGACTTCACAGGTCGTCGTCTTCGTCCTTATTCGTTTTACACCAGAGGTCTATATTGCTTTATAACGAGTCGTAACTTTTCTTCCTTTAAGACTGGGTCCGAGATTGTACCTACTTGGACCTCCCGTGAGAAGGTTCACTTTATTCGGTCAGAGTACTAGGGCGGATGTACTCCGTAGACCTCCCCGGTTTAAGTATCTCCGTCTTTCGTCTGCCACCGACGGTCGACGGTCCCGTACCCCTCATTCACGAATTGGTCCCGTCGAAGTCAAACCCTTCTATTTAAGACCTCTACCTACAGTCACTAGCGACGTGTTGTTACACTTACAAGAATTGTGTTGACTTTGAGGGTGAATTTTTACGGATACAATACACATAAAACGGTGTCAATTTCAAAAGAATTAGATTTTAATTACATACTATTGAGTAGTCAAGAAGGGAAACGGAAAACCATAGGAAAGACATCCATCTCTTAGGTGGACATTACATCCTCCGGACCAAGTCAGGGACCCAGCCCAGTCCTTCTAGGGGGACCTCTTCTCTTACCGTTGGGCGAGGTCACAAGAACGGACCTCCTGGGGTACCTGTCTCTTCGGACCGCTCGATTTCCCGGTGTTTCTCAGTATGTTCTAACTTACTGATTGTGAAAGTGAAAAGTGACATACATCTGAAGACCTATTTTTCCCATCAAGGATAATTACTTTCCCTTCCAACACAAATTCAGATGTCTGTCCGAAGAAGGTACCGCCCTCCGTTTCAAGGAAATCTTCGTTGTACTTACAGAGTGTAAGTATTCAACATTTCTGTGGGAACTCACTGCGGAGGATTTTGGACCGGAGAATATTTTGAGGTAAGTTGTCCAGTTCATCCGTTCGTGAGGTACCTTTTTGGTACAATTTTCGGAGTCTGGACCACGTACACCCAGGAAGTTCCCTACTGGTGGTCCAGGACGTCGGTTCGCGGGGGCCGTCAAACACTAGGCCGAGGAAGGGTGGATCCTGACCGAGGTGACCCAGAGTCCCGGACGGTGACTCACAAGTCCCTGTTCGTGACAGGAAAGACCGTCTCGACCCTAACCCCCTACTGGTCTACAGGGTGTCTCACTTTCACTTTCAGTGGGTCAGTACAGGCTGAGAAACGCTGGGGCACCTGACATCGGGCGGTCCGAGGAGACAGGTACCCTAAGAGGTCCGTTCTTATGACCTCGCCCTCGACCCCGGGTGCCACCACCCGTTCTCTCGTCTCTCCTTCTCCCTCTTGTAAAGAAAGAAGGAAACAAAACGACAACAGATGTACACAATCTCGTTCGTGCGTAGTCAAGTCTTTTCTTTCCGTTCGTGTGTCCTCCACACTTTGACGACGACGACGAGGGTCCGAGTGCGTGACAGGGGTCCCGTGTCCTCACACAGGGTCCCTTGTCCTGGGTCACTTAGACTAATAGTCTAAAGTGCACCTGTCTACAATTTTTAGTTACTGTATTATAAGCAGGACCGTTACGGTGGTCCTAGTTGTGTCAACGACCATTTTTTATTTATCGTAGTTCATCTACTTAAGCATTACCAAATAACCTCCATTTTGTGACTTTTTGTCGAATAAAGACAGTTGCAAAATTTTTACGTGTTGAACTTTCAACCCTCACTTCAACATAAACCCCGTCATACTCCTCACGGCGGACCTCTGCCATCGAGTCTGCCGAGACTCTCGACGAGGTTTCTCCGTCCCCCACCTGTTATACGTACACTAAAACCACTCCCCCCCAGGTGCGTCGGTTCGTGTATAAAGATACCCTCCAAAGAGGACCAGACCACTTCGAAGAGAATCAGTGCTCTTTATCAGCAGTGGTACTTCCTAAAGTCACGGAAAATCTATGCTCCTCGATGTTCTTAACCCGAGTATTTTAGTCGAGGACTCTTCTAGATTGATGGATTTCTGGACAGGACGGTCAAAGGACCTCGTGTCTCCCGGAGTAAAGACGAGAGGTGGGACTTGAGGAAGTCCCCAAAACCTCCAGTGGTCGACGTCGCCGAGTACCGAACTGGGAGAAACTCCATCTACCGTTCGGGTACCGTTCACGGTTGAACACAAACTGTAAAGACTCCGAGTGGACTCAACCTTCGGGTTTGAAGAGAACTTATAGTTACTCTCCTTTGGTTTTTGTCACTTTGAGAAGTGCAAGGAACGTCCTTAGACCTCTCTTGTCTGGAGTTGTCTTGGGTTCGCACTATACGAAGGGTACCCAAGGACACTCCTCTGGTTTTAGTAATAAGTCAGACGTCGTTTAGGAGGTCTTCCACTGGGTCGTCGCTCCTGGGGTACCCTATCTGCGTCCCAAACCGCCCTTTCGGACGCACAGATCCCGGGAATAGTTTAGGACCCACACAACCTGGTCCTTCTCTGTGCAAGTTCTCACTTGCACATTCGAGGTAACGAGTCAGGACAGTCCGAGAAACGCTAGGGTACCCGACATCGAGAAGTCCGAGGAGACAGGTACCCTAAAGGGTCCGTTCTGATGACCTCACCCAACGGCAAAGGAAGAGGTCCCCTAGAAGGGTTTGGACCCTAGCTTGGACGTAGAGGACTTAGCCGTTCACCTAAGAAATGACGATTCGGTGGACCTTTCGGATCTCGACTCCTGGTTACAAAGAACGCAGTTCTACCTCGAACACGTGGACATATACTCTCCTCGGCGTCGATCTCTTCCCGACTTGACCCCCCTTATTTCCAAGGAGGGGTGTCCGGGAAACACTTACTAATTAAGTGTAGTCGGTCCGTACGTGTCGTCGTCTTTCTAACCATTCCTAGGGTCTGTGTCGATACCAGAGGGAAGACTCCCGTTTGTTTACCTCGGGTGATCGGTCGGGAGAGGAGGACCGAGTGCGTCAGGTGTCTTGAGTCCTGTAAACGTTTTAGGAGGAGTTTCTTTGATTTTGGTAGTTGTGACTAGGAGCCGATATCGAGTTTCGACAACGATTTTTTCCCTTTACCGACTCTCTCTAAGGTCTCTTTGTTCGAAGAGTCCCCAATTATATTTGAGGTATTTGACAGAAACGTTTATCCAATAAACGATACTTAAGATTTTTTTTTAATTTTTAAGGTTGATGTTTTCCTAGGATTTTACAGACTTTAAGAAAGAATTTTACAGTTCTAAGAAGGGTGCAACCGAGTGAAAGAAGAGTTCTCGACAAAAGAAGTAGTGACCCTTGTTTCTGTACTTTATGCCAGAAACAAACTTTTAGGGATTACAATGATTCATACAACAACAAATCACTGATTTAACACAGGCCGAGAAAAATCTGGAGTACCTGACATCGCACGGTCCGAGGAGACAGGTGTCCTAAAGGGTCCGTTCTTATGACCTGGCTCAACGGTAAAGTAAGACGTCCCCTAGAAGAGTTAGTTCCCAGTGTGGACACAGAAGATGTAAGTCAAGTCAAGTCAAGTCAGCGAGTCAGCACAGGTTGAGAAACACTGGGGTACCTGATGTCGTACGGGCCGAAGGGACAGGTAGTAGTTGAGGGTCTCGAAGGAGGTGGAGTACAGATAGTTCAACCATCACGGTAGGTTGGTAGAGTAGGACACAGTAGAGGAAGAGGAGGACGGAAGTTAGAAAGGGTCGTAGTCCCAGAAACGTTTACCCAGTCAAGAAACGTAGTCCACCGGTTTAATAACCTCAAAGTCGAAGTCGTAGTTATGAAGGTTACTTATTAGTCCTGACTAGAGGAAATCCTACCTGACCAACCTAGAGAAACGTCAGGTTCCCTGAGAGTTCTCAGAAGAGGTTGCGGTTCAAGTTTTCGTAGTTAAGAAGACACGAGTTAAAAGATATATCAAGTTGAGTGTAGGTACGTACTGATGACCTCTTTGGTATCGAAACTGATCTTACTGGAAACAACCGTTTCATTACAGAGACGAAAAATTATAAAACAGATCCAACCAGTATCGAAAAGAAGGTTCCTCGTTCGGAGAAGATGTAATCGTTTACCTAAGAAATGGTGAATTGGTGGAACCTTCAGGAATGGATCATAGTCAAGTCAACGAGTCAGCACAGGATGAGATACACTGAGGTACTTAACGTCGTGAGGTCCGGAGGGACAGGTAGTGGTTGAGGACCTCAAGTGGGTTTGAGTACACGTAGTTCAATCACTACGGTAGGTCGGTAGAGTAGGAGACAACAGGGGAAGAAGAGGACGGGGGTTAGGGAGGGTCGTAGTCCCAGAAAAGGTTACTCAGTCGAGAAACTTACTCCACCGGGTTCATAACCTCAAAGTCGGAGTCGTAGNGTGGTTGAGGACCTCAAGTGGGTTTGAGTACACGTAGTTCAACCACTACGGTAGGTCGGTAGAGTAGGAGACAACAGGGGAAGAAGAGGACGGGGGTTAGGGAGGGTCGTAGTCCCAGAAAAGGTTACTCAGTTGAGAAACTTACTCCACCGGGTTCATAACCTCAAAGTCGGAGTCGTAGTCAGGGAGGTCACTTGTGTGTCCTGACTAGAGTAAATCCTACCTGACCAACCTAGAGGAACGTCAGGTTCCCTGAGAGTTCTCAGAAGAGGTTGTGGTATCAATTTTTCGTAGTTAAGAAACCACGAGTCGAAAGAAGTGTCAGGTTGAGAGTGTAAGTATGTACTGGTGACCTTTTTGGTATCGGAACTGATCTGCCTGGAAACAACCGTTTCATTATAGAGACGAAAAGTTATACGACAGATCCAACCAGTATTGAAAGGAGAGTTCCTCATTCGCAGAAAATTAAAGTACCGTCGTTAGTGTTAGACGTCACTAAAACCTCGGGTTTTTTTATTTCAGACTGTGACAAAGGTGACAAAGGCGTAGATAAGGGGTGCTTCACTACACTGGTCGACGGTACTAGAAGCAAAAGACTTACAACTCGAAATTCGGTTGAAAAAGTGAGAGGAGAAAGTGAAAGTAGTCTCCGAAAAATCAAGGAGAAGTGAAAGACGGTATTCCCACCACAGTAGACGTATAAACTTCAATAACCATAAAGAGGGCCGTTAGAATTAAGGTCGAACACGAAGAAGGTCGGGTCACAAAGAGTACTACATGAGACGTATATTCAATTTATTCGTCCCACTGTTATATGTCGGAACTGTATGAGGAAAAGGATAAACCTTGGTCAGACAACAAGGTACGGGTCAAGATTGATAACGAAGGACTGGACGTATGTCTAAAGAGTTCTCCGTCCAGTCCACCAGACCATAAGGGTAGAGGAAGTACTAAAAGGTGTCAAATAACACTAGGTGTATCAGTTTCCGAAACCGTATCAGTTATTTCGTCTTTATCTACAAAAAGACCTTGAGAGAACGAAAAAGATACTAGGTCGCCTACAAACGTTACACTTGAGACCAAGGAGACGGAAAAGATTTTGGTCGAACTTGTAGACCTTCAAGTGTCAAGTGCATAACAAGTCGTTATAACAAGTCGGACCGAACCTCTTAAAACTCGCACACTGTTAAAACTCGAACCTCTTAAATGATCGTACACTCTACTCACGTTAACACGTCATCAAACTCGTAAGAAACCGTAGCGGAAAGAAACCCTAACCTTACTTTGGACTGGAAAAGGTCCAGACACCGGTGACGACTTAAAAGGTTTAAACGACCGTATAACTCACGTCGTGAAAGTGTCGTAGTAGAAAGTCCTAAACTTTATCGACTTAACCTTAAGGTAATGAAGGTTATCGACATCTATACGAAAAATTCCGGGCGAACTGAAGTGTGAGGTCCTACAGACCGAGATCCACTCAAAAGTGTGGTAGTACTAATAGACCCAGCACTTCTAGAAAAACATGTCAAAAAGACACATAAGAACGGTGGAGAAGAATTATAGAAGACGATAACAATCCAGGTATAGTAAAGACAGGAAATAGTTCGGGTAGTAACGTACTTTACAAGGGAACCATAGAGTTTAAAAGAACTTCTCTAGAGATCAGAAAGGGTAAGACAACAAACGGAGATAAAGAAACGTAACTAGTGACTCCTTCCGAAAGAATAGAGAAGAACGATAAGAAACCTCGAGACGTAAGTCTACGAATATAGAAGGAAAAGAGGAAACGAAAAGTGAAGAGAAGAAAAGTGTCGATAAACATTCCGGAGGAGTCTGTCGGTAAAACGAAAAAACGTAAAGAAAAGGTACCCCTACCAGAACTAGGGACAGAGGACATGTTACAGTGCTTGGAGGTAGGTATCAAGTAGTCCGTAAGACAGATAGTCTAGATCAGGGAATTTAGATAAGGACTGAAGGTGACATATGAGTATTCCCAAAACCAAATCCAGTATTGACTTACCAGATCACCAAAAGAGGTGAAAGAAGTTGACTTCAGACTTAAACCGTTATTCCCCAAGTACTAGACTCGGTGTCAGTCGAGGACCAGAACAAAAACGACTGACGTATCTCAAAAAGGTAGAAACCGACGTTTCTTATATTAGTTAGACTAAAGCCACAACTGGCAGACCACTACAGGTACACATCTCAGAAGAGAACACAACAACCTTCTCCCACAAACGATACTGGACACGCAAGAGAACCGTTTTGAGATAATCGGAAACGGGACGAAGTAAGACATAAGGTTTCGGTTAAACGGATAAAGATATCCACAAAGAACTGAAGGATGAAAACGTAAGGTCAGGGGATATTACTTTTCCTGTAGAAAAAACCCACAATCAAGATCTTCCAGAACATCCATAAGTATCTTGACAAGTTGAAGTCGAAGAGGTCACAATGACCAACCCCGTATCTGAACCTAATGTCATTATAACTTACCAAACGGAACCTCTGCTTGTCTCTAGTAAGACAGTAAAAACTCTAACGTAGGTTCAGGACGTAAAGTCTGAAAAAACAACTGGTACTACCGATGAGGCAAAGAAGACTCCCTAAGGACGGGTGTCATCATCTATATTACCAGTAGACTCAATTTAAGTGGGTAAGGTCAGGTAAAATCAAGTGACTAAGGATCTTACAGCTGCAAGTGAGAACGGTAGAGGACAAACTGGTGAAGGTTAAACAGAACTAAGTACCTGGACTGTAAGGTCCAAGGATACGTTATAACGAGAAATGTCGTAACCTGGAACGAAGATAGTGGTCAGTGTAAGTGTCAACCCATAACAAAAACGAAACCGAGGTAGGGAAGTAAGAAAGACCTCAATAAAGAGGTTACTAGAGGACATCGTATAACCCATGGATGGCTGGACCCCATCCACGGGTCATCGAAAAGAAGGTTCCTCGTTCGGAGAAGATGGAATCGTCCACCTAAGAAATGGTGAATCGGTGGAACCTTCGGGAATGAAACATATCAATTTCGATATTTTGGACCCCGAAAAAAAAAAAAATTGTATTGGTAAGAAGATATTACAAACAGTTCTCATGTTCTCCCATGGTCCTTGTGAGTCTCGACCCTTTTTTTTTTTTTTTTTTTTTTGGAGCGGACTCTGGACATACAACGATGTCGACAAGAGAGTTTTACGGAACATTGAGAACGAAAGGTCTCCTCTTTTCGTATCGTGTGAAAAAAAAAAAAAAAAATCTAGATCCTGGGAGGGGAGGGTACTTTGTCGATGATACAAGTATCCCAAAGTAATTTAATATTCTTTACATGTTCATTTGTTAATATATATGTTGAATTTACGAGTCTATTTAATACCTAGGAGTTGTGTCACCCTCAGTAATTTTATGTCGATAATTTTAAATACAAGAGTCTTAAAAATTGTCGTATTTTGACAAGCGGTACACTACAACTCACTTCCGTTCGTCCTATAAGTCGACGTGTGTCTTCAATCACAAGACCCTTCATCAAGTAAATAAAAATTAAATCCATATTAAATAACTCGTCAACGATACACGGGTCCGTTGTCCCTGCGTCCCGTGTGAAACAAAGTAAATAAGAAACAACAACAAAATAACTCTTCAACACAGACTGAGAAAAACTGTGGTACCTGACGTCGTGTGGTCCGAGGAGAGAGGTACCCTAAAGGGTCCGTTTTTATGACCTCAGACAACGGTAAAGGAAGACGTCCCCTAGAAAAACTGGGTCCCTAGTTTGGGTGTAGAGGACGTAACCGTCCACCTAAGTGACTCGGAGAACCCTTCGGGTTTCAGAAATATTCCAACTACGACGGGGGTAAAATGTCTACTCTTCTGACTCCGATTCTTTCTAGTTTATTAGACGAGTGGTCGTGAAGACCTAATATTTCAGACTCGTGAGTAGGAGGGATACGTTGTCACTCAAAGGATCTGGTCCTTGTAGATACTGGACTTGGAGTCTGTAGACTCTAGGGTCCAAGTGGGATTTAGAAAACTAAGTATTAGACTTGAGGGCGTGTTAGAGGACCGCTAAGTATGCGTGTCAACTGAAGTTGGTCACGACGAGATTTAATGAGGAACTTCTTATTTCAGTACCTCTTTTACGTAGTTTTACAATTATCACTAATTGACACTAAGATATTCACTAAAAGAAGAAATGTGAAAGGACATAAGAGGTTTGTCGAAGTTACTCGAATATAAAGTAGGGTTTAATCTTTTTATACTTCTACTCAAAAGGTAAAAGTGAGAGACTATGTTGTGTCGTATCTAGAGATTGTAGCATTCAACGTTTGTGTACTTAATCTTGGTTCAGAATGGGAAGGTAGTGGTGGTTTGAAGTCTAAATGTTTCGTGTCGGTACCCAAAGCTACATTTGTTCATTCCCATTCGGAGTTGACCCCTGTTACAGTAGGTCACCCTACAGTAGTTAGTGTCGACAAAGTCCTTCCTACCTAAACCGGGTCGCCCTGTGAGTCCCTTGGTCTACTTCTCTCCCGTTCGTGACCAGTCCCACGTGAGTGGCCGCCCAACGGGGGGAGGAGAGGTCCACCGACGTCCGACCCCACTGTTCCTCTTCAAACAGGTCCCTTGCCTGATCACTCGTCTAAACTCCTACTCACTACCGCCCGTCGGGAACCTCTTCCTACGTCCCAAGAAACTTCCACTTTCGAGACAGGGTCGGGAGGTAGCCTTCGGACAGGTAGACCCCGACCTGTGTCACAGGTGCACGTGAGGGTGGGACAAGGACCTTGGTAGGGCAGGTAGGACCAATCACCACGGCTCTAACTCGTTGTACTTGTTTTGGGATAGGTTGACGTCCGCCAGGACCGGGACGAAAAAGAGACGTCAGTAAAATCTTAATAGTTCCGTCGAGATCTTTCGTAGTCCCAGAGAAACCAGAGAAAGATTCCCAGGAAACAAACCCGGCGACTGAGTAGAGACTGAAAGAGGGGACGTTTGTCGATACGTATGATTAGAGTAGTCGGTACGTACGATTAGAGAACTACGATTTACCGGAACTTGTCTGGTTCCAAAGAGGTGTGGGACTTTCCCTGAGACGGGTCGGGGACAGGTGTGATAGGTGGAAGTCCCCGGGGTCCGGTAGAGGGGCTGAGGTTGTCTGGGAAAAGACGGACGGGGGGGTAGGGGTGCCCACGTTCACTCCCATGGGGTCGGTTCCGGTAAAGTGGTCCCCCACCCGTGGCAAGGGTTCGAGTCGGTCGTTAGAAGAGTCCTTAAAAAGTGAAAGATAGATTCTCTAGGGTACTTTCGAAAATCCTATTTTGGGTCTCGACAGTCCATCGAAGAAGAGGGAGGAGGACCATCTAGTCGTCACACAGGACTCTGCCATCTGTGTCCAAGTTTAAGGTCAGGCAAAGAGAACACCCGACTCAGGGGACGAACAAGTCTGCGTTTTATCCTTCGTCGATGTCTCCTGGACGGCTCCGGTACAACACAGGTGAGGTGAACCCCTCACCGAACTAGACCTCATTCCTAGAAACAACTTCATTAAATCAACGAAAGTAAGGAACTCTAGTGGGACCTAATCCCACCCGAAACTCGCTGAAGTGAAAGTGAAAAGTGAAAGTGCGTAACCTCTTCCTTTACCGTTGGGTGAGGTCACAAGAACGGACCTCCTAGGGTCCCTGCCCCCTCGGACCACCCGACGGTAGATACCCCAGTGTGTCTCAGCCTGTACTGACTTCACTGAATCGCTATGGTTATCGTTATGGAGGAATATCCTCTGTCTCTTCCTTCTCATTTCCTTTTTTTTTTTTTTCGTTTTTATGTCAGTGTCTCCTACCCGTCCCGGAGTTCTTCGACTCCGTCTCCAACCTCCCTACGTCGGTTTTGGTCCTCCCGTTCCTCGGTAGTCCTCGACCTTCTACGTTCCTTCCTGGGAGGGGACCTCAGAGACCTGTCTCACGTCGGGACGGACGGTTGTGGAACTGCACCTTGAGTGCCGGACGTCTCGACCTCTCCTGTACAAAGACTACGAAATCCGGGGGTCCAACGTCGTAAGACAATGTAGGGTCTTGGCGTCCGCGACCCGTCTGTCTGCCTGTCCCAGTCGTCACCGCCACCTCCGAGGTCCTTGGGCTTTGTTCAGAACTTTCTTCGAGTCCTGGTAAGACCGTGTTCGTCTCGTCTCGGTCGACAAGAACTTTCCCGGTGTTACTTCCGTCGGGTCCTTACACTCGAACGTTTGGTTGGTTTGCCGCTCGACCTGTACACGTAGGTTCGGACTTCAAAGTCAGCTAATTTCTTTTTCTTTTTCATTTAGACACTAGTAAAGTAGAGACGGGGACCCGACACACGAGTGTCCTCCGAAGTTCGGTCCTTCACATCGGGACTATTCCTTTCCGTGTCCCCACGAGTGCTGACTCCACCAGTCTCACTACAGGTCCTGGGTCTCGACCCACAGGGCTCACGACGTCCGCAGCCCTCCAAGTGGACCTCGTCTCGGCTCCCTGCACGACTACCGTTGTCGCTGTGTGTGTCGAGGGCAGTGTGGTCCTACTTCCGAGAGCTACCCGGCCTCTCGTAGGGCCGGAGACCCCTCCTGTTAGTCTCCTCTCGGGGGACCGAAGGGAGAACGGGTGTGTCGTAGAGGCTCCCGACGAACTGAACAGGAGTCCTTGTGTTCAGAAGTACCTGGGCTCCGGGCCCTTCGTCTCCGAGACCTGGAAGGGGTGATTGTGAGTTTGAAGATCTGGGTCTGGGGCCACCCCACGAAAGTCTGTCTGGACCCCGAAGAAAGGTTCAGAACACACTTCACTTCACTTCACTTCAGTGAGTCAACACAGGTTGAGAAACGCTGAGGTACCTGACATCGGATGGTCTGAAGAGGTAGGTACCCTAAGAGGACCGTTCTCATGGTCTCACCTGACGGTAAAGGAAGAGGTTCCCTAGAAGGATTGGGTCCTTGGCTTGGACCCAGAGGGTGTAACATCCGTCTGCGAAATGACAGACTCGGTGGTCCCTTCTGGAGGTGGAACGTGGAGACAGGGGTATCCCTGAGTAGAAGACTTGGACAGTGGGGGGGTGGGGGGTAGGTCGAACCGTACGGACCCGGTGGGGACTCCCAGTTGTGTGGGTCCTTCGGTCCCAAACATAGGAGGTTGGTTTCCCGTAGACCAAACAGGTCCCAGGTCTAGTACTCGGTCACCACCCTTCTCACAGAGACTGAACCATTGGTGGAACCTCTCATAACGTCATTTGGTGGGTCACCGTCCCCGTAACCCCCCGGGGAGGGTTAGGGGGTGAAAGGAGTCACGTCTGTCGTTAGTGATTACACGGAAGGTAGACCGACTGAGGACTTACAGTGGACGACCCTACGAGGTAGGATTTCGAAGGCTACGGGGAGACAGAGGAAGGTCAAGAGGGTCCTTACTACCAGTCCTTCCAACGGACCCTACGACAAGGGTCTTTGTAGGTGTCACTCTTACACCTTAGCAGGGGGTTTCTGCGGTCAAGGGAGTCGGGTCCGGAGAGGAAGGTGACACTGGGGACGGGAAGGTGGGGTGTGGGGGGGAACACAGGTGTGGGTGTAGGACCGTAAACGGAACACACGTCGGAACCCGAACCGTGTCCACTATAGTCCTACTTATCCTGGGCACGGGAGGACCGGGGGTGGCAGGATTCCTTTCCTGTGGTATTTCAGGACTTTTACGTCTGTGGGTCCAGATTTGGGAACCCGACCTGAACGCCCGAAGGGCGACGGGGGAGAAAGACTCAAGGACGGGGGTAGGGGACGGGGTGTAAGGACCATCCCCAGGGACGAGGTAGCCCAGTGAGAATACCCTTGATAAAAAACGGGTGCCCTGTGTGACGTCTGGACCAAAATAACCCCGGACGACGAGGACGACGATTCAGTGAAGTCAGCACAGGTTGAGACACACTGGTGTATCTGCCGTCGGGTGGTCCGAGGGGGAAGGGACCCTAAGAGGTCCGTTCTTGTGACCTCCCCCCACGGTAACGGAAGAGGTTACGTCCTTTCACTTTTCAATTGTCCTTCGGCGAGTCAGGACAGGCTGAGACACACTGGGGGATCTACCGTCGGGTGGTCCGAGGGGGCGGGGACCCTAAGAGGTCCGTTCTTGTGGCCTCACCCAACGGTAACGGAAGAGGTTATCCGGGTAGATGGAGAGACGTTTGCCGGTCGAAGTAAGCAAGAATGTCGGCTCAACATAGGGTGACGCGTACACGTGGCGCAAAAGTAATAGATCAGTAGACAACAACCTGTAAATCGAAAGAAGGTACAGCCCGATAACATAAGTAAGGTCTGAATCCAGGGTAGGACTGTAGGAATAAAGTACAGTGGGAGGTGGTGAGGGGCTCTAGTCAGGAACTCACAAGTAACCGTCCTGACTACAACTTCGACTTTGAGGTTATGAAACCGGTAGACTACCCTTCTTGACTGAGTAATCTTTTCTGGGACTACCACCCTTTCTAACTTCCGCCCTCCTCTTCCCCTGCTGTCTCTTACTCTACCAACATGCCGTAGTGACTGAGTTACCTGTACTCAAACTCATTTGAGGCCCTCGACCACTACCTGTCCCTCCGGACCACACGACGTCAAGTACCCCAACGTTTCTCAGCCTGTGCTGACTCACTGACTTGACTTAACTTGACTTGGTCGTGACGACTGAATAGAGAGCCCTAGACGGTTAAATCGGGAAGGGGTTTGTGAGGCAAGTCGACTACTTCGTGAGTCTTCGGGGAGGCGTAGGAGAGCCGGAGCTGAGACCAGGAGGTACAGACCCAGTTCTCGGAAGGGAGGGTCCTTTGACGAGAAAGACGGAGACGGGAGATGTTCCATGGTCGTAGATGAGTAGACCTCAATCTTTCTAATGGAATTTTCGTGGGGGGGGTGGGGTTTGAGTTTTGTTTTGTAAAGAGTACGGTTCTTCTTTCACCGGAGTTCCTTCTTCCACCTTCTTCCACCTTCTTCCACCGGAGTTCCCCCGATCCTAAGACGTTTCTTTCGAGAACCCAGAACGTCTCTCTTTGGGGTCTCGGAGGAGGTCTGCCCTCCGTGGTGACACGATCCCTTCTCCTCGGAAGGGTCCGACTCACCCCTCGAACCTGGTGCAAACCGAAGGTGACCCTTCTGTCCGAGACCTTCTCCGGACCCAGGGGAGGAGGACTTCAGTCATAGCGTTGAGAACAGTAAACAGAGATTTCCAGTTGTCCTCAGTAGAGGACCCCGTGGGTCTCCTGAAGCTACAGTCAGTGGGGGATGACGTACTGGTGACAGACAAGAACTAATTCGCGGAACAAGGACGGTGTTACACTCTTTTTCGATACGTCTGGCCTCTGAGACTCCGTTTTAGGTAATAGAGCATCGCGCCACGTCTTAGTTCCCCTTTCCAAAGATGCAGTGGTGACCGTCGTGACCACTATTTCTTAGGAGGACGGTCCTCTGGGTCTATGGGACCAAGTTTTTCTAGGGCATCCTCAGACCGTCGGGTGAGGTCATTAGTACGGACCCTTCAGGGTGCCTGTCTCCTCGGACCACCCGATGTCAAGTACCACGTCGTTTCTCAGTCTGTGGCGACTCGCACGTGTGTGTGTGTGTGTGCATGTGTGTGTGTGTGTGCGTGTGTGTGTGTACAGTTGTAAGTTTAGACCTTAGTATTCGTAAAAACACAACAACTGTCTGGGGTCAAGGTCTCCTCTCCTCTTCCCCACCCCCGCCCCCACCCCCTACCAAAGACCTAAGTTCTGGAAGTCGAGTCTCGGTCTCCAGTCGCGGTTCGTACCGGTTCTCATGGTCGGTCTCCCTCTCTCTCTTCTGCGGGCACAGAGGTTTGGTCCGACGAGTCGCCTATTTAGCCGGGGGGTCCCTGTCGTCTAAACTGAGGTTTCCAGTCGAAGTACGGTCAGTGGTGTCTGGTCTCCGTCCCTACCCTACCCGGTCCTCCAATTGGAACCCCAGGGGACACTTCCTCCCGTGTGTCCCGTCCTCGACAGACCTTCCGTAATGAATTACGTTTCTAAGTCCAAAGGGGGGACGTGTGTATCTAAGAAAGTACACATTGAAAACTGGAAGTCCCGAAGGTTAAAGACGCACTCATAATTTACCGGAGTCTCCTGTGTGACGTTGTTCTTTGGGGTCTAAATTGCCGGTCTAGGTTCCAGTATCCGACTGCCCCGGACGACTGACGGACACGGCGCCAGTAGACCCGTACACTATGGGACGAGGGAGGCAAGTAACTGACTGCCTCGTTCTGCTCCACGTCCACCACCCGCGACCCGAAGGTTCTACGACTCCCGCTCAGAGACGGAGGTCGGACCATGTCTCCGTCGGGTCTTTGGATCCTCACAATCCCGAAGAGAAGATAACCCGAAGGGACTTTCGAGTCAACCATTTCTTGGACAGACGTTACGTCCTCTGAGCCCAAGCTAGGGACCCAGCCCTTCTAGGGGACTTCCTCCTTTACCGTTGGCTGAGGTCATAAGAATGGACCTCTTAGGTTACCTGTCTCCTCGGACCGCCTGGTGTCAGGTGCCCCAGTGTTTTCTTTGTCTGAACTGAATCACTGATTTCTTGTCGTCAAGGGAAAATGACAGAACTCTCTGGACCACAAAGTAAGACTTTGGAAAGACGAAGGGACGAGGTCACCGGTCCCCAGACCAAGGGACAAAGGAATGTGGGACTCGGTATTGAAGAACGTGGGGTGAGTCTCTGATCGCCTCCCTACTTGTCCAACTAATATTAAGTCACCCAGTAGCAGTTTCCCGTGGTAAATGTCTCGCTTTTCCTTTTGGTATTTTGTCCTCTTTTACAAACGTCTAGTGTTTAGACTATTCCCAATACAGGTCTCTATCGGTTTGAGGGTGTTGAGTTGTTGTCTTTGTTCGGCGAGATTCTTGTCCGTTTCTTGAACTTATAGGAGGGTTCTTTTATTTGATTACCGACTATTCGTGTATTTCTCTACAAGTTTTGGTGATTAGAAATCCCTTTACGTGAAGTTTTGTTGATCTACGGTGAAGTATGGATAATCCTACCGATAATCAAATTTTTTTTTTTATGTTTGGGTGTGTGTGTTTTAATTTTCACGACTCCTCCTGCACGTCTTTAACCTTGGGAACACGTGCCAACCACCCTTACATTGTACTACCTCGGACATACCTCAAAGGAGTTTTCGGATGCGTATCTCAATGGTACACTAGGACGTTGGATGAAGACCCACATATGGGGTCTCTTCACTTTCGTCCCTAAATTTGTCTATAAATGTGTAAGTATTCATCGTGACAATGTTGTCGGCCTTCCGCCTTCGTTGGAGGCACGGGTAGTTACCTATTTTCCTAAAAAATTTTTTCACCAGGTAGGTGTGTTACCTTATAATGAATCGGAAATTTTCCTTACTTTATGATACACTAAGGCGAAGACACTCCAAGGATCTCCTCAGTTCGAGTGCCTCTGTCCTTCATCTACCACCGACGGCCCCTGACCCCCTGCACCTACCCCTCAAACCCGAAGTGCCCCGGTCTCAAAGACAACCCCTTCTACTTATCTAGGACCTCTGCTCGCCACCACTGCCAACGTTCTGTGACTCACGTGAATTAAGGTGACTATACATGTCAATTTTTACCGACGTCGGTATCCGGACGTATACAGGGGACGAAGAACTTTGAGGGAGGACTTTGAGGGAGGGTGGGGTAGGGTGGGGAGGTCTAACAGTGTCTCCCGGTCCAAACTCGAGAGACGGAGTATGTCTTTTAAGGGTGACCGATACAGGAGTATAACTATATACCGTCTTTGGGTGTGTTATAACATTTCGTTAATAGGAGGTCAATTTTGTAAAAAAAAATTTCTTTCTACTATCTTTCAAATTTTATAATTTAAAATACAACACATATGACTCGTGGCTTCTTAACTACGAAAACTTGACACCACAACCTCTTCTGAGAACTCTCAGGGAACCTGACGTTCCTCTAGGTTGGTCAGGTAAGACTTCCTGTAGTCGGGACCCTAAAGAAACCTTCCTGACTGCGATTTCGACTTCGAGGTCATGAAACCGGTGGAGTACGCTTCTCAACTGGGTAACCTTTTCTGAAACTACGACCCTCCCTAGCCCCCGTCCTCCTCTTCCCCCGCTGTCTCCTACTCTACCGACCTACGGTAGTGACTGAGGTACCTACACTTAGACTCACTTGAGGCCCTCAACCACTACCTGTCCCTCCGGACCACACGACGCTAAGTACCCCAGTGTTTCTCAACCTGTGCTGACTCGTTGACTTGACTTGACTTGACTTGGAGTCAGAAAAGAATTTTTTCTAGAACCCAACTGAATTTAAGTTCAGTGTCACATTTTGTTCGAAACGAAAATCTGGTCATTTCGGTTCCTCCAGAACAGATAGGTTTCCACTACTCGACACACACACTTAAGACAGGGGAAGGACGACCCGAGGTGAGACCTCGGAAATCACTCTTAACCTTATAAATAAACAAGGGGTTTGGTTATGGTCAAAGGTCTTCCTTTTTCTTTTTAGTCGACACCACTACGTAAGATTCCGCAAAGGTGGGTGTGTTCAGTGGGGTTCATAGGATCTGTCACAAATACCGGACCGGGGTTTGCACATGGTTGGACGTTCAAGGGTTCTACCCTGTCTCCCGAGTTCACGGACCCCCAGACTTATGATTGTGACTCGGTATACCGAACTTAAAGAGAACGAAAAATTTCATGTTTTGGTAACATTTAGACCAGACTCAGAAAAGTACCCGTGTGTGACATAGTTTTTTAACTGATTAAAAGGTAAAGTTTTGGACCAAATGGGAATGGTCCCACCAGGGATAGTGAGGTCAGAGACTCCAGGAAAATTTCTGAGAAATACCCCCTTCCAACTTTCGAAACTCTGACAAACAAGAAAGGTCTCTATCTGTGTAAATTTCGGGGACAGTACCCGGATTGACTACACCAGTGTACCGGGCTGACTTCCTCCTATCCTAAACAGGTCGATTTGGGATTTATGCTGTCTCTAATTTAAGTGACATTTGTTCCCCCTAATTCTTACTTTTCGACCCGACCCACCCTAGTTTACTGTGACCAGCGGACTCTTATTTCCGAGGAACCCTTCAAACTTTTCGCTAAATTGTCGCTACCACGACCGGAGAATCCAGGACAAGTGTTTTAGTCGTTAGTACATAAATTACCTTGTTTCTTTCGTCACTGTCTCCGGAGCCTGTTGTCTCAGACGTGAAGAGTTCGGTCCTTCTGGGCCGCGAGTCTGTAGTGGAACCGGTTACACGAAAGTGGTCCGTGAGGTGGCTGACGCAATGAAGAACCATTATTTCCGGACGTTCTTTCACGGGAGTCGAAACGACAATAAAGACGTCGACCAGAGGTTTGTGGACGTTCACAAAAAGGTCTTTCTTTTGAAATCATGTCCACACACATTGGTGTTAGGGGGGTGAGAGATGTCGACTGCGAAAAGGTTCGACGGTGACCCTCGGATGTCTGGGTCTCTCTCCCCCAGGTCTGTGCCCCGGTCTGAAGCCGATTGGAAACGTCCCGACCTATACATCAGGAACACCAGACCACGTTTCTTGAGTAGAATCCGGTTCACCCGATCTTTCGTACTTATGAAAAGAGAGGAAATTTTTAATGTTGTTTTTTGTGGTCTTTGTTTTTGATTTGTCTCTTGGACTTTTGAAATCTTTATAAACTTTCGTGAACAACAACAAGTCAGGGATTCAGCACGGGCCGAGACGCTGGGGTACCTGACGTCGCGCGGTCCGGAGGGACAGGAGTGGCAGAGGGCCTCAAACGAGTTTGAGTGCAGGTACCTCAGCCACTACGGTAGGTTGGTAGAGTCGGAGAGAGTAGGGGAAGAGGAGGACGGGAGTTAGAAAGGGTCGTAGTCCCAGAAAAAGTCACGCAACCGAGAAGTGTAGTCCACCGGTTTCCTAACCTGGAAGTCGAAGTCGTATTCAGGAAGGTTACTTATAAGTCCCAGATAAAGGAAATCCTGACTGACCAAAGTAGAACGACAGGTTCCCTGAGAGTTCTCAGAAGAGGTCATGGTGTCAAGTTGTCGTAGTTAAGAAACAACGAGTCGAAAGAAATACCAGGTTGAGAGTGTAGACATGTACTGATGATCTTTTTGTTATCGAAACTGATATGTCTGGAAACACCCGTTCAATACAGAGACCAAAAATGATGTAGCAGATCGAAACTTTCGTAGGACCTACAGTTTATCGGTCCATACACCTAGATAACAGGACGGACATAGTCTTTATACACTTTCGAAACTGTCTCGGTCTCTGTTTCTTATGTTTCGTTCAACTTAGGGTAGTAGGTCTCTCGCGGAGACGATTCTAGACCTACGTACTCGACCGTTGAACAGAGACGGGACACAAACAGTGTCCACTAAAGACTCCGAAGTCTCTGCTCACGTCCTGCGTCGACCGGACGTTCATCCTCGAGAGCATCGTCCCTGCCGAATTTCCATGTCCCTACTCGTTGTCTGCAACGAGCTCCGCTGTGACCTCTGTCTGGACATCGTTGCGTCGGGACCCCCACCCTTGGTCGTAAAGGACACCAAAAGACTCGGAGAAACACCTCCCTTGACCCTTATATATTTTGTCTGTAATCCAATATATATTTTCACTTCTTAAAGAATGAAAATTAGTAAAATGCGTCGCCAAAAAAACAGAACGAGTTAATAGTCATGACAACCTCCTTGACGCTAGAGTGGAGAATGACTCGCTCTGTCGGTTCCGGCGGGCGTGTTTAACGATGTGAACGCCTTCGGGGTTGCAAATAGCGAGGACAAACTCTTGTTACATTCACGGAGAAGGTACGAGGAGGTCTTTCGTGTGGGACCGAACGCACTGACGGTCACAAGGAGGAATTGCGGTGGTCTACGCCCTAACATAAGGGACACGGCAGTGCAGGTCATTTAGTGTGCCCGTCCGAGACGTCTGTGTAGACGAAGGGGGCGCTCGGGAGTGGACGACTCTCCGGCTACTGTCGTGTGCCGAGAAACTACCCCGAGCCCACGCGAAAGGGGAATTAGCGGACTCGGAAGGCAAACGGAAGGCACTACGCTTCGCCGCCGTAATCCCGCGCGTGTCCAAGGAGCTCCCTGGACGGAAAGTGTCGCGACAAGGGCACGGGGACGTGCAGCCTACCGGTCCACACACCTCGACAACAGGGCGGGTCCAGTCTTCGCACCGGAGGTACTAGTCACACGGTCCACCGACTCGACGACACACAGTCGTTTCGACTTATCGCACGTGTGTAGACTACCACTACCTCCGCTACGACTACACTCCCACGTCACCCACACCCTTCCAACAACTATAACTAGTCTAGCCAGTGGAAAAGGTGCTTAGGGGACCTGATCAGGTGTGGAACGTGTCTACACGGAGGTCGATGATGATTTCCACGACGGTTGTCCAGGCAGGAGGATTGACCAGAGAACCGGAGACTGAAAGAAGAGACGAAAGGTCTACTTAGATAGTAAATAGATAGTAGCTGGATAGTTAAAAACACCAGCAACAACGACGATAACAAGCCAGTGATTCAGCGCAAACTGAGAAACGTTGGGGCACCTGACATCGGGCGGTCCGAGAGACAGGTGCCCTAAGGGGTCCGTTCTTATGACCTTACCCAACGGTAAAGGAATAGGTCCTCTAGAAGGGTTGGCCTTCGGCAGACAGACAAATAGATGGATAGATACATAGGTAGATAGATAGGATAAGGTCCCCACTTTTATATTTTAGAGAAGTACATCTTATTTGGAAATAAGGAAGGGTTTGACTGGCTTAGGTATCAATACAATTCTTCTGATCCTTCTTTCCCGGAGTAAAACGATAAAGGTAATGAGGAACGTAAGTCTAGTGACTCACTCGTCCCGACACAGAGACCAGTCTACTCCCACGTTTTAAATTCCTCCATGAATGAGAGACCCAGGACGTTCAATAAGATGCGGACGGTTCTTTTGTTCCTGTACTACAAGTGCACTTGTGTCTCTCGTCTCCACTCTGCGGTCCCACGACCCCTCCGAACCGTCACGGGGAACCGACGTGGAACGTTAGAGTCCTGTACTACCACCCCCTTTAGAAGTCCCCATTCACAGGAAGGTTGGGATAGGTTCGGGAATATTCTAATACCGAACCGTCACGGGGAACCGACGTGGAACGTTAGAGTCCTGTACTACCACCCCCTTTAGAAGTCCCCATTCACAGGAAGGTTACGATAGGTTCGGGAAAATTCTAATCCTGAATTCTTTGAACAGTAACGAAAATAGAACCCAGAGGTCTTGAAGTCTTGACCTGAACGTCAGACCAATCGTGACACTATTCTCCACAAGACTTAAGTGACGGGTACAGAGTGACAACAGTCGTAGTCGGAGACTTCACTAGTCCGGTTGTTACACCTCCGAGATCTTAAGTTGGTAGACCAGTCGGAATGACGACGACGGACCACGACAGTGGGTAGTGAATGACGGAGGGACTCAATACAGTAGTGGGTGTCGGCCCGAGAAGAGGTATTTCGTGGTCGGGGTGAAGTAACTTACTTCTCAACTCTCGTGGGGTGATCTCATCGGTCTCGAAAATGGTAAGAAAGTACGTTTCGTAAGGAGGGTCTGGGGTGGAGTAGGAAGATAGGAAGGGAGGAGGACTTCGACTGGAGAGGTACGCATAGGACCTAAGGTAGGGAAAGTTGTGAGAACCATCCTTTGGTAGAGATTTTATGGTGGGGTGGGGGGTAGTTGAAAACTATAAGGCAGATCGTGTCTGAAGTATGGTCGTTACGTAGGAAGTCAATTCAGTATAAAATTTAATAATAATATTTTCATTATGTTGTAGTACCAATTTTTTTTTTTTTTGTAAAGTGTGTCAAGTCTTTCTACAGTTCACTTCTCATCTTTAGAGAAGGAGAGAGACGAAACTAGGGGTAGGGTGTAAAATGACTGCTGGAGATTCTCAGAGACCAAAGCCAATAGGACACGGACAGTAATGTTGTAATTTTTTACATGAATCTGTAGACAAAGGTTCGGGTAGTGGGTATACGTCGGCCGTGAATGAGAGACAAGACTTTCTCCTCCCTCTGTCGTGTGCCCGGGAAGTAGAGAGGTAGGAGGGATTAAAAACAAAAGAAGGTAGTAGAAGTCAAAGAGAATAGAAGATGTCACAATTCACCATATAAAGTCTATCCTCGAGAATCGAAACAACCTTGTAGACTTCCTGTGTACTTCGTAAAATTTTTATGTCTATTCTCTGGAAAAGGAAAAGTCTAGTTGATTTATGGGTACCGTCAACGTTATGTCGTAATGTATCCTCACCGCTAACTAAGGTTGCTCGTTGGTCCTACCTCTCGATACCTTTCTCTGTAAAAATAAGTCACAGTCCTTTGGTTCTACTTCCCTGTTATTACCATTCATCTTAGTGATGTTTCTCGAGGAGGTCTATTCTCTTTATTCTACCTCGGTTCTTATTCTTTTGTTTACACTAAAAATTATTTCAATTTATCTCTAAATAGTATACTGGTTCGTTAGGGTACGGAGTCATCAGTGGATTTCCTTTATTTTTTTGTATTCAAGTGTATTTTTCGATGTGTGTCTACGAATATTGTCGAAACAAGTATTACCGGTTTTTGACCTTTACCGCGTTTACCGAGAGTTGACCCCTTATCCAGTTGTTTAACACTAAATCGGTATGTTACCTTATAATGGGTCCCCAATTTTCCTTACCTGACAAATATACATGTTTTTGCACACTTTTAGAGTTTTCATAGTACGATTCACGTTATTCGGTGTGACTCCCAATATAGTACCTATTAAGATAAACATACTATAAGACCTTTTCCGTTTGGATGTCACTGGTTTTAAGTTGGTCACCAACGGTCTCCGACCCACACCCCTCTTCCTAACTAATGTTTCTCCGTATTCCCTTCAAAAATCTTCTTTTCCTTCGATACGAGTGGTGACATGGTGGTCACAGTGGGTACGGTTCGAAAATTTGCCACGCGTATAAGGTGAGCAACTAACCCTTAGAAAAGATTGTACTTATGTACCCTTAATCTCGTTCATTTTTAATTACGGGATTTTCTTGACGTCGGTATTTTACATGTGCCTCTGTGCAGTTTCCTCATCCAAATACCATGACACAACTTTAGTGAGAAACTCTGAGTGCGTACATTCAGAATCCTGATTAACGAGTGACGTCAATTTAAAAGATTGAAAGGGTATAGTACTTTCACTTTCACTTTCGTGGTCAACGAGTCAGCACAGTCTGAGAAAAGTTGAGGTACCTGAACTGTCAGGTACCTTAGGAGGTCCGGTCTTAGGACCTCACCCATCGGAAAGGGAAGAGGTCCCCTAAAAGGGTTGGGTCCCTAGCTTGGGTCCAGAGGGCGTAACGTCCTCCTAAGAAATGGTCGACTCAATAATTCCTTAGGAAGGGTATAGTATGGTTGTAAATTTTTTGACTAAAGGTTCAATGATATGGAAAACAACGACATCTCATAAAAAAAAGTATGAAATATTAATATCGTCTCTACAATCTAAAGTACCTATATAAAAGACACACCAGTGGTATGACTTGATTAAATGATGATTATCTGGTGATACCGTACGTTTATTTCAATTGAAAGGGAACGAAAGGGTATAAATAGTTAAAATGTGAAAAAGTACTTCAAAGATTTTAAAGGTTTTGTTTCAACCCGTCGGAGACATTATCAACTATACATCTATACAAAGATTAAAACCTCTACTTTACGATATAAGTAGAAGGAATCACGGTCTCAAAACCTATCTATGACAATGAATTCCTTCATAAAAAGATAAGTCAAATACTGTGTGAATCTTTATTAAGATATAGTTTGAAATTGTTTGAAAAAAAATTGGTAATTAATTCTAACATTATACCGAAAAGAGGAATCAGAGGTTTAAACTACTGAATATTCTTATATAAACAACTACAACTTAATTGATATGGAAGAGTTCCATTTTGGTGATAAAAAAATTATATTATTTTTATATAATCAATATAAAACAAGGAAAAACAAAGACTCACAAGACATAAACAAAGGACCTGTGAAATAAATGACAAAAATTTAATAAATTATCTACTCAATAGTTTTTAAACCCCTCCGAAAGTAAAAGTCCAAATCGATAGTCTTGACTTGAACACTATTGTAAAACGGGTGAGGAGTTTTGTGTAAAGAAAGGAAACTTGAACTTAGAACGGTTTTAATTCATGAAAAAGGATAAAGTATTAATTCCGTATAAATAAATACTTTTTTTAATTCATGGTCATTCTTTGTTATTTCGTTTATATGACCACTATTATCCTATGACTTCAATGTTTATGGTCTTCCTTCGATCCTCCCTAGGATGTCATGATCTGACCTTAATTTCATAGGCACCCTGCAGTATATGTACCTTGGAGGTCGAGACGGAAGCTTCTCCTACATTCGTCGTTGTGGCGTGATCCCTACTCGTACGGATCGTGGGTCTAAAACCACAGATGCATGGTAAGAGAGGACTTTCCTTAGTTCAGTGGATCTCTTTATCAGACGTAGTTCCGACCTTCCGATCTTGTAGAGTGACATTGTCGTTCTTGTCTTCATGACTCGGGTAACGTCCCTACCCTGTTCCTACATTTATCTACGGTTCATCGGTCCTGAAGGTGATCGTTGTATACCGTGTTAAACTCGTAGTTTTATTCCTTACTATGGTTACGTAGGCTTGAGTGACTCATTTTATTTGTCAGTACTTATTTATTCCTATACTCTTTCGAGAAGATTCTGAACTTTCGGTCGATTGTGTACGTCTTCTACTCTACCTTAATCGTCTAGTGGTAAAAACTGTTGATGACATGATATCATTATGACAACGGTAAAAGAGGAGACCCTCTAAAGGGTCGAGTACCAAACTCAGGTGTAGAGGAGGTAGAGGACGTGACCGTTCGTATAAGAAATATGGTGACTTGGTGGTCCCTTCGGGTATGATGACGTTATTGCGTAGTGGTTTTTAGTTACCTACGATTTTGATCACTCATTTTCCAACTTCTGTTTATTCTATAAACGAAGCGACCACCAAGTCTCCCATTTCGTAGACGGACGTTACGCCCTCTGGGCCCAAACTGGGGACCCAACCCTTCTAGGGGACCTCTTCCTTTACCGTTGGGTGAGGTCATAAGAACGGACTTCTTAAGGTACCTGTCTCCTGGGACCATCCGATATCAGGTACCCCAGAGTTTCTCAGTCTGTGCTGACTCGTTGAAGTGTGAGTGAAGGTGCTTTATGAATAATTAACGTTTCCCCTTTTTTATTGAAATGTTTTCTCTTAGGACTATCTGTAGTACAATTGGGTTCCTAGTCACAGTTTTAGTGGTCATTATCCTACTTTGGTTTAGTAAACCATGGACGACTCTACGTTATCCTTTTTGTCTCGTAATACAGATACTATAAGAACTGTTTACACTTATTGGACTTAGATTAGTTCCCCGTGTCGTGTACTATCGATCGAACATTAGAAGTTTCACAAATCTAGTACTTTCCGTTTCCTTCTAATTCTTAAAAAAGGTCTTACTCCTTTCTCTGTTACGCTGATATTGGGTACTGGACCCAACTCAGTAAAACGAGAGTTACCTGTAACAATTTTGTTCACTGTTTTGAACTTTCCTCTGACTCTTATCTTCTGATCATTACATAATTGAAATTAAAGAACTAAAGTTACCGACAGGACAACCAACACATCCTCTTACTGGAACAAACGTACTTTGCGTGTCATCTCATAAACGCCCACTACCCCGGGTACCGATATCGTAAGAGAGTCTATTGAGTTCCTTTTCCCAAGGGGTACGATAAGAACGTTGAAAAGATATCGAAATTTTAATAAAGTTTTATTTGTTTTTCTTCTCTGAATTTAATGATATTATTAAGTTGTAACCGTTATACATAGTTCTTAGAATTTTAGGTATATAGAAACTGGGTCTTTACGGTCGTGTTTCCTGTCTTGGACTCTTATATTAGTGTTTACAGACGTTTCTAAAATCAACTTTCAACAAGTAGGTTCAATAAGTATCCAATTTTTTTTACTCTTGGTTGGATTTGATATAATGTTATCCTAAACCCTTGTATTTAATACAATGTTGGTACTTTACCTTATGATTCCGTTGACAATTTCTTCTACAAATCCTTTATAAATTACCGAACCTTTTTATAAACACTATGTAATACTTCACCTCTTTCGTCCAACCTTTCGTCGTATAAGTTAGGTAGGGTAATAACTTTATCGTACTTTTATTCGTGGTACACACATCATGTACACACACGTACACACACATACTGGACATTTCTCGTTCAATTAGTCTGAGAAAGGGTACCCCTTGGGATCCCGGGAGTTACAAGACCACACGTGACATCCAGAGGTTTCGGTCCTAGTTCAGTCGACACAAAGGGTCTGCATTAAACTGGTGTCTCGGCAAAACGAAAGTCCTAAAGACTCGGGACAAACCCGTGTAAAGACTTTCGTGGGTCTTGAAACTCCCAAGTGGAATCAAAGGAAAGTGAAATTAAAAGGTGAAATAGGGGTTAGGATAGTTTAAGATGCTACACAGTGACATGTAACGGAGTAATAAAAACTTTATTTTACTTTTCATATCACAAGATTCAGTTATTAGTTGTTGTTTCTAAAATGGGAGGACGTCCTCCAGGTCCCCTGGAACCCCTTCTGAGTTCCCTTCTATACTGGGTAATTCCTGTTGAGAAATGGGGTGGACCTGTGGGAGAAACATCGGTTCCCGAGGGAGACTCGACAACGTTCTCCTCCCCAAACCACCTCTGGACGAAGTAGGGGTATGTGGGAGGGGGTGAAGGTTTGTTTGAAGACACAGAACTTTCCAAAAACGAGTCAACGAGTCAGTCCAGGTTGAGAAACACTGGGTTACCTGACGTCGTACGGTCTCGAAGGACAGGAAATGGTAGTGTGTCTCAAACGAGTTGAGTATAGGTGACTAAACTACTACGGTAGGTTGGTAGAGTAGGAGACAGTGGAGGAAGAGGAGAACGGGAGTCAGAAAGGACCGTAGTCTCAGAAAAGGTTACTCAGTCGACAAATGTAGTCCACCGGTTTCATAACCTCGAAACCGTAGTCAGGAAGGTTACTTATAAGTCCCTACCAAAGGAAATCCTAGCTGACCTAAATAGAGGAATAACAGGTTCCCAGAGAGTTCTCAGAAAAGGTCGTGGTGTCAAGTTTTCATTTGTAGGAGGACGAGAGTCGGAAGAAATACCAAGTTGAGAGTGTAGATATGTACTGTTGACTTTTTTGGTAGTGAAACTGATATGTCTGCACAGTCGCTTCACTACAGAGACGAAAAATTATACGACAGATCCAAACAGTATCGAAAGGAAGGTTTCAACCCGACGTTAAAACTAATCAAGTCGAGATCGAAGTTCTCAAGACTTTGTCTCAATTCTGAAGAGGAAGGTCTTTCTGGAGCGCTAACATTCTAGGGTTCTACCGTTTTCGAGTTCCGACTCCTTAGAATTCTGAGATTCTATCCTCCTCACAGCTACCGTACTGTGATGAGAGTCGGGAAATTAAAGAGGACCCATAGATTGTGTCGTATACAGGGTGTACTCTTAATGATCCGATTCTCTTAAATGAAATCTTAAGGATGTCTAAGTTTGGTTTTGCTCGGGTAACCCGGTTCTTCGAAATGGGTTAAAGAGGACCCGGATCTTTACAACTGGAACTGGAAAGGATCGTCCAAACGAGAAGATGACGGGACACGGATTCAAACCGTTCACCGGGACCTGGTGGATCATTCCCGACCAGGAAGACCTCCAGTTGAGAAATTCTTACGAAATTCTTAAGAACTAAAGGGACTACCAGGTCACGAATTCTTAGGTGGACGGTTATGTCCCCTGTTCCCAAGTTGGGGACCAGGTCCTTCTAGGGTGTCCGATGTCCCGTTAATTTCAGACACTCGGTGTTGATGTCTCGGGTGTAGGACGTTGATGACTCGGATGTGCGGGATCCCGGGCCGAAGTGTTGTTCTCTTCGGTGACGTTACTTTTCGGGAGAGTGACGTTACTCCTCATCTGAGACGAGTGGTGTTGATCTCTTTCGGACACGTGTCTTTGTTTCTGGTTTTAGGTATGTCGTGTCGGTTCTTATGTATTTCAGTAATTAAATTTTTATAGTACCACAGTTGTTAGGGTTCTATCGTAAAACCAAATGAGTCACTAGAGCATAATAACGACTTCCGCTCTAGAATTACAAAGGAGTCAAGTCAAATCAACGAGTCAACATAGGCTGAGAAACGCTGGGGTACTTAGCGTCGTGTGATCCGGAGGGACAGGTAGTGGTAGAGGGCCTCAAGTGAGTCTGAGTGCAGGTAGCTCAGGCACTACGGTAGGTCGGTAGAGTAGGAGACAACAGGGGAAGAGGAGAACGGGGGTTAGGGAGGGTCGTAGTCTCAGAAAAGGTTACTCAGTTGGGAAGTGTACTCCACCGGTTTCATGACCTCAAAGTCGAAATCGTAATAAGGAAGGTTTCTTTAGGGTCCCAACTAGAGGAAGTCTTACGTGACCAACCTAGAGGAACGTCAGGTTCCCTGGGAGTTCTCAGAAGAGGTTGTGGTGTCAAGTTTTCGTAGTTAAGAAGTCAGGAGTCGGAAGAAGTGTCAGGTTGAGAGTGTAGGTATGTACTGGTGACCTTACAAAGAATTCACTTCAGCGAGTCAGCACAGGCTGAGAAACACTAGGGAACCTGACGTCGGGTGGTCCGAGGAGACAGGTACCCTAAGAGGTCCGTTCTTGTGACCTCACCCGACGGTAAAGGAAGTCGAATTAACGTTCACGTTGGGGGTCCTGTGACTAAAGGGGGGTGGTGGTGGGTTTGAATGAGTAAAAATTAACTTCCCTTTACCGAAGTGTCAACACACAACCGGAGACGGTATGTGGTTGTACCCGGTCGGTGTCCATATGTTCCCTCCCTGTGACTAAAAACTAATTGTGAATGACCTGAAGGGATCACCGAGTCTGTTATTTCTTAGATGAACGGTACACCCTCTGGGCCCAAAGTAGGAACCCAACCCTTCTAGGGGACCTCTTCCCGTACCGTTGGGTGAGGTCATAAGAGTGGACCTCTTAAGGGACCTACCTCCTCGGACCGTCCAATGTCAGGTATCCCAGTGTTTCTCAGTCTGAATCGGTTCACTGATAACTATGGGGATACACGGTCCCTAACTGGATCGGGAAAAAAAGATATAATTGTATTAGGAATGTTGTTGAGATATTCTTTATATGATGAGACAAATGAGATTTATACTCGTTTACCTTCAAATTTCCCAATTCACTGAGTCCGACGTGTCCTCCGAACGCTTCTGACTCAGAGAACGGACGTTTGGGTTCCGAGAAGGAGCGGGTGGAACCAAAGGGGGGTCTCGTCAGTTCTGTTTTCATATGTCTTCCAGTCGAGGGTGAACTTCGGTCGACAGTACTTCTACCCACACGTACCGGTTAAAGTCCTTTTAACTTATCCTATATCTGGACCCCCGGAGGTTCTCTTTACACCTTTCTGGGTGTCAATCGTCAATGGTCGGTCACTACTGGGTCCCGGACCTGTCCCGGTTCTGGTTCGGTCCTGTTCACTTCCCCGACTCTCGTTCCTACCCTAAGTAGGACCCAGGGTCAGGTTGAGTTTCGATTCCGGTTCCCTCTAACCGGTAAGGGACTCCGGTCTTCAGGGGTACGGCCCACTCTACTCATTCCCTATGGGTCTTTCCGTGTTCTCGGTAACTTCCGTTTGTGGGTGTCGACCGTCTCCCGGAAACCCCACACGTCTCACAGGAGGACTCCGTCCCGACACAAAGTCGGCTATTTGTCCCTCGGTGTACTGACAATTAATTTGACCCAATTAGTGACGGGTGGTCTCCAAGAGCGGGGCTCATCTACGGAGGGAAAAGTTAATCTCCCTCGAATCGGGTCCGCCAACAAACTTTAGGTACTTGTGAGGTATATGACGACCTCCGTGTAAAGGATTTCTTTCCTACTCTCCACTCGATTTGTGCTCACCAAGGGTGTGTACACGTAAAAATTTGTCTTTTCCTACGGTGACCAGCAAACTGGAGTTTTGAGGTGGGAAGTTCGAACTTTTGATTTCGTCTGTTACGAAATTTTTTCGTTGCAAAAGTGAACGATCCCGCAAAAATGTTTGCTTCTCCCGCAACTGAGTACCAACCGTTTTCAAGATTTCTCGGACAGTGAGGTGGGTCACGGGGAGGGGGTGGGCCACCGACTCCCGCTTCACTGTCTACCGTAGACACAGCTGAAGTCGTGTCGAAAACTAAGACAAGGTGCACTAAATGAGTAGTTTGGGTTGTATTTGTCCGGAGGCGGGGTGTCGAACCTCCACCGTGCGCCCGTCGGCCGAAACCTTAAGCGAAACCTTAGAATAGCCGCCGGGTCGGAGTCGGGTCCCGAGGGGTCCCACCCTACAGTACGTCTAAGTCCGCTGTCCCGGGAACAGAAGGAGACCCGGAACTCCCCGTGGAGTCTCTCCAAGACTCCCCAGTCGCCCCTCTCCCCTCGGTCCGAGGGGCCTTCCCGACCGGACCCTCTGTACCAAAGGACCCTTGACACATCCGCGGCCGGACGAAGGTCGGACTCGGACCTTTCACGAAACCCTACCTCCAGTCGGGCCAGACCTCGGGCTTAGACCTCCTTGCACCGACACACCCTTCGTCTGCGACGTCCCTCGGTCCCTCTGCGACCTCTCCTCCCTTGGGGCCACTGGAGTACTGAGACAAAGTAATCCACGTGTCAATTCCCCCAACCCTCTTCACTTCCCTCCCTCTGAATGAGTGCACGAAAACCCTACCGGCTAAATTGGTCCTTAAAGAGGAGGGGGCCAAGTCCCCTCCGTCGTGGGCTGTCTGGGTCCCGGGACGCACCCCAGGTCCTCGGCAACAACCCCAAACCAGTGGCTTAGCACAGACTGAGACTCTGAGGTACCCGACGTCGTGCGGTCCAACGGGACAGAGAGAGGTAGAGGGCCTAAAACGGGTTCAAGTACGGGTCACTTAGTCACTGCGGAAGGTCGGTAGAGTAGGAGACAGTAGGGGAAGAGGAGGACGAAAGTTGGAAAGGGTCGTAGTTCCGGAAAAAGTAACTCAGTCAAGAGGCGTAGTCCACCGGTTTCATAACCTCAAAGTCAAAGTCGTAGTCAGGAAGGTTACTTATAAGTCCTGACTAACGGAAATCCTACCTGACCAAACTAGAGGAACGTCAGGTTCCCTGACAGTTCTCAGAAGAGGTCGTGGTGTCGACGTTTTGTAGTAAAGAAGGTACGAGACGGAAGAAATAACAGGTGGAGAGTGTAGGAGTGTACTGATAACCTTTCTGATGTCGGAACTGATATGTCTAGAAACAGCCGTTTAACTACTCGTTTTCCTCGGGTTTAATGTGGGGTTGGGACAGGGGGGTTGTGTCTCCAGCACTAAAATCTCTTTGTTCTTCCCCGTCTCGTCTGGGGCTCGTCACCCGGACGGACCAGTAAGTAAGTAAGTCGGTAAGTAAGTAAGGAGGACACGGAGGCCAGGACTCCTCCAGACCCCAATTAGTCGGTTCAAAAGGACGTCCCAGAGTCTGGATGAACGAGTCTCTCACTCGTGTCTGTCCACTCCTTTAACTGTTTCGTTCGGGTCACCCTCTGTTACTGGAGCTTTCCCAGTCGTCGAGAGGTTGAGACCAACCACCATCGGTACCCCTTTCTTGAGTCACAGGCGGTTCTCAGTAGTAGAATGTCCCTTCGGGCCTTTGTTCAAACGGACACTTCGGGTCCCTTGCAGTCAGTAACTTTTGAGGAAGGTCAACCACCGGGTTCGGCGTGGTGAAGTACTCGAACCAAATCCGATGTACCAGTCAAACGTCGGGGGTGGGACGTCCAGGACCTCAGCGGACCGGGTGGAGTCCGTGTCCAAGGACCGTAGGATGAAGTAGAGTCAGAGTCTGATGTCCAGTGTCCAGTGTCCGTAGTTAGGGGACCTTGTGTCCTACTTGTCTCCGGGTGTGTTACCTTTACCCCTCCTACAAGTCTGTTAACTGGTGACCCTCCCTTTTTTTCAGAGGGGTCTCGTTCTCTTCTTAGTGTACGTTCCCCTTTTTAATTGGAGTTGACTTCAAATGACCCTTCTGTGTAGGGAACAAAGGTCAAGTACGTCCCGGGTCCTGGGGACGGGCAGTACGGTGGGGATAAAGAGACATAGGACCCTGTCGGGGAGGAGGAGATAGGTTTAAAATAAAATTAAAAATGTAAAAATATCCTCATGTCAACTAAATGTTACAGTACAATCGAAGTCCACATGTTGTTTCACTAAGTCAAAACGAATGTATACATACGACAACAACAAGTCAACGATTCAGTACAGACTGAGAAAAACTGGGGTACTTGATGTCGTACGGTCCGGAGGGACAGGTAGTGGTTGAGGGTACTCGACTGAGTTCGAGTACAGGTAACTCAGTCACTACGGTAGGTCGGTAGAGTAGGAGACAGCAGGGGAAGAGGCGGACGGCAGTTAGAAAGGGTCGTGGTTCCAGAAAAGATTACTCAAGTAAGAAAAGTAGTCCACCGGTTTCATAACCTCAAAGTCGAAATCGTAGTCAGGAACGTTACTAATAAGTCTTGACTAAAGAGAAATCTAACTGACCACACATATATATATATATATATATATATATATATATATAGAAGAAAAAGTCTAAGAAACGGGAACACCAATAATGTCCTATAATTTATATCAAGGGATACGGTATGTCAGTCAGGAACAATAAATACAAAATATATAACGATAACAAGTCTTCACAGACTGAGAAAATGTAGGGGTACCTGACGTCGTGTGATCCGGAGGGACAGAGAGTGGTAGAGGACCTCAAGTGAGTTTAAGTACAGGTAACTTAACCACTACGGGAGGTTGGTACAGTAGGAGGTGGTGGGAGAAGAGGAAATATAATATCACATAAGAAAGGTCGGAATTTAGCCTCTAAATTTGAAGTGGTAGACTTCGTATGACGGGGTTAAAAAACCTGGAGTTTTCTTGGCTGAGTAACCTCTTCTGGGACTACCAAAAGGGACGTTCTGACTTCACTTTCCCCTTCCCTCACCGTCTCCTACTCTACCAACCTACCGTAGTGGTTGAGTTACCTGTACTCAAACTCGTTCGAGGCCCTCTATCACCTTCTGCCCTCGGACCGTACGACGTCAGGTACCCCGACGTGTCTCACCCTGTGCTGACTCGCCGACTCGTCGGTCCTAGTTCTGTGTCCAGGAGTGGACGAGAGTCGGGGCCCCACAACGTCCGGGGGGAAGAGGAAGGAAGTGGCGTCCCAGGTCCGGGAAAGTATTCGGGAGGGACGAGGACCCTTAGGGTCGAGGAAGGACGGAGTGTGATCAGCAGGATCTTCAGACGCACACTTGTAGGGAAGGATCCTTCGGAAAGGACGGGGCAATAATGAAAGGTTCGAGCGGAAGGAAGGGAGTTCGGTGAAGGGTGTTAACATGGGTTTGACGTTGGACACACTAGCTGACAAATGGAAGGACGACCCGACCCCTCCGGGACACTCGTCCCTCGAGGGACGGGTAAATGGTGGTTTTGTGGTCTCGACAAGGATTCATGGGTGCCTCCTCTTATTAATTACGTTCACAGTGTATTTTGATGACACGTTTTTTATAGTCACCAAAGGTAACTGAAATACGATTTAGTAGTCCCCATAGAACTACGTCCGTCACAATCCTCACACCCCCGGGGTAGTTCCGTCCAGAACAGTGTGACGAGACCGTGGTCTGTCCAGTGTCGACCCTGTGAGATCAACCCGTTAAAAAAAAAAAGGAAAAACTGCTATGATAAACTTTATATTGTCCATCTGACCTTTTCGAGATGAAAGACCTCCTCGTTGTGTTAAGTCAAGAAAAATAAAAGAGAAACATCTAAAAATTTAAAATAAACGGACGTTAAAAATTTATAATGTGAGGTAATGTCAGAAATGTCTTATAACCGATATAAGGGGCACAACATATTGTGTAGGAACTCGGGTGGAATGTGGGTTATCAAGCATGGAGGTGAGGGGGTGGGATATAACGGGACGAGTGACCACTGGTGACCTAACGAGAGATGTAAACACTCAGAAGGAGAAAGAACAATACAAGTGATCAAACAACATAAAAAATCTAAGGTGGATATTCACTATAGTATGACAAACAGAAAGAGACGGACTGAATAAAGTGAACCATATTACCAGAGGTTCAGGTAGGTATAACGACGTTTACCGTTTTAAAGCCCCAAAAAAATTACCGACTCACCATAAGGTACACATATATATCTAGCGTAGAAGGAATAGGTAAGTAGAATACTGTCTACGAATCCAACGAAGACATCAAACCGTTAACATTTACGACCTCAATAACCCCCATGTACATAGAAAAGCTTAATCAGAAAGGCAAACCCAAAAAAAAAAAAAAGGTATATATGGGTCCTCGCCTTAACGACCCAGTATACCATCGACATAAAAATCAAAAAACTCTTTGGAGGTATGATAATGTGTATCGTCGATGTGGTTAAAAGTAAGGGAGGTTCTCATTTGTTCGCAAGAGATAGGACGTGTAGGAGTGGTCGTAAATAATAGATATGAGGGAAACGACTATCGGTAAGACTGTTCAACTCTATTACGGAGTAATATCAAATTAGACATTCCGTGACGACAATAAAGGAGATTCCACAGAACCGGGGACCAAGAGAAATGGGAGTGTGAGACAGACCGGGTGTCAGACATAAGGGACCTCTTAAGACACCGTCCGTTCGAAGCCCACTCCTCGGCTCCCCGGATCCGCCCTGCACGGTCGGACACGACACCGACGTGGGTCTCGGGAGCTCTGGGACCTCCTGGTGTTCCCGGGGGGACAGGAAGTCGAGGGACTCGTTTCGTCCTCCTCCCCGTCGACTGGAGAGGGACTCTCTGGACAGGTCCACGAAGGGCCAGAATTCGAAGACACTAAAAGTTTATAGAACCCGAGTTACCAGTCCTGAGGTTTCTCCCTAGCCCCCACCCATCCTTACGAGTGTCGGGGTGGCGGTCCTAGTTCCTTCCAGACCCTTAGTCTCTCATTTGTCGGCTGATTCCCTTTTCCGGACCCTCCGACCCTCCTGGACGACCCTGGGACCAATTCTCCTTTGCTCCGGGTCCCTTCAATAAATTACGGCCGTAAAGGATCCGTACTGCCAAACGAAGAAACTTTCGTGGGGTTGGGACGACGACGCCCGGTTTAGGGACCGTAGCAAGACGTAGTATTTCGCCCCTCCCCCGAAAGTCCCCGTAGACGAGACGAGTGTTACTGGGAGGCACCGGACAGGGGGAGGTCGGGACAGAGAGCTCGACCCTAAACCCCTAACTGTAAACCTTTCCGTCTGAGTTCTTAGATTGGGGGTCACATCCTCTCCACTGGTCCCCGAGGTACTTGGGGTCCAGGGGTGACCCGAGGGGAACGACCACCGGACCTTTCACAATCAGTGAGTCAACATAGACTGAGACTGAAAAACGTTGTGGAACCTGACATCAAGGGGTCCGAGGACACAGACACCTTAAGAGGTCCGTTCAGATGACCTCACCTATCGGTAAAGGAAGGGGTCCCCTAGAAGGGTTGGGTCCCTAGTTTGGGTTCAGAGGACGTAACGTCCGTCTAAGAAATGGGTGACTCGTCCCGGGGTCTTGCAGGTAAGGTCGTCACGGGTGGTCTCACCGGACCCGTACAGTGGTAGGAGGGATTCGACGTTAAAAGGACCTTCCTCTTATTCCTCCGGTCAGAAGGACAGTGGGTCCACGAGACTTCTTAACCACCCCATGACTCGCTTTGATATTTTGGTGTTACGAAGGGTGGTAGTCTGGTCTACTCCGGTCCATCGTCGTGTCAAGGGTCAACATCTGCATCCAATTTTTTCGTGATTATGGGAGGAGAGAGTTACCCGACTACGAGACACGAAACTCGAATCTTTTCATAGTCGGTTGAACTAAAGTTCTAATGTTTTGTCACGCCTTTATTACTAGAAGGAAAAAGTACTGTGTCATCCAAAGAATTCTCGTTTAATTCACTAAAGAAAAGTGTAAACTTCTTTGACTTTCCTTAGAAACCATAACCCGACTAATATGATTTCTGGGTTTCTTTTCTACTCCAACTTTTCCGGTTTTTGTTGTTTATTTTTGTCGTCACTCTTTTTCTACCTAACTGTCGATGACTCCAGGGACACTCTCGGGTCCGGACCTTACACTGGTCGGTCCACTTCCCCAGGCGTCCATTACTTCAGGATTGAAGTTCCACTTGGGTTTTCCGGAAGGTTCCAGTCCGTGTGTGAGTCCCAGGAGGACCCCACGGTCAGCGAAAACACCTAAGGGACCTTTATCATGTCAATCTCTTGAGGTTCGTTCCTCGTAGACTTTGGTTAATGTCTGAGACGGTCAATAAATCCTGAACACTACGGAGTAGGTCGTGTAAGGAAGGATTCAGACATCCGTGGTTCCCAGACCCACCGTGTAAAGCCGACCGGTGTGGGGCCCTGGAGGATATAGTCCATCTTACTCTTGTGCAGTCCCTACTTCTGTGAGCGGTCAATTCGAGATAAACGTCATTGTTAGGAAACTTCCTTCGTCGACGAGACCGGAAAGTCGGTTGTCTCTACAATAAATGACGTTTCGGTGCCGTCGTGTAACTCTACGCTCAATTACAAACAGAGTCTTGTCTCCTTTGTGTGCCTTCGTCAACCCTGAAAGAACAAAGTCGACTTAAAAGTGAAGTGATCTTGTGGGAAACAATGCCAACCACGTTCTTCTGTCGTTGTTCCCAAGTCGTGCGGGCCCCTGGGATCTTAGTCGGGATGGTATCTCTTTCGATCAAGGTAGGGAAGGGAAGTACCAGGAAGTAGATCTTTTCGTTCCTGGCGAGAAACTGAGGTCAAAGAGTCTACCTATGACTGGGCAAGACGGTCGTGTCGGGAGGAGGACCTACTGAGGGAAGAAGACCGGTCTGAAGAAAGAAGCAGAAATGAATAAAGGAGTAAAAGCCGACACGACCTAAAAGTGTCTCCGCTCCCGAAAAGAGATCAACGTCGTTCGCCACCGCAGAGAGATCGATGCCACGGGTCCGGAGAGTAAAGTCACCGAAGAGAAAAACGTCTCGTGCCCAAGATCTTGTGTCCGAGCCGTCAACACCAAGAACCCGAGTGAGCAGGGAGCCGTGCACCCTAGAAGGGTCTAGTCCCTAGCTTGGACACAGGACGTGACCGTCCGTCTAAGAAGTGGTGACCCGGTGGTCCCTTCGGGGGAAAGGAAGTAAAATACGTAGTTGAAAGAAAGGTAACATAGAAACCTCTCTGTCCAAAGACGGAACGAACAGAAATACATAAAGGTTCTTTGTTCTGACTTTGGACGGAAAGGGAAAATATTGGGCTTCCTGTAAGAGTGATAAACTGTAAGAAACAGGGGATTCTCATTAAATCCTCTCGGGTTGTGTCGACTAGAATTGTTTTCTTCGTCCTTTTGTTATAAGTTTTGTTTACGTGTAGTCAGCAGAGGGGTTTCCTCGTCTGACACCAGGCCTCCAGAAGGTCCTACCGTTGGGCAGAGTGACCGGACTCCTCGACCGTCCTAGCCTGTACGTCTCGAGTCAGAACTACCGCTCTCGACGGTGACCTTATTGGGTCTCGGGGACTTACCGAGTCGTCCATTTCTTAGGAGGGTGTTACGGTCTCTGGAACCAAGCTAGGGACCCAACCCTTTAAGGGGCCTCCTCTCGTACCGTTGGGTAAGGTCATAGGAACCGACCTCTTAAGGTACCTGTCTCCGCGGACCCCCATCGCCATCCCCGATGTCAGGGACCCTAGTGTTTGTCAGTCTACCCTGACTCGCCGAAAGTGAAAGGGAGTTCGACCCTGGACGGACCTAAGCTTCGAAACGCACACTCAGTCCGGGGACTGAGTACCAAACGAAACCGGGTCGTTGTGAATGGACGTTCTAACGCGTTAAGTGAGTGTCCTGTGTCCTGTGTCCATGTGACCACGTTTGATTTGTCCACTACGGTTGGTCAGTCTTTCTCGTTAGAAAGGGGAAAAGGGAAATCTCGGTCCTGACAATCCCAGGACTCATAGGACCGGAAATTCCGTGTGTCTCTACGATGGATGATACGTATTAACGAAATGCCTCCCATACTGCACCTCCTCAATGATTTTACATAACTAAATCTTTCTGCGTTTGAGGACTATCACCATTTCTTGGACGGACGGTTGCGTCCTCTGTATTCGTTGTGTCCAAGCTAGGGACCCAGTCCTTCTCGGGCACCTCCTCCCGCACCGTTGGACGAGGTCATAAGAATGAACTTCTTAGGGGTACCTGTCTCATCGGCCCGTCCGATGTCAGGTATCCCAGTGTTTCTCATCCTGTACTGACTTCGTTGAATCATGGGTGTGTCCGTTTGAGGACTAGTATTAAAACACTTAAAACGTGAAGTAAAAATCTAGGTTTTATTTCAATAGAACCCCATATATGAAGGTTGTCAGTCGAAGGTTGTTAAAGGGGAAGGTCACTGTGACACAGGACTCGTCCTCGTAGTAGGGTGTTCGAGTCCCCTTGAACGGGGAGGGAAGGCCCGAGAGGAGTCGTGGTGTGAGAGACGGTTGTCGGAAAGAACAATCGACCTTGAACAATCAATCGTCAACAATCGAGGTGCCAATAATTGGAGGAGGTCCCGTAAAATCTACCGGTGGTTTACAGTTCTTTGAGATTGGAACACGAAAAAAAATTCAGTAAAACCTTAAAATCCTCCCGAAGGGATTACCAAGTCCCCATTTCTTAGACGGGCTGCTACGTCCTCTGCACCGAAACTAGAGACGTAGTCCTTCTAGGAGCTTCCTCCTTTACCGTTGGGTGAGGTCATAAGAACGGACCTCTTAGAGAGTGCCTACCTCCTCGGACCATCCGATGTCAGGTGTCCCAGCGTTTCTCAGCTTGTCCTCACTTACTGAAATGAAAATGAAATGAATGAAATGAGACGTATACAATTTTTCCGTCTCACTGTTATATGTCGGAACTGCCTGAGGAAAAGGATAAACCTTGGTCAGACAACAAGGTACAGGTCAAGATTGGTAACGAAGGACTGGACGTATATCCAAAGAGTTCTTCGTCCAGTCCACCAGACCATACGGGTAGAGAGAGTCTTAAAAGGAGTCAAATAACACTAGGTGTGTCAGTTTCCGAAACCGTATCAGTTATTTCGTCTTTATCTACAAAAAGACCTTGAGAGAACGAAAAAGGTACTAGGTCACCTACAACCGTCAAACTAGAGACCAAGGAGACGGAAAAGATTTTGGTCGAACTTGTAGACCTTCAAGTGCCAGGTGCATGACGACTTCGGACCGTATCTCTTAAAATTCGTAATGAAATGATGGCACACTCTACTCACGTTAACACACCATCAAACTCGTAAGAAACCGTAACGGAAAGAAACCCTAACCTTACTTTTCACTGGAAAAGGTCAGGACACCGGTGACGTCTCAAAAGGTTTAAACCCCCGTATAACTCACGTCGTGAAAGTGTCGTAGTAGAAAGTCCTAAACTTTATCAAGTTGACCTTAAGATAGTGAAGATGATCGAAATAAAATCACTACGAAGGATTCCGGGTGAACTAAAGTATAAGGTCCTACAGACTGAGATCCACTCAATAGTGTGGTAGCACTAATAGAACCGTCACTTCTAGAAAAACATATCATGAAGACACATAAGAACGGTGGAGAAGAATTATAGAAAACGAAGACAATCCAGGTATGGTAAAGACAGGAAATACCTCGGGTAGAAACGTACTTTACAAGGGAACCATAGAGATTAAAAGAACTTCTCGAGAGATCAGAAAGGGTAAGACAACAAAAGGAAGTAAAGAAACGTAACTAGTGACTCCTTCCGGAATAATAGAGAGGAACGATAAGAAACCTTGAGACGTAAATCTACGAATATAGAAAGGAAAAAAGGAAACGAAAAACGAAGAGAAGAAAAGTGTCGATAAGCATTCCGGAGGAGTCTGTCGGTAAAATGAAAAAACGTAAAGAAAAAGAACCCCTACCAGAACTAAGGACACAGGACATGTTACAGTGTTTGGAGTCAGGTATCAAGTAGTCCGTGAGATAGATAGTCTAGATCCGGGAATTTGGATAAGGAGTAAAGGTGACATATCAGTACTCCCTATACCAAATCCAGTATGGACTTACCAGATCACCAAAAGGGGTGAAAGAAGTTAACTTCGGACTTAAACCGTTATTCGTCAAGTACTAGACTCGGTGTCAGTCGAGGGACAGAACAAAAACGACTGACATATCTCGAAAAGGTAGAAACGACGTTTCTTATATTAGTTAGACTAAAGCCACAACTGGTAAACCACTACAGGTACACATCTCAGAAGAGAACACAACAACCTTCTCCCACAAACGATACTGGTCACGAATGGGAACCGTCTTGAGATAATCGGAAACGGGACAAAGTAAGACATAAGGTTCCGGTTTAAACGGACAAAGATATCCACAAAGAACTGAAGGATGAAAACGTAAGGTCAGGGGATAGTGAACCCACAATCAAGATCTTCCAGAATAGGCAGAAGTATCTTGGTAAGTTGAAGTCGAAGAAGTCGTAATGACCAACCCCGTGTCTGAACCTAATGGCACTATACCTTAACAAACGGAACCTTTACTTGTCTCTAGTAAGACAGTAAAAACTCTAACGTAGGTTCATGACGTAAAGTCTGAGAAAACAACTGGTACTACCGATGAGGTAAAGAAGACTCCCTAAGGACGGACGTCATCATCTATATTACCAGTAGACTCCATTTAAGTGCGTAAGGTCAGGTAGAATCAAGTGACTAAGGATCTTACAGTTGCAAGTGAGAACGGTAGACAAAATGGTGAAGGTTAAATGGAACTAAGTACCTGAACTGTAAGGTCCAAGGATACGTCATGACGAGAAATGTCTTAGCCTGGAACGAAGGTAGTGGTCAGTGTAGGTCTCGACCCACAACAAAAGCGAGACCGCGACACAGAAGTAAGAAAGACCTCAATAAAGAGGTGACTAGAGGTCATCGTATAACCCGTGGATGGCTGGACCCCTCAAGTAGAAAGTCACAGGATAGAAAAACGGAAAAGTATTACAGGTACCCAAAGAGCTCCGTTCTTGTGACTTCACCAAACGGTAAGGGGAGAGGTCACCTGGTGTAAGACAGTCTGGAGAGGTGGTACTGGGCAGACAGAACCCACCGGGGTGTGTTGTACCGAATCAAAGTAATTCAATCTGTTTCGACACGAGGTACACTAGTCTAACCGATCAACAGACACTGACACTAAAGTCACACAGACGGGAGACTACGGGAGAGAGTCACCCAAAGAGAACAGAACCTGTACCCCATAGAGAAGTACCGACGAGGTCGTTTGGAGTTGGCGACAAGGAATGGAACCTGTACCCCATCGAGGAGAGCCGGAGAGGACGCGGTAGCGTCGGCGACGCGAGAGGGATTCTTACCCAAGAATCCTTCTATTAAATATTTCAAAATATTCGGACAGAATCTTTGTTCATCTTCCTTTCAGTGTTTCTCGATTATCGTTACCTTTAAACGTGATTACATAAAGAAATTTAGGAGATGTTGGAAACTTCTACAATAGGCCACTGGATTCTTACTATGAACGTCTATTAGGACTTTGTTGTTTACAGATACGGGACTTGACTTCGTATACAACTGAATGGGGAAACCACTATTATAGATACTTAAGACATTTAGTAAGTGTAAGAATATCGATAATACAACATTATCTGGTGGGTCGAACTACTTATGTTCCAAAATCGACCTCCTTTTTATTGTTAACACCAACCTCCGATTTAAGGTAAGGTCTTCGAGTCTCGACTCCTGGCAGAAGAGCTCGTCCCACCCATGAATGGTCACCCCCTCCCTCTCAGAACCTGTCGTCATCCAGAATACGTAGGTCCGTGGGAACCGTTACTGTGGTCATCGAAGGGGTAGGGGGTCCGAACACACTTACGAGGTAAGTAGGGATAAGAAGGTCCGTTAACCGGTTTCAAGTAACGGCTCATCCTTAGACCCCGTTTGTGGTTTCCTTATGTGAATTTCGTTTATTGAGTCTTTTTTTAGTTGTTCGATGTAGAAAGACATTAACGTAACAAAAAGAAAAAAAGGGGTCTTACTTCCCCAAAGGGGTGAAGACGTAGAAACTGGTATAACACAAAACAAGATGACAAAGACCGTGTCTGTCTCCTTAGGTCCCAGAGTAATTGAGTGACTACTTGCGTGCTCCGGGGAGAGGAAACAGAGGGTCGGTTCCCCCGACCAGACTCCCGAGCCCACGACTAAGCTCGGAGACGGTACCGGTAAGACAGGGCCTCTACCAGTCGTTGAAGTATAAACACCAGCTCTCCTTCGCGAATTCTTTGCAGACAACGATTACTTCACGTCGACTGTGTGTCTTCGTAAACACGTACCCTTCCTGGGCACCAAAAAAGTTTCGTAAAAACTTTACACTTTTGTACCGTTCATAATCCACGAAAGACCCTGTTACACCCCTCGCTTAGACCATCGGACCGTAAGAAAGTGCATCGACTCCTCCAGTTCCTTGTCATTAAATCATTAGACTTTGTTTAATTTTTGGTCTCGACGTCTCCCGTTCTTTGTTACTCTCTTAGGAGTCGAGAGTCCTGAAACCGGTTTTTTTTAGACGTAAAATTTTGGTACTGTCTTTACTCTTCCCCGTTCTTACTACTGGGTTGTCCGTCCCCGTCTCAGCGTTTGACCCTTGGGTCCAGCTTCGAGCCAAAAGGGCAGAAATGGGTACTTGAATCCAGAAATATCAACTTATCTCGAAAACTTCTTGACCCACACACAGGGGGTTGTCTCGACCCTACTCCTATTTACAGGAGGAAAGACAACTACTGTGTCAAAATAATGGTACTTGATTCTTACTGGAGTTTTCTAGGTTGGCGCTGGTCCTTCTTGAAGAGTTCAACTTAATGAGGTCTTGGATTCCAGTGAGTGACAGAAACGTCTGTGAGAAATTTTGGGTTAATAGCAGTGAGTCATTCAAGTGTCCGTTAAGTTGCACAGGTCCAGTCAGTGGGGGGCACTCAAGGGCTGTAGGAGTCGACAAAGTCGTGTACCTTTTCTTTCCTAGAGGTTCGAGAGGACCCGGAAGGTTTCAGTTCCTCACCCAATGTGAGAGAGACTTCTGTAAAGTCCGGAAGTGTCAGAGACGACAAGTCATCGAGTCAGCCAGGCCAGTCCGCTCATATACGAGGAGCCAAGAGCAGTGTCGTCTCTAAACCTCGCCGTCTGTAATTTCGGGAGCCGTGAGTGTCGAAAGTCCAGAACCTGTTTGGCACAAGATCGAGAATCCGTTTAGTCACAATGTCGAGATAAAATAAATCTTCTATCGTCCTCTTAGGTAGGAGTTTCGGACTCCCGTACGGCTGGGTTTCTGCACTTCTCTTCGCTCACCTCCTCGCGTGGTCGTTCGTCCTCTCTCTCTCTCTCTCGCTCTCTCTCTCTCGTTCTCTCTCTCGCTCTCTCTCTCTCGCGCGCTCTCTCTCTCTCTCCCTCTCTCCCTCTGTCTCTCGTTCTCTCTCGCTCTCTCTGTCGCTCTCTCTCTCTCTCTCACTCTCTCACTCTCTCTAGCTCTCTCTCTCTCTCCCCCTCTCTCTCTCTCTCTCTCGTTCTCTCTCTCGCTCTCTCTCTGTCGCTCTCTCTCTCTCGCGCGCGCTCTCTCTCTCTCTCTCCCTCTCTCCCTCTCTCGCTCGTTCTCTCTCCCTCTCTCTCTCTCGCTAGCTCTCTCTCTCTCTCTCGCTCTCACTCTCTCTCTCGTTCTCTCTCGCTCTCTCTGTCGCTCTCTCTCTCTCGCTCTCTCTCTCTCTCGCTTTCTCTCCCTCTCTCTCTCTCTCTCTCTCTCTCCCTCTCTCTCCCTCTCTCTCTCTCTCTCTCTCTCTCTCTCTCTCTCTCTCTCTCT